>VWZT01007442.1:1008448-1089937 GCA_013397055.1 Pachycephala philippinensis
AACCTTTTTAGCTTACCGTCTTGGAAGAGAAAAATGTAGCTTTAAGTCCCCCTGTGAGGGGGGACAGGGATCACCAGGTGGCGTTGGATCACACAGACTTCAGCCCGTTTGTGCCGTGCGAGCCGCGGGGCAGCTGTGGGCAGATGCACCGCGGGCTGGGTTCGCTGCAGCACCCAAAGTTTGCACGCAGCCTTTCCCTTTGACTTCAGCAATGTTTGAGGCACGGCTGCTCTGTGGGATTCGGCCCAGGCACCGCTAATGAAAAAGTTAGCAGAAAAAATGCTGCTCACACGTTACAGGGAAAACTGTATAAAGAAAACGTGGAGTTGAAGCACCTCTACTGTCTTGTCAAAAAGCTTTATATGAAAAACTTCTTTTCTCCCCAGAATAGCAATTTTGAAAAATTACTTTAATCAAGAGCTGGTAGACTTACTGAATATAGGAAGCATTATTTTGGAGTGAAATGGTTGAGCATTTCTGTCTAATTTTTTTTTGAGTCCCTAAGAGCTCCTACACTTATGGAAGTAGGACAAGACATTTACTGAGAGTTTTCTGCTTTACTTAACTGCTTTTTTACATTATTAAACAATGCACTGAGACAGGAAATGGAGCCAGAATAAATAACACACCTGTTTAATGGTGTAGTTAACCATGGGAATAAAGTCTGTAACTCAGTTTTTCCAAGAGGTGTATAAAAATTTTGCAATGGACATGGTCAAATACAATATATTGCTTATCCATGACTCATGAGCCCTCCTATCTTCTCCACATAATTGAGTGAGAAAGGTGGAGAAATGATCTTTTCTCATTGAAATTATTTAGAGATTTCTATTTCACTGTCACATCATGCTCCTTTTTCCAGCTGCTGGTTGTTGGCACGTGAAAACCAATTGTGCTCAGCTGTTCTGAGTAGGTGCAAAAGCAAAGGTGGCATTGAGGATCCTTCTCTTCCTTAGAAAGCCAGTCAGAGACCGGGTTCACACTGACTCTGAGAGCACTTAACATTAACATCTTTTTCACAGGGATAGCATTTTGTGGCAGATCATTCTCTTAATAAGAATCAATTACCTGTTCTTTTTTCTTTTTTTTTNNNNTTTTTTTTTTTTTTTTTTTTTTTTTTGAGAATCCAGTTGTATGGAACAAGTCTCAGGGGAAGTGTAAGATTATGTTTTTAAACCATTAATTTCTTCTGATTATCATACTGCTTTCCTCATGCTAATTGCTAAACCCGGTGGGATCTCACTAACATGAGATACAGCCAGGAACAGACAACAAAATCGGAAGATAGCAGAGGTGGTGATTTTAAACCCCACTGCCAGGCTTATGGCGCAGTACTGAGCAATGGAAAAGGCCAGTCCATCTCTCTTCCTGCTCAGTATTGTCCCCACAGCGCGTTGTGGATGTGTTTTGTCTCCTGTGTTTTATGGCTTGCAGATGATGTAGGGAGTTTCCACACTTCCCTGAAGAGATTGTTCCGTAAACTTGTACAATTTATTGTGAGATGCTTTGCTGGTGTTCTACTGTAATTTCCTCATTACCGAGATATAATTATCAGTAATGTAATTATATATACTGTAAGGGATTTCTTTTCTCTCTGTGGTATTTACACCGTCTTTTAGAATCATAACCATGTTTCTTTGCAAGCCTTTTAGCTAATACATGCATTTATAGCTTATTCTTTAAACGGTTCGGCATTCTTTATTCAATCTTTTTTCCTTTTATAAAAAAATTTAATGAATCATGGTAAAATGTGCCTTGTTTTGAATGAAAAACTTTCAGCTGACCAAAATCTTGCCATCAAAAAGAATTTTTTAAAGGAGAGAGAGTAACAGAAATTATTTGAAAATGCTTGCTTCCCTCCAGATCATCAGTTTTTTGTTGTTGAAGAATCAGTAATCCCCTGATTACTGAAAGGTCAGTACTAAGTGTATCTACATACTTTATATATATATAATATACACTTATATACTATAAACTGCTTTCTTGCCAATGTTTACACATAGGTGCTGGTATGTGCCTTTTTTTTTGGTGTTACAGATACTGTATTATGCAAGTAAAAATACATTTCAGAGTGACTGCCATCCACTTGCTGCTTCCAGGGCAGTCATGCTTTGCTCTTCCACGTGCTGCTCTGAATCTCCTTGTAGGATATGGCTGGCATTATTTCCCTAACTTGGATGCTGTGAATCTCTCTTTTGTCCCTGCTCTCCCACCTCTGTCGACAACAGTATAATATGTGCTTGTTTATAGTACTGGCTTTTAAAGCTCTTTTTACTTTACTAATGAGAAGCTCGCTCCTTTCTTTGGTGGCGGTCATCATGGGATTATCCAGCAAAAAACAATTGACAAAAGAAAAGTTTCCCTATGACTTGGGGTGTTCCAAGTGGAGGATATTAGTGTAAAGAACTGCAGGCTTGATGTAATGAAAGAGAGAGTATTCCTGCAGGATTTGTCAGGGAAGGGAACTCAGTGTCTGTTGCCAAGAAACTGTCACACTTGCCTTAATTATGATTAACAACATACACATGTATCTGAGAAGATTTTTTTCCTCATTGACTTTTGTAGGATGTCCATGTCATTGCTAAATATTATTTCACTGACATCTGCTATTGTAGTTTTTTATGATAAGAGCTGGTCTCTGGTGCATCATCCATCTATGCAGAAAAATTATTTGCAGTGCCTGCATCTATTGCCATTTTCAAGTGTCTTTCTCAGCAGATAGGTAGTTCTGCAGTTCTAGGTAGCACCAAACTGCATTATTTGTATAGCTCTGGGCAGTTGTATAGTCTAATCCTGCTCAAGAGGGGAAAATTGCTTTGAACCATGAGGAACAATGCTGGTGCTGTTTGTGAGCAAGGTATTTACCAGCATATTGAGAAACTGGCTCTAAACCAACCAGAGTAGTCCATAATCTGTATTGATGAACTGTTCAGACTTGCAATGAATGCACTAAGTTTTCATTGTAGAGTTTGTAATTCTGCTTTTTCTCTGTCTCATTTGTTGTAAGAGGAATGACAGTAATGCATAATGTATTTTTTAAAGGAAAGGTATAGTCTGGTTCCTACATTATTTGCTTACAAGGATGCTTTCAAACACTTAAATTCCAGGATCATGACTATTATTACAGCCAAATTAGCTGTGCTATAGGTTCTTATTTTACAGTTACTTTATATTCAAAAATGATTGTACTTTCTGGGGCAAGCCAAGAGAAATCAAGCAGAAATTAGTAGAAACCAGTGATGGTATATTCTAAAAGAAACTATGTATTGAGAAATAAGCCAAGAAAATTTAAACCCACATTACTTAATAGAATCAAAAATAGTCAGGGCTGGAAAGGACCTCTAGAGACTACCGAGTCCAATGCCCCTGCCCAGGCAGGGTCACCTGGAGCAGGTGACACAGGAACACATCCAGGTGGGTTTGGAATGTCTCCAGGGATATATACATGTATACATATACATATATATATATACACACATACATATATATATATATATATATACTTACATATGTGTGTTTGTATATTTATATATACACACACAGACATTAAGGCTGTCCAGACATCACTAAACTCATTTAATTTTCACTTTCTCATTCTCTTCATCTCATCGTGTTATGCAGGGAGTTATTGGTCATAGTCCTCCAAAGTCAACAGTGGAGAACTCTGTCTATTTCTTGTTAATTAGACATTTAAGCTCTAATTGGCAACACTTAAGACAGTCAGGGAGTGTACAAAGCATTCACTCACGGAGAATTGTGTCAGCAATTGATCTAACCAATGGTTTGTACTCCAGAAGCATTTACTCACAGCTGAGTGGGTCTGAGACCAAAGGACGACTGGTTTAGGTACTCGCAGGTATCCAGTAAGGTGCAGAAGAGCATGGCTACTGTTTGGGCATCTGGCTGGTTTACCGTGGGAAATACATATGTGGGCACACTTGGAGTTACAGTGTACATCTACAGATTCAATGAAAATGGTTCTGTAAATGAATCTCAGTGCATGAGGAAAACGGAAGAGGTGTTTCACTGAGTGTCAAGCCAGGTCCTAGGAAACCTCTTAACAAATACTTCTGTTTTCTGGGGAGTGAGGAGGGGGAGTTTCATTCAGAGTTGAGAATATAAAATCAAATGCAAGTTAATTTGGAAAAAGAAGAGAAATTTTCAAAATCTCTTCCCTTTGGAATTACTGGGATAGTGTTTTTCCTTCAGTAGTGTTTACCATCTTTCTTTGCTTTGCTCCAAGTGATTTGGAAGCCAGTCTTGCACACTATTTATCTGTCACTTCAATTCCCTGGGAGCTAGTGCAGTGTCTATGTAGAATATTCTGCAGCATTATGCTCTGCTCTCAGATATCCATTCTGGAGCAGCAGCAATGGCAACTTGGCAGTGAGGTGCAAGTCTGACCTGTATTCTTGGTGCTTGTACTGCTGAACCTCTGAGCTGATTTGACCTAGGCATCAACTTCCCTGTTAGTGTGTTACAGGGTTTTCACATCCAAGAGAGAATTCTAAGGTATTTTGCCCACTGAAACTAGAACTGACTTCAGTTGCTCAGGAACCAGGGTTGGATTCATATCCCTAAAAATGCTGATTCCACTGAAGGCACCTGAAGCTGTGACTGCAGCAAGGCAGGCACAGCTGGCTGAGCTTCCCTCCACAAACCATAGGTTACACCTGGCCTGCAGCTACAGCAGGGACCTCTGGCTGAGACCCACTGCACGCGAAAGTGGGACAGCCCTACTCAGCCTCTTTTCCCTGAGCCACTGATCCACTCTCCTTCTCCTTAGCACCTGGGAAAGAAATGTAACCTTTAGTTGCTGGGGCTCATATTTTAACCAGCACACTTGGCAAGCATATTTCAATTCCTTTCTTGTAATCAGGATTGTGTGCTGCTTCTGTATACAGAAGGAGAGGGTCCTTGGCGATGAGATGCGTGTTGAATGTTAATTTCTTTCTGCAGTGTTGCTGTTCAAGGCTCTGTCACAGGTACCAATTGAAAATTAACTTCTCAAAGTCACAAAATTTCTGAGGGTATTTAGCCTCTGAGTTGGGAGTTGACAGTGCCTGATCTTTAAACCTTTCTTCTCATGGTTCCTGCTGAGTGTCATAGCACTTTTCTGGGTACTCCAGAGAGCTGGGTTTGAGGGGAATTAGGAGGTTAGAGGGAAGGTGCTTGTGTCATAGTCATCACCCTACCCTAGAGCAGGCTTCCTAACTCAGCTTAGAGAGTTGACAACCTGTGCCAGGAAAATCAAGCAAGCTCTGTTCTATCTGAATGGGCTCATACTGGGTTGTATCTTGCCTTTGGCCATGGGTTATATCTGCACCTTTTACCAAGAGCACTTCAAGAAGCTGTGGGCAAGCACCAGACAGAAATCAGCCTCCCCAGACAGATTTGCAGAGGATTGTTTGTGAAAGCTGTCTGGACACTTACCTTGGTGAGCTTTGCAAGCTGAATGAAAAAGCTGAGCAAGGGCTAAAAATTTTGAATACAATAATGTGCATTTAAAAAAAAATAAAAATAAGTTCATATGAGTTTAGTGTTAAAAGTAGCTCAGTGGAGCTAGATTATGTCAATAGCTGGATTATGTCAATTTAAGAGCTACCTCCAGATTTTGTCAAATAATGTTAGTTTGTGTCAAATCTGTAAAATTAGATTGTTTCATTGCATAGCACTGTAAAAATGCTATGAAATCAGGGATAGTCTTGCTGGCCCACATGTTCTTTCCTACTAGCAATAAAACTGACAGGAAATTGGTTGGTAAGATTCAGGTGAGGCCAGATCAGAGGCAGAAGTCCCATTGATTTCAGCAGGAAAAGGGATTGTACACGAGCAGGGGAGGGGGAAGAAAACTGCATAATGTGGAGATCTCACCGCAGCCTTAAACAGCTTCAGGGATGTGTTCTGAAGGCATAGAGACATTATCTTATTTTAAGATAAGCATGTTTTGCTTATTTTAAGTTTAGAGACAAAAGGAAAAGGCATTTTAGTTTGTTAAAGAGATTCTTTCATCACAGTGAAGGTTTTTAGTACAAGACTAACTAGAACCTAGAATTTGAAATGTGTTGACATCGGAGAGATTTTTGTAAATTCATATGCTTAGGTGACTATGCCAAGAGAGCTGCCTTGGAGGGATTTTGTGCATTTATAGAAAGATACTAACAATTTTAAGTCTCCAAAGACTTTCAGTTACCTTGCAGTCTTAAGGGTATTAATTTTACATTCCTGCTTTTTTGGTCTGGTTAAGTGTTGATCTGTGCATCCAAAATAGTAATCTTCACACATGGTATTCTTTGTACTGCTGTTCAGTTATCAAAACAGAGATGGAAAGGTTTGTGGGTGTTTTGGAGGGGTTTTTTTGCAAACAAGGTAAATAATTTTTTTTTTTTTTTTTTTTTTTTTTTTGGTCTCTGTGATTTCTGTGGTTGAATTTCTGCTGGTACATTCCCAAAGTGCTAAAAACTTCAGAATTACTGACAATTTTTATTTCAAGTTGGGAACAAATTCTAAGCCAACGACAGTACTTAGCTCATCATGTGGAGACTCTGACCTGCAGCCATTCAAGTCTCCTGCCATATGTGCTGTCCTGGGAGGTGTTGTGTCTCTGTGTTGGTATGAAGATTGTGTGTGCACACAGATGTCTGCAAAATCCATTCTTGTAGGTGCTAGTGGCAACTTCCAGTTCCTTGTGCCCAGAGAGCGACATCAGCTATTGTAGAGAAAGAGTTTGTGTATGTATGTGGCTGGGCTCAAATATGCCACCACAATCTCTTCCAGTGAGCCACCCTTTTCGATTATCACTCTCCTGAAAATGTGCCTGACAGGTCCTGTAGGATTAGTTTTGGCTGAGCTTTAATTTGCATCACTGTAAGTGTTTAAAGTTAATGTCAGTTCTGAAAAATTCTAGTGGTTTGAGAGGCACCTGCTGCACTTAGGCTTGGAGAACTGGTATTGTACCTCTGAATGTGACAGTGAGTGAGACAACAGATATAAGCGATTCGCCATGTTCGGTGTGCTTATATGTCACCTGCCACTATCCTTTATTGTTTTTTTAAGTACCCTCTCAAAGCACTGTAAATTTATTTTTTTCCTAGAGTTTACTTTACCCATGTTACTTTTGTAGTTGTTCTAAAGCTTTCCGTTCTGAGCTTGAAAGAGTTCAAGAAGTTGTACAGTGTAGGCAAGATATCCTATATCTCTGCAAAAATCTGCGTATTTTTCCACAATGTGAGTGCATACACTATTTTTTTATATAATAATCACTGAAGTAGATTATTGAGCTCCAAGACATTCAATTGCAAATAATTTCAACCATGGTCCTTAAGTAGCATCTCAAGTAACTTGACATGGTGATTTTTCAGTAAGCAAGTAACTTGTAGCCACCAATTTTATTCAAGTTGACTTTCTTAAAAGAAGGCTGCTTGTGGCCATATCATTGGCATTAGTCCCCCTGTCCCTGACCCAAAGCCTTTTTTAAAGCTAATCTTCAGAGAAACCCATGCTACATTTAACTTTGGTATCTCTCCTGTGGGTCTCAAATTTAACCAGACACGGCCGATCTGAATATTTCCTGCATGTTAAACAGACCATTGTAAGCCTTTTCCTCCAGGCTAGATTGTTATAAATGCTGTTTATGATCCTGCTATGACAACTGTGAAGGACATGGCAAAGAATTTATCACAGGATTATTCATCCACCATCAGAATACCTAATAAGATTCTAAATGACCCAAGATGATAATAAGATCTAGCTTGTAGCAATAAGGTATTAATAAACTGGTTTTTTTCAATAAGGAATTGTCCTGGCATCATTACCCTGACATATTTGTTTTCCTTCTATTTTGCTGGTAACGTAGCTCTGGTGCTTTATACAGCAAATTTATAAAACCCCATGATGTATGAAAAATACACCACATATGAAGTGGAACCCATAGGTTAAAGTCAAGAGCATTCTGTTTGCCTATGCCATAAAAGGACTAGATTTTTTAAGTCATAGATCCTAATTTTTCGATACTCTTTCACTTTGTATTTAAAAGTTATATATAGAAGAATACACGCCCTACATACAAGGCCATAATTCAGATGAAGCGATTTTGTCAAAATCATAAAGCGAGAAAGTGCAGGTCAGGTGATTAATGACTGGCACTGGAACCCTGAAGTCATCCTGAGCTGGAATTATACCTGCAATCCTTATTTGCAATGTCTCAGACTTTGAAACCATTAGCTTCCTGGAGGAAAAAAAAAAAGCAAGCTTATATCATGGCATAAAAAGCTGGCAATTTCTGTTGCTGTGAAAATGACAGATGAAAAATATATAAATATGTGACTAGTCTGATTAGACAAATAGTCTGGGATCTTCCTGGAGACCTGCTGTCAGTACAACCTGCTCCTGTGCACCCTGTGACCCTCCGCTCCTTGCTCCCCTCCCCGTGCTGGGCTAGGGAACTTCCACTTTCTGTGACCACCATTGGCCCTGCAGGAAAGACTCTTAAAGGGGAGAAAAGACCATCTCAACATGGAGTTTCTGAGGAGGTGAGAGATGCCAAGTACAGGAAAGGGCAGATGTGTAAAACAGCTACTTATCCATTAAACCTATTGAACTGGTGATAAAAAGCTACATTACTCCTTGAAAATGCAGAGCTGTTATAGCTTGTATCAATACAAGTTTGCACTGGGTGGTCTCAAACTCTTACAGATTGGTTCCCCTCCTGCATTTATAGTACGGGGAAGCATGGAACAGGTGGATTGTTTTGCTCAGAGCTCTGACCTGAGACAGTGATGGAATAGTAATTCCTGGTCTCAGTCATTTACTCTGTCCATCAATCTACATCATGACCAAGGTCATTTTCTTTAAAAAGCCAAAGATGGGTGTATATCTCATTATCACTTAAACTTTTATCAAAAGTTTATTCAAGCTGGAGAGAAGTGAGATTTGGTGCAGAACACCATAAACTCTAAGGCATAGAAGGGATTTGGATTATTTGAGCTCTTTGCTTTCAGTCGTGTTCCTGGTTGGAGAATTGAGTGGCTGCACATACAGTCAAGTGACCTGGTGACCTTGCAGGGCTGGTTCATGATAAAGTGAGCTAGCATGGGACCTAAAACACTTGTGCACCTTTTCCTTTCTGAACGTCCTTTGGGAACGTTGGGAGATTGCTCTGCCTTGCTTCTTCATCTGAAGAAAGAAAATAAAAATATTTCCTACCTCAAGGGAAGGTTGTGAAAACAACTACTAAGTATTACAGTAATGGAGGTGCTCAGACATTACTGGAATGGAAGCCTTGTGAAAGTCTAACAAGGTCCCATTTCTGAAGCAGTAGCTGGTGCTGTGCATATTTGACTTTTCTTTCTGATGCAGCAAAAATAATCATTTGCACACCGATTTCCCATATGTAAAATGAAGATCATGTGTTTCTATGGGTGCTGTGGATACAAAGGGAGTAGGTGGTGAAGAGTGCAAGTGTAAAATTAAAGGATAGATCTGAACAGACAATTCTAATTGAAAAAGGAGTGGGATCAAGGCTTTGATCCCATTTAATTGTGTTTTCCTCACTGACCTCTGATATTTTTTAGGCCACTATTCACTGAAAGTTTCTGCTTTGTAACAACCCTCTTTATAGGGAATAAACAGGTCATTAAAATAGTTGGGAAACGAGTAGCAAAATGTTATGTGTTTTTATGTCTTACCTTCATCCTGTCTGATGGAATTCAACTTGGGTCCATCTGGAGTGGTGTTAATGGTGCTAAAATAAACATGCTCGAAAGTCACATTCATTGCTGGTGATAACTCCTTTACTTCACCAGACTTGCCAATACATTTAAAAACACACATCTTCAGAATTTTCCCATGATTTATGTAAACTTTGTTAACATTCTAATATGTGGAGATTGGCCGAATTTTTTAGAGAAGGGACTTGTGTCAGCTCTGATGAGCCCTGGCAATAGGAAATTTAAAATTCCCTTTGCTTTGACAACTGTTGTACGTCATCCCTTCCAGCCTGATCTGTCCCTTTGCAACCACTGCTGTCCTCTGTGTAAAATGTGAGAACACAATGGGGAGAGAAGATAGAGTGATGAACAGTAGATGCTGTATAAGGGATGGCTGAGGGGAGAGGGTTAAACAGGGGAGAGGGTTAAAACAAAATGTTATGGTCTGTTAAGCTGAGAAGAGTACTTGTTGCTTTGGGGATTGGAACTACAGTGAATTGCCTGAGAAAGCTGTTCTTTTCTAGTTGGTTTTTTTTTTTCTTCTGGTATGGATGATTTCCTGGAAAAGTTGAGTACTTATAGTAGTACAATCTGGTAAAATATCTTCCTGGGTCTGGCACCTGCTTATTGGGCTCTCCTTCAGTTATGTTTGGAAAAGGGGGTATTTTGTGAAAGTAGATTGTGAGAGTGCCGGCTGATCCTCAGTGTTCTAGGAAGCAGAGTAAGTTTTCCTTTTCAGCTAAGAAATAAAGTTCTGTGAAAGCTGTAGAGAGAGATAAAAGCAAACACTATCTAAGCAAGTGACCAGTTGTGAAGTTGGCTGGGACGAGCACCTTGCAGGAACCAACGCATTCCATCGGTAATGCAGGGAACAGCCCGGGTAACCAGGACCACAGCTTCCCTCTGCCTGTCCTTTCAGGAGATGTGTATGGCCTTACTGGTTCTCCACCTACCGTTCCCATCTCCCAGAGGAACCCTGCTGTTCCACCGAGCATTGTGTGGAGAGCAGAAACATCTTTCCCTGTGCTGCAGCCACGGGGCTCAGGAGTTCCCTGCACAGCCCAGCCCAGAGCCAGGCCCTGCAGGCAGCAGCAGAGGCTGTGCAGGCGAGGGGCTGAGAGGCAAGAACCCAACCGGCGGCGGCTGAAATGGAGATAAAGAGCTGTAAATGTGGTAGGGGCAGGTCACAAAGCAGGTTCAGCTGCCCTGCCTTGTGCATCAATCTGTCATTGACAGCCTGAAGATTTTGTAGGATTGTGGTAAACCACAATTTTGTCCTCTGGAACAGAAATGTGTTCTGGTCCCCAGTGCCTTGAATTTCGGACTGTTTAGGCTGGTTCTCTGCTGCTGTATCTCCAAGGAGTCTTCAAATGTCATTCTTAATTTTCTCTAATTCTGTGTGTCTTGCTGTCAGCTATGCCAACACAACAGAGAAAGCAGGCTAAAAAAGGAAAGAAGGCATGGGGTTTTTTTTCCTTTAAATTCTCAAAATAAATTAAGGAGAAATATTTATCTTTATAGTATGTCAGATCCACTGTATTGCTTCATCTGCATACATCTGCTTTCTCTGTTGTGTCCTATTTAGCTCTAGTAAGTCACAAGCATATTGAGGGCAAATAGTGGGTACAAATCTGACAGAAAGCTAATGAGCTCTCCTGTGATTATCAGTAAGGACTATGACTCATTAAATCTCATTTCCTGAGAAAGACCACATGAGTAGAAGAAATTATCTGGAATAAAGGTCTAAAAACCTAATTCAATCAGATTTATAGGTGTTCTTGTCACAACAAAATAATCAATGAAAACAGAGGAACCTTCTAATGAGACCGTTTGAAATGGTTATTGTTCAGAGAGAGGGGTCTGTTCCCCTTGTATTCAAGATTCAGGCAAAATACCTGCCCTTCTCCCAGACTAAACAGGTTGATGCATGTTGTGAGTTTTTTCAGTTTTCATTTTAGATGTGTGATTACAACTGATATAATAAATAGATGCTTGTGTGCAATGTGACTTGCATTCAAAACTATGCTTAAAAATGAACCCGGCTTGTCCAGTTTTGGGTAGGTTGCGATTGCCTCGATGCAGCGTTTTTTCCTCGGGATGCACATCTTTGTGTGGTACATTTTTTGTACATTATTTAGAGAGGAACAGCCTCTTCTCTGTTGCAGTGAAGAAGAAAGATTTCCAATGACTTTAATGAGCTTTGGCTGACCCTCTGATAGAGCAGCCTTGCAAGAAGTTTATGTTTTGACAGTTTTTATCCTTGTGTAGAGATGTGTGGACACAATCTCCCATTATGTTGCATGCTAGCATTACATGGATGTGACAGAGGAAGAGTTGGTGTGGTCTCATGGAGTGAAGAGTAGGGACCCATCACTGCCTGACAGGTGAGGAGCACAGGCTGCTCTTTGCATTTGTAATTCAGAGTGGGATCTGAAGGCCTCAGCAACTGAGCTGACTTGCCTTCATAAATAACTTCTTGCTGTTGGGAAGGACCTCAAACTGATTGCAGCAAGCTCTGGTTTTGAACTCTTTAAATGATTGGCTTTTTGGGACACTGTGGTGTGATGATACAGTTGATCCTGCTGGCACTAAATTATCTTGGAATGGGGAGATTAAAGTAATATAATTATTTAACAAACAGAAATGTATAGTTTAGTTTGATCTCACGAGCTTGGATTGGAAATGAGCCCAAGTTGAACATCTGGGGAATAAGAACACTGATGCCCTTCTGAACAGCTCTGAGTTTTTCTCAATGTTTTTGTCTGAGCTTTTAGGTATATAAAAGTGTTATTTGCTTAATTCAAATCCACTTTTTCTGGCATAAGAATGAGAAATATTGATGTTTTATCCAGATACAGTTTGAAGAACATGACATAAATGTAGGAGACATGCTTTTCATGTGGACACCTTAGCAACTCTGTGTTAGGAGTTCCATTTTTGTATGTGTTTCCAGAGAGTTGAGTTTTTGTTGAAGGGTTGTTTCCCTCCACTGTATCTGTTCCCAGTTCCATAGAGCACATTACTTGTAATCTGTGGGATATGTTATTCAGGAATTAAACAAAAACCCTGGAAAAATAGGCTGCTGTTTATAACTTGAAAAAGCATTTATTAATGTGAAGATATAAGGTAGGAGTTAGAGAGAAGCAGCTGTTTATGTGCTATGAATCACACTTTGCTGTTTGGGAAATGAAAGTTATTTAGAGGTTCTGTATGTTTATCAATGGAATTTGCTCCAGGACTGTTTTATAATGACAAAAGAAATTCTGTGCTATGTGCAATACGAAGATAGGAAAAGTTATGAATTCTTACTCTACTGGGAAGCACAGCCAAAGAAACAAAGGAGTTAGAGAAGTGTAAATGTTCTTCTGGTAATATAACCTGAAATGATGCTTCCCTATGTTAGTCAAAAATGCCATTTTTAGCCCTATGGTGGGAAAGACTTTGGAACACCACCAGCAAGTAAGCGTCCTTATCTAGCACGTGTGAAAGTCTGCGTTTTAGATGGCATTTTAAGTTAAAAATGAGTAAAGGATGGAAAAGTTAGAAGATTATCTTGAGGGTTTTGCTGGTTTGGTGGTGGGGTTGGATCTTTTTTAGATTGGAAATTGAAAGTTGATATCTGAAAGACTAAAATGATAAAGCAACACAAAGAAAAGTTTGGAAGGGCTTCAGAGTTATAATGCTGCCGCCTGAAGGAGGCTCTTTAAAACCTGGGTGTCCTCTTAACTATCTTGAATACATTCTGCGCCTAAACTGGCATCCAGGACTGGGAGCACAGCTTTGCATAAGGATGTATAGGACATCTTATATAGATCACACTGGGATTATGACAAGGAGCAATGTTAAAATAAGTAAACAACCATTCCATGTTATTTCTTAAAAGCCTATCTGTATTTTAGCCTCATCTCTTTTGGACTATGTAGGGGATCTTGATTTTTCTGTTTATTGGTATCTGACAACAATATTCAAAGGTCTTGCTGGTACTTGGGGGGTAATGTATAATATCAGATTTGTGAACAAAAGGTCCTTGTGCTAACCCTCCGAAGGCCTCTGTTTTGGAGAAATGCTGTTGAGAGCTGTATTAAAGTCTGGAGAGGTTGATTGGTTGTGTGATGTGCATAACTCCATTTAATGCCAGCATCACATTGGAACCAGACCCCTCCAGGCTAATTCGCTGCCTCATGAGAAGCCAGTAGAATTCCTTCAGCATCAAGTAACATGTTTAGATGTGTTTTGTTTTGCAGACACTCTATTTCTGTATAAAGTGTAGAATTGTCAGAAAAGTCTGGAAAACAGTGGACTACAAGGGAACAATCCAAAGGTGGCAGAAACAGAGACCAGTGTCAGCCATGTGCAAGCAGAACATTGGTCAAAGGCTGAAGAACGTGTGATGAAGGGGAAGGGGCTTTGATATATTAATAACATTCAAGCATAATCAATTTATACACTATCTACAATTTACATAGACTTAGATAAGCCTGAAATCCATCAGATTACCCTTTCAAAAGAACACCCTGGGTATTTTCTTCGCCTGATCGTCACTAGTAGTCCAGACTCTTAAGAAGGGATAAATCAGGAAAAAAGTAACCACATCAGGTTACTCAATTACCACCTCAAAACTATTCTTAAGCTAAATATGGACATCTTGCCCATCAGTCAATCTGTCATTTTTTCCACCTATCATTGCACAAGAGGACTGGCTTTTTGGCAAAGTAATAATAAAATTGTAATAAAGTCCAATTTTTCAAATCAAAAGCTAGAACTCTGCTTTGGGGCTACATTTTCTTTCTAAGAGTCTAATGAGGAGGGACAGGCAATTATTATTATTTATTTCACTAATTAGCTGGATAATCATTCATTGTAAAACTCTTCAGTGTTAGAAATATGTTCCTTGTACACTTTGTTTAACAGTTTCCTTTTTATCAGACTGAACCACTGTACGACACCTATTATTAGTGGGGCAATGGGGGGCACTTGAAAAAAAAGGAAAAAAAATAGAGGGATAATTTTTGATCTACGAAGATAATGCAACAAGAAGCAACAGTCCATAAAAACATCTCCTTTCAGTCTCTGAAGACATAATGCTTTATGATAACCATAAAACATTTTAGTGCAAAATAAATTGCTGTCCTATTCAAATCCTTAAATGTACTACAGTGGATGTCACTGAAGACATACAGCTATTTTTTCCAATACTGAGATATATTTTATCATAATTTGTAGTGTAGGTGACAACCTTGCACACATGATTGCCTTTTCTTGCTTAGTTAGCTTGCCAAGGTCAGAGTCCTTTGGCCTTTTATGGATGTAGAACTATTAGGAAATAAACAGGATAACCAAGTAGCATAAAGACAAAACTTGTTTCCTTGGCTGCTTAGTCATACACCCCTAAAGATTTCGCAGTGTTCTGAATATGTACTTACTGGAAATTATTTCTTTTTAAATGCTATAACAAATTCTTCTCACTTGTAAAACACATAGGTGATTTTTCTCATTTTCTTTCTATCTTTCTTTCTTTCTAATTTTTGTTTAGTTATGTTTTCTCTTTTCTCTTCTAGCTAAGGAATGACATATTGGTTTTGGAGCTGCTGTGAGGAGAACGAGGAGTGGCAATTAACGGAAAATACTGCAGCTACAATTCAACCCAGAAACCTTGAGCCAGGTAAGCACCTCAATTTCCTGATAGTTGAATTCTTCTGATGTCATTTCACATTGTGCCACTGGTAAGGTTCTTGAAACACGTATTCTCAAGGAGCTTCTAGAATTTCATATTCACTTTTTGCATCAAAGCAGTGGAGAAGAGAATTTATTCTAAAGTATTTTTGTGTTACTTCTGCTGATGATCATGCCTTTGTAGGACTGGATGGAAAGAGTACAGGAAAATGCTAATAATGGTGATCTATTTAGCAAAATAATTTCGGAGATATGTCCGCACCCCATAAAAGTATTTGCCTTGGCTGGTTTGTTTAAATCTGTTATAAAGTGTCATAGCTTATTGAATGGAATGGAAAAAAAAGAAGTTGATAAAGTCTCCATGGAACCATAGAAATGTGTAAGGCCTGGTTGGTGACATTTCTGTAAGTGCTATACAAGTGTGAAGGAAATAAATGTAAAATGCATTTTATATGTTTCCCTTTAAAATACACTGAAGTTTTTGAAATAGAAAATGGGTCACAACAAAACTTTACCCTCTCTCTTGAGCTGTTGGGATGAAATTGTGCCTCAAAGGAAACCAGTCGGGTCTTCAATGTAAGTAAAACTGCAGCCATGAATGTGCATTTCTGTGTTGATTTGTGTGGTGATGATGTATTCAAAATTTTCTTTTTTCTGTGGTGTGGAAGACCCTTTCTTCCATGGTCAGTGAACACAGGCTGTTACCGTTCAATGTTTTACCGATATCCTGAAAGGATGTATGTAAAATTGTCCGGTAGTTTGCTTCAAATGACTGTCCCCCCGGACGAAGGATCCAACTCAAAAATTTCAGAAATCCATAGAGATTTGATGATCTGGAAGAATGATATTTGAGTTTGCAGACCTGTGCATTTGCATGAGCCAGCTCCTGTGAGACTCTTGGCAGGACAAGGATTTCCATTCTTCCTTTCACTGTTGCTTCCAATTAGTCATATTCACTTAGAAAATGGCTTATCAAAGGTTTTTAATTATTTTCTGTGTTACCAATATGGTGAAGGTGGTGTATTTTAAATACAGAGTGATAGCCAGTAACTGGATTAGAGAGGGTTATGAGCAACCTTTTGGACTCTCAGCCACATATTACAGCATCTATAATGTGTATATCCCTTGTTAGACTATTTAGAAATGTGCAATTAATATAACATGACTTTCTTGATGTCTACATAATGATTGACAACCCATACCATGTAAGAAAACAGTTACCTAGGGAGATGGGGTATTGGGGCTTTTATTCTCTCTTTTTAAATGTTTTCCCAGTTGCTGTTCATTGCTTGTTGGCAGTTTATTTTAGGTTTTGCAAATATAAAAGCAGCTGCAGTAGTAATGTTTAGCTTTTGGATTCAACAGACACATATATTTTAATCTAAATGACAATATTTAGCAACAAAATTGTTTCATTTTAACTTCACTGCGTTTCTTAATCTGTGGGAACTATAATTTAAAAATAATGAATGCAACAGGGTGAATATATGGCTTCCATTAATTCCAAATACTGCTTATTTCCAGCACTTTTTAATTATTTGAATATACTTCTCAATATATTTAACTGAAGTGGAAAAATCATTCAAACCTCAGACCATTTACGATTGCGGGTGTATCTGTAACTTTCCTTCCAAATTACTGAACTTCAGAGTAACATTTCATTTTGAGTACCTATTTTTCCTGAGTATTAGAAAGTGCTACAATAGTTGAAAAAGCAGTTGTGAAAGATGCATGATTCATAAACAATGAACATCAGAAGATGTGAATTAATAAATTGCAGGTTCTGCAGGGAAGTTTTGTTAAAGGCTGACTTAAACCCCGGGACAGTAAGTAGGATAACTGAGAGTCTGTGCTGCATTTTGCATTCTTCTTTTATCTTAAAACAGCACTTTCTTGGAGAAACAGAGATCCACAGACTGTGAGGGTTCCTTGATTGCCCAGAACCATCAACTTTAATGTCTTCTTTGCACATCCTATCTGCGGGCACAGGGAGAGCTGTAAGGCCAGATCTCACGCTGTGTATGTTTTTGTTACCTGCTTTGTGCATCTGGCATGAAATTGTCCCCTCCTCATAGAATGGTGCTTTGTTCTGATGGCTGAGACTACACACTGAGTTCCTCCCTTGTTGTTAACATAAACATTTACAAAATTTCATACTAGCATGGATGGAGACAGAAATCCTAAACCTGTTTATATCATGAGGCTTATAGATGCTGGCCACTGAAAAAGTGGGTAACAAAAACTATGTCATCTTTCCCATGTTTTCCTGACTGTACCCAAAACCTCTCACTAAGGAGCTGCACATGACTCCAAGCTGCCTTGTGTGCTGGTGGCAGGACTCTGATGTGGTGTGTATTTTGGAGCAGTGTCTGCACTTTACCTGCCTTATGGCTTGAAACTGAGCATGAGGACTGACTGTGAGAAAAACAGATGCATATATTAATGTTTCTCTTTTTTTTATTTTTATGTATTCTTGTGCACTTGTTTGTGTTCAAATAGACCTGGGCCCTCATGAAGAACTAGTTCAGACATTACAATGTGTGCATTAATAAGCATTTGAGCAAATAAACCCTACTTTCCTTGCTGCTTACACAGAAAAAAATGAAACAAAATTATCTACTCGATTGCTATTGATTCTGGTCAGCAGCTGGGTTTGCAGCATGAATACAGGCTGTCTGTTCTTACGCTATGATTCGTCAGTAGAAATCAAAATACCAATTAGAGTAAACTCTTATGGCATTTATTGGTTTTTCATTACACCAAAATTCATGAACTTTCTAAGAGTCTCAGGGCAGCCTGACACTGACTGTAGCAGGCACTTTGTATCTGTTCAGCCATCCATTTAGTCAGCTTGCTCACATTTTTGCTGCCACAGCTGCAGGTGGTGAGAGAAAACAAGCCTTGGGCCAAAGTCTTCTTGCTTAGGGAGCTAGGGTTGTTTTGCTACTCTGCCATCTGAACAAATTTTGTCAGCAAGGAAAGGGTAATGAGAGCTGGGAAAAGAGAAGTTACCTGGTGAGTTTGTTTCAAGAGCTTTACCCTATAACTGACAGGTCTTTACTGTTGAATTCCTTCATTGACTTCAAGGTTAGTTTTTCCATTTTTTTTCAAGGTGCTGTGCACTCTGTCTTCTTTTGCACTGGCACACACACTCTGGCTTTTCTCTCTTCATGTCTTGAGCTGACACAGCAGCTCTTCTTATCTTTGTGCTGACTTCTCCATACCTATGATAGTTTGGGGTTCTTTTCCTCCTGTGTGCCAGATCATTAGTTTCCCTCTATTGAAGTCCTTCTGATACCGAATCCTGTTTTGCAAGGGCACTCAGAGTTAATCTCTTGCAGGAACTCCACTCCAAGAGAAGAATGTGTTTGTGATTGAGCTTTTTAATTCCCTGGTGTGGAGGTTTACCACCACGCCTGGTAGTTGGTATTTTATTCCAGAACTCTCTCTTCCTGTGGTTGCAAGTACATGATTCATCTCTAAACAAGTGCCAGCTGCTGCTTACTGCCAGTAAGGGACTGAGTGACCCCAGTGAATCAAGTACTGAAGTCTTTGCTCAGTTTCCATTCCAGGTACTATGAAAATTTCCCAAATTGGAGTTTAAACAGGCAAATAAACCATGAAGAAGCTGGCTTGTGTACACAAAGAAACACATCATGGTGGGGACTGGTTCATGTAGAGGATGTCTGACCAAAATGACTTCCTTTAGGGAAAAAGTAAACAGGAATTATTTATCTCTGGTGGGCCTCAGCTTTTCCTTTTGTGTTCCCCAGGCTGCACTACAGGCAACTGGTATGTGTAGTAGGATACACAGTGTGGTTCTCTTTTCTGAGAGCTGGCAACACTTCTAAGATGAAAAGAAGGATGCAGTAGTTCTAATCAATCACAGTCATCATAGAATCACAGACTGGCCTGGTTGGAAGGGATATAAAAGATCATCTAGGTCCACTGCCTGCCATGGGTAGGGACACCTGCCACTATCCCAGGTTGCTCCAAGCCCCATCCAACGTGGCCTGGAATACTGCCAGGGATGGGGCAGCCACAGCTTCTCTGGGCAGCCTGTGCCAGGTCCTCACCACCCTCACAGGGAACAATTTCTTGCCAATATCTAATCTAAACCTGTGTCAATTTGAAGCCATTCCCCCTCATCCTGTCACTCCGTGCTCTTGTAAGTAGTCTCTCTCCATCTTTCCTGTAGGTCCCCTGCAGGTACTGGAAGGCTGCAATCAGCTCACCCCAAAACATGTTGCTGTGCTCAAAAGGTTCAGCCTGCGTTCAGCTGAAAGAGCCAGCGGCTCCAGGGATTTACCCAGATTGTCTGAACTGGATACCCAGCAATCACTCCTGCTGGAGATTATATATGTGAAATTAGAGGCACTGGCGTTGTCAGAAGCTTGTGTAGGCAGAAGAATTGTTCATTTGTATGAAATCCCCTCATTTGATAGAAGTTACAGTTGCTAAAAACTGCAGGCCAGCTACTGAGATTTTGCCTTCGATGTCTTTGGAACATTCCAGCCAATTTACAAGCAACTGCGTGGTTATTTGCAGGCTCAGGCCCTCAAAGCTGAGGAACCCAATAAATAAGGAATGTGTATAACTGAATATAGCACCTCTACTTAATCATTTCATTCCCTTCCACCTGCTTCCAAAGAACAAAGTTTCAGGCAAAAATCCCTCATGTCAAGTTTCATATCTGTTGCCATATTTCTGAGTGAATTGCTGCTCCCCACTGCCCCTCCCAACAGGAGTTCACAGAAGTGCAGCAAGACCTTATTATTCTGTTTATGATAGGATGGTCTATTCCAGTATGATGCAGTCCGTAGTAAATCCATCTACAGAATTAATTCTGGGCTTGTGAGGAAGAGATGCAAGTAAAAGCTGTAATGATTTACAGTTTGAAGATGCAGCTGATATGAAAATAAACATTGAATCAGTTTCTTCTATATGTCTTAGTTCCATTAGAATAACGACAGTAGGTGACATTTTTCACATTTTAATTGGTGTTTTGCTGATTTTATTAGAATTTCTGCTGATCAAAGCAAATTGGCTATTTATTTATTTTGCAGTGATGCTAACTAATCAGTGGAAGTTTAATGTACTGTAATGAATTTTAAATATCCTCCTAGTCATTACAAGTGTGTGAATCTAGACTCTCTTTCTCGTAACAGTTTGAATAATTAATTACTTGAATAGCAAAAAAAAGGTAACGTTTAATATAATAACATTTTCTTTGAAATATTTCACTGCATGTTTTACAGTAGCATCTCAAATTAGCAGAGGATAATTCTGACCAATGTATCACCCCTGCATGCACACAGCTCACTTAACCTAATTCTGACTGCATTGGGTTAGACTGATAGTAAATACCTTAATTACTGGTTTATTTCAGTAGCTTGTTAAATTATAGTTTTTATATTATTTATACTTCAATGTCTTTGTTTTAGTTGGTTTCTTTTCTGTTATTTATTTATACAGGTTTTTAAGAAAGCAGTGACATGCTTCATGTCACAGTATTGTTTTCTACCGATCATGGCATGCCATAAATTGTCCTCATGAGTATAAAAGAAAAAGGGAAGTTTAAAAAAAAAAAAAAAGAGTAAGAGAAAAATTCATGTCGTTGGTTAACTTCTGGATACAATTCTTCACATATCCTCTCGTCCAGGAAAGAACTTCAACGTTTGTTCAAATGTTTAGGACTAGAGCATGTTCCCTGAATTAGAGTGTTGGTCTTTGAGGACTTAATGCCAAGTTGAAAAGAATTTGGTTTCAGTTTGTGTACTTTTCCTGCACGTCTGTCAACAGACCCTAGGACACGTTTTGACACTACATTGTGCATTTCCATGCTTTGCTCCGGACTAGACTTCATTCCAATGTATTGGTAACTGCACGTGAGAGGAGTGCCTGGGGTTTCAGGCATTTATATTTCTGGATTTTTATCTGAGGCGAGACAAACAAGAGAACCCACCTCATTCTCCCCATTGTGCTAAGAGTTAGTCCAGTTCTGCACGCAGAAAAGGCATATTCAGTTCTCAGAAAGCTGGGGTTTGAAGGGACTTGATGTCATTTTAGCTTTACTGCATATATTGTTCCAGCATGCCCTTTTTCAGTGGGATGCATGGCGTGACAAGGCTGAGCTCCTCGGCAGAGGATCCCGAGTTCATGCTCTAAACCTGGGAGAGGCGATGCCTCGTGCCTGTGCGAGGAAAGCCACGTGCAAACAGTCAGTCCAAGAGAAGCTGTTTTACACTGCTGCTACACGGCACTGCGAGGGGTCTTTAAGAGAGAACAAAATTTGGGTTATTGTAAAATGAAGGAATCAATAGGAGATTTGTGCTACTCAAAAGAAATATTTTAGGTATATTATTAAACACTCTTCAAAGCCATGGGAATCTTGCATCTAGATGACTAGAACAGCTGTAGATCCTGTGTATAGGGAGTGGAGGGGGTTTTTCATATGTCTGTTTGCATCATTTTGAGTGTCCAAATAAGAGATTTTAACCTTCCTTGAGAACATCTAAATGTGAAACTGTATGCTGATTTCAAAGTGCTAAGTGTAAATACTTAAATTTCAGCTAAAGTAAAAATTCTCTTAAGGCTTATTTTATTTATTTTTTAAATTTTGGCCTCTTAGAAGTATGTGGAAGCAATTCATGAATTTTGAGGGGATTTTTTGCAATGATGTTTTAATAAACAGTAATGTTTTAATAAAAAAAATTATAAAGTAATGAGTTAGCTACGATGTCAGGGATTAGATTCTGAACTTGCTTGTTAAAATTCATCTTGCACTGTCTATAACTGTAAAATAAATACAATTTAAAATGAAGAGTGAAATAGTGTTAGTGTAACAGAAAGCATCCAGGCTCATGCAGAATTCCTATCTTCCACTGAGACACTGTCGATAGGGTCTACCTAATTCCAGTAAGTTTTATGTCTAGTTTGAGAAATAAGTTTAGCTGGTCTTCAAGTATTCTGGATTCGAATGAAATGACACAAATGGGAATTACAACATAAATATCAAATTAACTTACAGACAGATAGTTCCTCTCTGTCTCTGACCATTTAAGACCTTTAGACAGGCACGGCTGGTGTTCCAAGGAGCCTGGGAAGGGTTCTCCATGCACATGGGAGAGTGCCCAGCCCCCGGCTGGAGCTGTGCAGGGACTGAGCCTGGGGTGCTGTGACCCTGGTGCCCGGCTCTGCTCTCTGGGATGGACAGGGACAAGCTCCGCACAGGGCGGCATTGTTCTGGGCCACTTCGGGTCTGAGGGACAAGGGGCTTTCCCCCACTCGCTATAACAGTGACAGAAAAGCTGCAGAGCTTCTCCCATTATAAAAAACAATGGACAGATGAATATGTGTACAATGTTTTGATTATTATTTACTCCAGAATATGCTGAGTCTTACCTTTGCTACCACAGCAAGATCAATACTATACTCCCAAAATAACACTAATATAAACCTTACTTGAGGACATTATACAAAAAGACTTACAAATTGAAGGAAAAACACTGATACATTTTGATTTTATTTGTTGTCTGTTGCTTCTTGTAGTGCATTTAACATGTAAAAAAGAGCTGCAATTTGCGGAACGAGACTGATTTTTTACCAAAATTTTTCCTTTCTTATCAGTAGCTATGCTGGAATCATCTGGTCTGTTGGGGTTTGGTAGCTTGAGGAATTAATGAATATTCATTCCTTTTCCCTGGGTACAAAGTAAAATAACTAGTAATTAGTATAATATTTAATACTCCTATTCAAAATAAATAAATCTTTTGTGAAAAAAATCTAATTATTATAATGTAGCAACTTCTGCGTGTGTAACTGAAATTGGATGTGCTGTTTTGAAAATGCTTTTAAGCCCTCATTTACATGTTTCCAGATCAGTTAATTATTCCCCTTGTATGCATAAAACAGAACTCTGGATTGTACTTGCATATATTATTCATTTTGCTATCTATCTTCTAAGTTTAGCTGATTCTAATATTTTAATTTTACATTATTATTATACCAGTGATATTTGTCTTCTGATATGAAAATTATTCTTGTCTGCACTTAGTTTTATGCTCATTTTTAAATGAAGTGTCTTACATGGTAGTAAGTGTGACTATTACAACTTGGGTCTTATGTTTTGCTTATCATTCTAAATTAGCCACGTTGTGTGTTTCTGAGGAAGGGGAGGGTCTCACATGGGGACCTTGGCTTTTGTCAGTGAGGTCATGAGCCAGAGAAAAATGTAACTCCTAAAATGAAGGGCACGAGCCTTGAATCTGGTTACCAGAGACAAAGCCTGGGACTTGCTCTAACACGGCCTGATTCAAAGCTTGCTGGAATCCACAGATGGATTCATAGTCACTTATAATGAGCCTTTTCATGTTTATCTCAACATTAATTGCTGAATTTAGTATTTCCCTGGTACCCATTTAGGTTGTCATTGCCACAGTCTGTAGATCAAGGCCATTCCTGGCTCTGAAGGTGTAAGTGGGGAGATGTTTAACACCAGTGAGCCCCACTGGAGCTATACAGTTCCCTTGTGGGTGCTGGTCTGTACAAACCAGCACAGCCCCGTGTACACTGCTACCGCTGGGGCTGCCCTCTCTCCCTCAGGAAGATGTGAGGTGGGGCAATCCCTGTGTCAGTGTGCTTGCAGGGCCACGTGGGGCAGTCCTACAGGTACATAGCTTGGAAATCACTGTTCCCTTCTGAGCTAACAGATGAGTAAGTTCCTATTCCATTTAGTCTTGATTTCCTTCCCCCCAAGAAGGAAAACTCAAAGGTGCAGGACAGGTTGTCCCTGTGTGCCAAAAGATGAGACCTGTGTGCTCTGACTGCTGCTGTGGTGCCTCTTGGTGTGACAGATGGAAGCTGAGGGTTCTGCCATCCACATCCCAATCTTGATGAGATTATAAACAGAAATAACTTCTTACAAGAGATACATAAAACAAATCAGGGGAAAATTAAATTAGTATCTCAGAAAGAAACCTGAGCAAATCTTACCTTGTAGACATTAAAGGTTTGGCTAACTCTGTCATGTCACATATTTTTCTTTCTTTTTGGGGGAGCATTAGAATGTTCAGTGAGCTTTGGTTAGGTGGCAGGGCTTTGGCTAGAGCTGACAGCCACAGAGCATGAGAAACTGTGAGGTATTGAGTGCTCCTGTTGAATAGAAGTTTAAGGTTAAGGATGTCTGAAAGGATGACATAAAATATGTGCAGGATTCAGGAAGAACTGCTTAAAGCAGAGTGGTGAATGCTGGGGAGGAGTTCAGAAGCAAAGCCAAGTAAGTAGCTGGTTTAAATGAGATGAAGATACCTCAGCATTTTATGGACACACACGGAGAAATGGTTGAAAGGATGCTGACCAAACAGGAAATTGTATTAAACAGACAAGGAAGAAAGAGGTTTGTCACACCAGATGATTTTTCCTGGCTCATAAGGCATTACTCTCTTTTCTAAGCTTTTTCTGAGAGTACAGAAGAAAAATTGGTAGAACCATGGTTCGCAAAATGTAGGTTTTTGCTCTATATCTGCTTGCACTCAGGAAGCCACATTAAAAGCCTGTGACCAAGCTTACCAAGTCAAGCCCTGAATGCTGCCTCCACTTACGTGTGTGACAGGTAATGCTAGCTTTATATTGACTTGTATATTATGGCAGTGTTTATTTTTCTACAAGATCCTGATCACTTTCAGGACCCAGAACATGATGTTTGTCTTTTAGTAGGTTTTTTCCCCTTATTCAAACATGACACATTTATTTAATACGTGCTTTTCAAACTTTGCTTTGAAGAGCAAATGACTAATTTACCCAGGGGTCTATTCAGTTTTTCAGACATTAATGAAATTTTTTTCACCTTTATGAAGTGAATGAATAGGATTATTCCCATTATAGAGATTACTAGTTGAGGTACAGTGTTAAAAAGTAATCTCTAAGTTTCTGTGCAACATTTTTTCAAGGTGCAGCATTTTTTATCCTCTTAGCATCAAATACCGTGTTTGTATTCAGACACAAATCGTATTGATTTGGAGCACAAATGAAGGTTTCATCAAATAAGATTTTGTGATATCAAATTATGAATCTGGAAATGAAGGGTGTGCTATGAAAAAGTTTCAAATGGTTGAATCTTACTTTTGTTTCAGTCTTCCTTTGGTAAGGAACTCAGTGGTGGTTTGGGATGGATTCCAATTTTCCAAAGAAGCATTGTTTTTTCCAATGCTAAACAACCTCTGAAGGTTTGGGTTTGTAAGCCTGGAAGATTTCCCCAGCACCATTTTTGTATGTCCTCTCTGATTTTACTACTTTTTCTGTGGTGGCATTCTGATAACAGGAACACTTTCAGCCTACTCCCCCGTGGTCCTCCTGTCACCTGCTTGTCACGTTTGTGCCCGTGACCCAGGACTCTGCTCACTGTGACACCACAGCAGCTGCTGAGGGAGCAAATTGTCTCCCTGTGGCAGGCGGGTGGGAGGCACTGCTGCCAAGGCACAGCAGAGCAGTGACAATGTTTGAGGAGCCTTGGATTCCATGACAGGGCTGTGAGATGGTGAGCATTCTGGTAGTTTCTTTTTCCCACATCTTGTGGGTTGCTGCCTCCTTTCTGGCCTCTCTGGTCTGTCCCTGTCCCATCTCACTGCCTCCTTGGCTCCTTTTGCCCCCATTTCATTCTCTGTCTGTCCCAGCCCAGGGCTTCCTCCTCATCTTTCTCCCACAAGATGAACACCACTCATGTACATTCCAGTCAAGTGGGGTGATTGCAGGTTCACAGCATTATTGCATTTGCTCAGGCTCTCCTGTGGAATTTTCTGTGATGTGGATCTTCCTGTTTTCTCCCATGTTCAGTTTTTTTCCACCCTTAGAGAAAGTCTGTGCAGGCCTCTCCTGTCAGAGCCATGTGTCAGACTTTGCCAGAGGCTGGCAGATCTTGCCGACTTTTGCTCTTGGCTCATGTTTTTGAGGCTGTCACATCAACTGCCATGACTTTGTTTTTAAGTGAAATAGTAAATTGAAAAGAAGGAGCATGAAGGATGTGCCAGCCTGCTGTTTATCATGTGCTGGCCCAGAGTCTTGCCTGCATACAAGGCGCTAAAGAATTGCAGGGGGGTAAGACAGGCATATTCATAACAGTACATTTGAGAAACCTTTTTTTTTCTTTTCAGTGGTGAAACAACTGAAGAGCATTCTCTGGGTGAATAGTTTGAAACTCTTTGTTTTAGTTGTATTGCACTGTACATTTTGCTTCAGGTGCTGTTAAGTTTGATACCAGTAAGTTGTAACTGAACTGGAGGCAATAATGCTTTAGATATTCCTTGAACATTAAGAATTTTTGGTCAGTATTATCAAAATAAACTGTTCTTTTATTCTTATTTAGGATCTTTAAGTAGGTGATTCTTGGTAATTTGTTTTTTATTGTTTCACTTTGATCTTTCTTAAAAATTCCTTTTAAAGTTTGCATTGAGTTATATCACTGTAAAAAGTATAAAGGCTTTAATAACTAACGTAGGCGCCTGGGGCAGGAACATGCCTTACCAGTTTTGTAAACCTTTGTGCATATTTACAATGCTGCAGGAAGAATCATTTATAGTAATACTATAAATTGTTTTCTAATAAATTTATATGGAAAGGTTATCCTAGAAAGGCTGAAGAGACAGGAGCAACAAAAATGGACAGGCTTAGAAGGTGATGTTATAAAATCCTTCTACAAAGCATTTTATTGAGTGGAAGGTAAGAGAATTTACCGTGCTGCTTCCAGGTAGGACAGAGCTATAGTTAGGAACAAATAAATTTTGACTTCTAGCATTTAAGTTCCTCCAGTTGTCCTTCAGCTCAGCTCTGTCCCTGCCTCTGTGTTGTCAGAGGTATTGTGGTTAATTAAAAAGATCTGATTCAGCTGTGTTTGTGTTCATCATCTCTAGGAAGTCAATAAACACTGTATCACTGCAGTTGGAAGTCAGTGGACTCCTTTTATCCCTCTTTTGCGATAACCTTGACTAAAGCACCAGGTCATTGTTCCTCTCATGACTCATTTGCCAGCAGTTCCCCAAAAATCCTAGAATGGTTTGGGTTGGAAGGAACCTTAAAGATCATCTCTTTCCAACCCCCGTGCTGCAGGCAGGGACACCTTCCACTATCCCAGGTTGATCCAAGCCCCATCCAACCTGGCCTTGGACACTTCCAGGGTTGGGGCAGCCACAGCTTCCCTGGTTCCCTCTTTTGAGAAGCCCTTTTAGACACTGAAAGGGGCTCAGGTCTCCTCAGAGCCTTTTCTTCTCCAGGCTGAACAGTCGCAGCTCTCTCCCCCTGTCTTCGTAGCAGAGCTGCTCCAGGTCTCAGACCCCCTTCATGGCCTCCTCTGGAGCAGCTCCAATCCGTGTCCTCGGTGTGCTGATGTCCTGGAGCTGGGAGCAGCACTGCAGCTCAGTCTGGCAAGGGCCGCTCACAAGGGGATGGAGCAGATGGGGACAGTGCCCTGCCTGAGCTGCAGCCACGCTCCTTCGGACACAGCCCAGGGCACGGCTGATTTCTTGATGCTGCGGGGTCACATCAAGGTTCTCATCTGCCAACACCCCCGAGTCCTTCTTGGGGCTGCTCTCACTCCATTTCCCACCCAGCCTCTGATTGTGCTTGGGGCTGCTCTCACTCCATTTCCCACCCAGCCTCTGATTGTGCTTGGGGCTGCTCTCACTCCATTTCCCACCCAGCCTCTGATTGTGCTTGGGGCTGCTCTCACTCCATTTCCCACCCAGCCTCTGATTGTGCTTGGGGCTGCTCTCACTCCATTTCCCACCCAGCCTCTGATTGTGCTTGGGGCTGCTCTCACTCCATTTCCCACCCAGCCTCTGATTGTGCTTGGGGCTGCTCTCACTCCATTTCCCACCCAGCCTCTGATTGTGCTTGGGGCTGCTCTCACTCCATTTCCCACCCAGCCTCTGATTGTGCTTGGGGCTGCTCTCACTCCATTTCCCACCCAGCCTCTGATTGTGCTTGGGGCTGCTCTCACTCCATTTCCCACCCAGCCTCTGATTGTGCTTGGGGCTGCTCTCACTCCATTTCCCACCCAGCCTCTGATTGTGCTTGGGGCTGCTCTCACTCCATTTCCCACCCAGCCTCTGATTGTGCTTGGGGCTGCTCTCACTCCATTTCCCACCCAGCCTCTGATTGTGCTTGGGGCTGCTCTCACTCCATTTCCCACCCAGCCTCTGATTGTGCTTGGGGCTGCTCTCACTCCATTTCCCATCCAGCCTCTGATTGTGCTTGGGGCTGCCCTGACCACGCACAGGCCCCTGAACTTGGCATTGTTGAACTTGATGAGGTTTGCAGAGGTCACCTCTCACTCATATTCAAACCTTTTTCGCCAGCTGACCTGATTCACCTGTTTTTTTTCTTCTTGTGAGTGATATGATATTGCAGTAAATTATTAAGTAAGAAAGAAATATTTTATTCTGCTGATATCTTGGCATGTGTACCATTTCTCATTTTAACAACATAATTAGATTAGGTTTCAGAAAATGTGTTGTTGAGATGAATATATTTATTTAAAATGCTTCAATTTTATTAAACTTATATTTTGAAAGGGAACATTCCTGTGAAAAACAATCACACTAGATGTGGTGTTTTTTATAACTGCTTTGCATTTGTCATGTATATCTGTTTTTCACAGAGGCATGCTAAGATTTATCAGTAAATTTCTGTGTTTAAAAAATGTTAGCAGAGACAATTGCATACCATTTTACATAGGAAGCCCATTGCAAATCCGTAGAGTTTTACCTCCTTCCCTTCAGAGAGGAAAAATTAAAAACAAAACAAAACCAAATATTTGACATTAAGAATTTTTTTAAAGTTTCTACATTTTCTTTGGCCTTTTAGGGGAAGATGCACCTGAGTAAGAAATTAGAAACTGTGCAATACAAAGTATTGAGCATTCCTTGAGCTTCCAATATTCCAGAAACCTTCTCTAAAAATAGGAGCTATTTGCTATTTGCACTCGTGTCAAAAGACTGGTGTTTCTTACTGTACTTGCTTGTGGTGTATTTTTTCAGCACTTTATTTCCTGACAAGCCCAAGGGGCCCTGAGGTACCTATTCCTTTGTTTTGAAGTAGCCAGTTCTTTGAAAAATTGGTTTGAGGTGAGTGCCTTTACACCTCCAGAGAATTCTGGTGGAACTTTCCTGATATACTTTGGGTTGCATATTAAATTAAATTGAAATTCACGTCCCATTGGAATATGTCAACTATTAGGTCATCTGTGAATGTTTTAACATCAGTGAAGCCACATATTTCTGACTTCTGCTTCTATGAATCCAAACCTTTCGCACCAGGGAATTGGCAATGCTGTCTGAGTTTGTTCCATAAAAACAGCTCAGGTGTTCAGTAATGTAGAGAGCGAAAGCCTCTGGGAATCATTTTGCTGCTGGGCATGATTGCAAACCTTTCCCTTTTCCTTCCAAACACCCACTAGTCAGGTAACTGAGATGTGCTATTATTGATCTGCAGAGGTACCACTGGGCTAGTCACTTGTCATACAAAATGTGTCAAAATTTGCACATCAATTGCAGCAGTTACTTCAAAAATCATACTTCTCTATGAAAATAAAACAGAAAATCACACGCCACTTAAACACCTCAGCAATAATTCTCTTGCTTCAGGCACCTGAGCTGTAATAAATGTTGGCATTTTCATTCCAAACCTTTTTTTTTTGGAGAAATTTAAAAGAGCACTGTCAATTCATGCCATTTTGAAACAACCACAGCGTGTATGAATGGGACAGAAAGCTGGCAATTAGGCCCATCAGCTGCCCAGTGTTTGCTTTCCTCTTGCTCTTGCCGTCCTGCTTCTCTTCTCTGCTCTCTTACTGTAATTTTGCAGGGTACAGTGAGGTTTTTTTCTCAGCTGCATACATAAAATTCTTCTAGGAAACTACTTTGGCATTAATGTTTTGTGTCCCACTACATGCCCAGATCCTAATCAATATATGAATTTTTCTTTTTGTTTGGAGATAAACAAAATAAATCAGTAATATAACTGATCCTATTGAAATTCGCTGTTCAGCAATATGAATCTCAGGGTGAACTCACCCCAGTTTTCTTCCTGAAAATTTCTAGCTGAAACATCTTGCTCTAAAGATGTCTACATTTTTTTCACCATCTAAAATTATTTGGGTGGGACGTGGAAAATTTCACTTGAAAGAGAACTTAGTTTAAATTCTTAAATAGAACAGTTTTATATTATTTCTTCTTCTTCTGAGACATTGGGTGACCTTAAAAATCTTTCAATATTTTGCATTTATTTTAGATCAGTGTTTCATCAGCGCCATAAAAATACTTCCTTTTTTTCATTTATAATTACCAGCTTTTCAGGGTTTCAAACATTTCTCAGAGGAACTATTTTGGCTACTAGGTAGCTGGAATACTAGATAAAACACAACATATAAGTGAAATATTTGCACAGAAAAGTATTGTTGATGTGCACCTTACAAATCAAAAGGAAGGCTCTTGAGTCTTATTGTAATTAGAGATCAGTGAAGTGGCTGTTCTATTAGCAATGCAGATTCTCTTGGAATAACTAATTTTGTTCTACATTTATTGAACCCAAATCAAGCTAATCGTACTGAAAAATGTTTTGAACGCAGTGGTGGCCCAACCTGCCACCTGGTAGAAAGGCCTTGCTGATTGCAGTGGGTGGGTCTTTGCATTTGTGACACGCAAAAGATTTCCACTGAGATGGTAACCTTGAGTTGCATAAATAAGACTACAGAATGAGGATGGAAGATGCATCCTGACTGGAGAAGAGAGCTTCTCCAGTGCTTATTGACTCTGGTGTTCCCATCTTCTGAGCTCAGCCAGGGACTTTGCCTCACCGAGCAGCTGCAGGATAGAATTCTGTCCCTTTCTTTCTTCTTTCTCACCTCTCAGGGCTTTTTTGTTTGTTTTTTCCTCCATAAAAGCAGCCAGTAAAGTCTGCCCAGGCATGGTCCCCTCTTTCTCTTGTTCTGCTCCTGAACTTTGGCAGAGGTGCTTTATTGATGCTTGGGGGAAGTGAAAAGGAAACAGGAAGCCCAAATGCTCGAAGCTGCATGCACAGACATAACTGTGATACTAAATTACCCACGTGGAATTGGGGTCATTTCATGGGAAATTGTCTGCTAAACAATTTTCAAAATTTGGGTCTGTACCAAGCAATTCATATGGTAAATCTCTTTGGGATTTCACCTTAATATATTTAGTCAGCTTAATGTTTAAACAATTCTTTTATTAAGTGAAAAAATCTTGTTCTGTTCATGGGATTGTACAGCCTGTACTCTCTGAATGCAGAGCTCTAGGTCTCAGCAGGAATTTCCTCAAGTGGGCTTGATTCATGAGATCAGGAAGTGACCTTGGAAGAGCATCTGAAAGTCCCAATTATTGCCACCATTCTTCTCACAAAATATACAGTAACACAAAGTAGTTTTCTGTCACAGCTCTGTAATATAATCCTTTACTTGCCCAGTTCATTTGGGTGAGCTTTTGTCCTATCATGGAAATACATTTTCTAACTAATACCTTAGTATGTGTGTCTGTCCTGCTGTCTTGGGTCAGAGAAATTCCCATTTTAGTTTGTGCATGCTAAAATACAATCTGCATGCAATGTACCAAAATACAGAGAGAAAAACCAGCAAGCCTCCCTTACTGAGTGCATGGAGATAAGGGCTCTAGTTAGCATTCACTCTGTTTATCTCCATAGACTTACACCACCCAAACTCTCTCATAACGTGTCTGTTAAATCTTGATTTCTTTTTCTGAGTGACAGCTTTCGCTGAGGGGTGCAACCTGCATCAAAATAGAACTCTGAATGGAACAGTCACAGTCCTTTGCCTCTTGACTAACAGCAAAATTCTGTGCAAGTGTCTCTCGTACTCGCTGCAGAGGTGTGCATGCACAGAGCTGGCTCTGAGAACTGGCTCTGTGTGGAGAGAGAACTCAGACATCCAGATCCCGTGCTGCTGGGGGATGAGTTTGTTGAGGAAATTACGCCATTACAGAACTTACTGGGAAGGGGGATGATTGCTGTGTTGTGGACAGCGTGCCCCACACTGGCTGACGGAAGCAGAAGTGAAATGCCACATGGAGAGGCCCAAAATGCATTCCAGTTGTGCCATTTTCTGGGTTTGTTATCATCTGCTCTCTGAAACTGAATTATCAGGCCTGGTATGCGTGTAAGAATCTGATCTTCTCAACATTCTTTTTCGGTCTTTCGGTTGCTTGCCTGACCTTGTTTTTATGTTAGTGGGGTTATTGATGGGAGTAGCCAATGAAATGGGTAGTGAACATGGGAAGCATTTTCAGAATGAGTTATTAAACTCCTGCCAGAGCTTGCATTTATTATAATTATCACAAAACTGTTATGTGGCCCCATAAACTTGCATGGTGATTTATAAACTTAGGCTTAAATTTTGCTAATGCATATATGCGATTTTTTTTACTCCTATGAAGGAAGTTGAACCTATGCCTCCTATAGATAGGGTTGGATCCTATATTTGGAAGGTATTTATTTAAACTGGAATGTGGCTCTGGAAATAAAACCCAAACTAGCTTGCTTACATTTCTAAAGTCTCAGCGAAGTTTACTTGCAAAAACAGTATTGGTCTGATCCTGCAGGGCTCTGAATCCTTTCCGTGCTTTTTAGTACCACTGGAAAAACAAGACAGCCGTCATCTTGCACAGTGGATTTTAAAGCAAGAAATACAAAATCGGGCCTACAGAAAGCTGTTTTCCTGTTTTCTTAGCATATTAGCCAGGAGCAATAGCAACAGAAGGTCTTTACCTCGCAGTGGCAGATGGTGGGATGTTACATCTCTGCATTGTTTAAAATTCTTGCAGCTTTTCCAGCTTCTAGAGTTCATCTAGAACAGCTCTTAATAGTATAATTTGATTATATTTTAGATCTTGATTAAATTTGATTTACAGCTACAATTTTATTTCTTCATTAAATTAGATTTTATGTTCTTAACTCAAATCCTTGCGTTTGCAGATCTGTTTGCTCAAGGCCAGGACCTATGCTGGAGGTGGAGGAGGCTGTGTGACTGTGATTATCAGGTGCCCAAGCTGCCTGTGCCCAGCCTAAGTGTAGTGGTGAAATTGGGTTAACAGGGAGTGAGTGCCTCATTAGTTGCTCTCCTTCCTCCTTGAAACACAGGCAGTCCTGGTTTGGGCTAATGCAGTGATACTGAGTGCTGAGTGTGTTACTCAGCACTGCTTGTCAGCACATCAGCAATTCAACAGACTGCAAATAACATTCGAAGAACTGCTTTAGAGCCTCTGTCCCGTCTGCACCCAGCACCAAGTGTCTGAGGTAAGATGGTGTTTGAAATATGCTTGAATCATCCCCAGACTTGGATTAAATGTCAGACATCAAAACAGGAATCATATTCCGTGTCTGGATATTAACTGGGATGATCCTTTCCAACAGAGTAAAAGCAGAGCAGGGTAAAAGGAGACCATTTGAAGTAAGAACTTTGAATAAGCTGACCTGAACCAAGTTCACTTTTCTTGCAAGGGCACTTTTACCTTCAGGGATAGGCACTGACTATTTTCTGAATAAGGATAAAACACTCTTGGTTTTGCAGTTTATTACAGCTTGAGGAGCACAATAAGTTGCCTAGGATGGTTTTGACTCCGCCATGCCAAAATAATTTGTGTCTTCTGAGAAGGATGTGGTTTTATTCAACTTATTTTCTGAACTCTACTCGGAAAGATTGTTTATATTTATGAGAGGCTCTGCTTAAATCATACAAAGGGAATTTTCAGGAAAATAGCTACATAAATCTTAGGAAATGCAAAACTAACAGACATATGAAGGATTTGTATTTAGAAAAGAATCTCCCAGTGGGTTGTTCTCAGCAGAAAATGAAAAGGTCTTTTTTGCATTCCGTTGAACTATTAGTGTATTTTTTGCTGATATAAGCAGTTGCACAGGTACGACCACTGTCACAGTCCCAGATCTCAGTGCTGCAAATTAGCAAGGTTTTAACTTTGCTCCAAATATCATGCCAGCTCATTTTCATTATGAAAAAGGTGGGGGGAGGATAATGGGACAAAGTACCTATTGGCAAAGCACATTATAATTGTTTAAGCAGGCCCCACAAGTCATGCATTTCAATTATTTGTTCAAAGCTGTCTGCAATTAAGAGTTGCAAACAAGGTTTTTGAATGCAAAGTCAGACAATTAAAATGTTTCATGAGTGCTTTAGAGAGAGAAGTTCTGAATTAGCACTTTGAATACTCAAGACCTCTTGTTTCCTAATCTCCTTTCCCTTTTACTCTGTGGAAGAGAGAGATGTATATTTTCCCAGAATTTTTTTCTTTAAGCCAGGCTGATCCTAGAAAAGATTGAATCGTCCTGGTCTTTGACTTGTACATTTGAATGTCTTTTGCTCCTTGAGAGATCATCCTTTTTGCCTCATAATGGTCCAGGTGCAAAAAAATTACTTAGCCCAGGTCTGGCCTGTCCTCAAAGGGGGGTTGTAAATCACTTTGAGCATCTCTCCCTCTTCTTTAAACACCCAACACACACACACAAACACACACCACCCCCCAAATCTCCTTCCTTCCCCTTTGAAGAGGCAGAATTATTTGAGCTGGTGATTTGTGGCACTGAGAGTGCAGCCCCTGTGCTGGGTAAGCTGACAGACAAGATGTGGGAGCAGGGATGTGCTGGCCTGTTCATGGAGCTCTGTGGATGGTGGTGTTACATCTGCTGGTGGGGATCAGCTCCCAGGGAGTGGATGAACTTCTTGCTCTTTAACCATGAGAAACAAACTTCAGTTCTGGGATTCCTTACTCCTTTCACGAGAACAGTGCTGCTCAGGGTTGGGGTTTTCCTCACTAATGACATTTGAATGCTGGTTGCTTGCATTTATAACTTGCAGTTTGGGAGTTTTTCAGCACGGCTTTTGTTGGGTTTTTTTTTCCCTGCTTTTCACACTCAGAAGTCCACAACCTGAAAGCATTTGGCAGTCTTTCCCCTTTCACTTCCCTGCTAGTGTCTGCCACGTTTGGAGTGATGGTGTTTGTCTTCCCAAGTCGTGGTTACCTGTGACAGGGCTCTGCTGTCCTGGGGGTGGCTGAACACCTGCCCAACCATGGGAAACAGTGAATTGATTCCTTGTCTTGCTTTGCTTGTGTGCATGGATTTTGCTTTCCCTATCAAAATCTATCTCCAGCCATGAGTTTTCCAGCTTTCCCCCTTCTGATTCTCTCCCCCATGCAGCTGGTGGGGCAGTGAGCGAGAGGCTGTGTGGGGCTGGGCTGCTGGCTGGGCTTAAACCTTGACACCGGCCAATGAAGTGTCTGAAGGACACCAGCTAATTCTGCCACTGATGTCTTAGTTACTTCAATTAAAAAGACCAGGTTAGAGCATGGACAGTAACAGGGTTAAGGGCTTGTTTCTAGACCACAGAGCTTAGCTAACACTGCTTGTGCTGATCTGTCATCTAGAACTTCAGGAAGGATCCATCAATACTATTACTACATATAAAACTTTGCCAAGCATTTTTATCTGCCAGGGATAAAAAATTAGTAGCCTAAATTTTTTTCAGTACAGAAAACTTAAATGGGCACAACTCCTTCAGTCTCATCCCAGGGAGGGCTGAATTTCAATCAGAAGAGAGTTCTGCACAAACCTGGATGTTCATTGATGGCTGTCCTTGATACTCTTCTGCTTTACTGAACTCAAGCAAAAAGGGAGTTTGTGTTCAGAGTGTAAAGAAGGTGGGGTTTTGTATTAAGGAGGGATGCTTAAAATAGTTTATACTGGGTATTTAGATGTTACAGGGAAGTTTCTCAAACAAAACAAAAACACCAAAAAACCCACCAACAAAACACAGATTAATGGCCTCAGCAGGAGAGTAGCTGCAGTCCTCTGCCTGGATTAGTTTGTATTCTCTGGGCTGGCAGTGCTCAGTTGAACCCCTCCCTTTGTGCTGTGCTTCACCTCCTCTGCTGGCTGCACTGCCCAGCTTCTGCTCCCTGTCCCAGGTCCTCTACTGGAGAGCACTGTCACTGCTGGAGAGCTGGGCCAGAAAAAGGCCATTTGTTCTGTCCCCTCACACCTTTCCATAGCAATGCCATGTTCACTTCCAGCACATCAATTAGAAGTAATTCTGGTCAGCACCCATGCTCACACTCGGCTCCTTAGATCTTCATAGCACTGTTCAAACATTAACTAATTAATCTCTCCAGAATAGATGGAAGGGTAGGTGGGAGTTTTCACTGTCAGCAAGGGAGAGTTTCTGAGGTGCTGCTCTCTGTCAATGGCTCCTGACTTAGCCCGTGCTGTCTGGGTGGCTGATTAGGCACATTGGTTGCACCCAGCACAGTTAATCACCTGGGACAGCTGCCTGCTTTCCCTATCACCCTTTTGTTGCTCCAGTAAAATGGGATTATTCAAGTATTGTTTTCAAACATATGGGGCTGTGAATTTCCAGTGTGACAAGAATGACTGTCCAAAATTGGTAGGCTTTCGTTTGAAAGGCAGTGAGTATAAATCTGGCCCCTTTTCTGCATGCAGCGCTGCCTTTTGAGGCCCTGGTGTCCCACCTTCAGGGAAGGAGCTTAGCCCAACTTGGGAGCATCAATGCAAATACAGGCACTGCTCATGCAGTGCAACAGAGAGGGCCCACTGCAAGAGCTCTGGGCAGTTTTCCAGCTGTGGACACACACATCAGCTAAACCTTGCTGCTCTGAAGGGCCTTCATTTTATTTTTATTCTGTATGCAAAGCACTGATTCTTGGGGGTTTTGTTGTTTCTTCTTCGATTTTGCTTTCCATGTCATTGTGTTCATAGGAAAGCACCAGCTCCCAGGTAAGCATTGGCAGGCTCTTGAAAGAGCTTTCAAAGCTCTGCTAGTGCTGTGAGTTTTTGCACTTGAGTGAGTAAGGTTTTCCTCACCTTGTAAAAGGGAAGTAGCACATTCAGTGGTGAACTTTGCAAATAACAGGGCCAAATGCCGAGGGGCAGCTGCACCTTTAGGTACCTTTGTCCTGTGAGCAGACCTAGAGGAGAAAACCATGAAAGTCTCACTTATCTGTTTATCTAGCTTGCAGCAGTCTGATGCCTTCTGCCACCTTTACTGATAATGGTCCCTTTGAAGTTGAATACAAGTGTGAATTTATGGTTTCGTAAAGACTGGATTCCAGAACAGGTCATAAATTACCTTGTTAGACAAAGGCTTCTGGGGAACAATATTGCCTTACAATCCCTCCCTGTGTCATTATCCTGATGCATTTCTAGCATGGCAAATAATTGACCAGAATGATATGCTGACCAGTTCGCCAGTCGAGTTTTGAAAGTTGTTTGTGTAAACTCTTCCAGCAAGAATAGCAAATTACTTACCTATAGCAAATTCTCATCATTACTCTTAAAATGAGTCTTGGGGCCAGGTGACCGTCAATATTCTGAAGCCAAAAAAAATGAGGATCTTTATTTGCTTCAAGTAACATTTGTTTAATTTGCTGCTGTTTCTTCTTAAAAATAAAAGCATTTTGAAATGCCAAATGCCTTTCTCAGACCTTCTCAGGAGGTGAGAGTAAACAGCAAAATTAGTCAGGAGAAGTAGTGAATACACATTTCAGCTATGCATGAGTGGGCCAGATCCTGAAAATTGCCTGCTTTAGGGAGAGCAGAGACCCGATCTGCTCCTCAGTGAAGCTCCAAGTCAGGTAGCAAGGCATTCCACAGTCAAGAGGTCTGTTTGAAATTGATGGCTGTCCTTGATACTCTTCTGCTTTACTGAACTCAAGCAAAAAGGGAGTTTGTGTTCAGAGTGTAAAGCAGGTGGGGTTTTTGTATTAAGGAGGGATGCTTAAAATAGTTTATACTGGGTATTTAGATGTTACAGGGAAGTCTCTCTAATGAAACAAAACAAAATACCCCAAAAAAACCCCAACAAAATCCCCACAATTGCTTTCCTTAGAAAATAATGACTTCTGTGGTGGAGGGAGGCAGAAAACTGTCATCAACATGGTGCCCATGGGATTTGTACCATGGCTGCCTTATTCCTGCTCTGGTCTGTGAGCCAGCTTTCTCAGGTAGACCTCATTCCCTATGATTTATCCCTTCCAAAAGTTGCCAGTTACATAGCCATTTTTAAAGTCCCCTTTAGCTATGTAATCGTGCTTTTACTACCTTAAAATTAATTTGACTCTTGTCTGCTTCACTAAAGAATTCCAGAGTTCAAAAATAGACAGAGACCCCCGCCCTTTTAAGCACTTGAATTTCTTGTTGTCCCTCATGATCTGAACTTCCCAGAACTGTTGTGGTTCTACACTGAATTGTTTGTTAAATATGCTTAGATGTGCTTTTCTGTAGCATAGCACAAAGTGATTCCTTCAAGAGAAAGTTAAACTTCATCATCTCCTAATCACAGTATTTTTATTTTATGTTAGACTTATTTAGCTCACATTCATATATATCTAGTATTATTTGTAAATATTTATAGTTAGCTATTATTATAAATTGATTCATTTATGTTCCTTTCTTAGGCCAAAACAGAGTTTAGGACCATTTTGTAATTCACGTGGGGTTTGGGGCTTTGTTTTCTGAAGTGCACAATGCTCACTCTGCAAAGAGCCAGAGAGTGGGCACACTGGAATCTTCTGTTTAGGTAGTGTGAAAGAATTTGTATAAAAATTCACAATTGCCTTGTAACCCAAGTTCGCTCTCTTCCCTCTCTTCCTTGAGCCTGCAGTGTTGACAGGGTTCTCTTGACATCTGGTACTAAAAAGGGACAAAACAAAAAAGAACTTGATTGGAAATTACACTTAGTTCATCTGTGATAAAATACACGTTTAATTTTGCTGTTCCATTTTTCCTTCCCAGTTGGTTTGCTCCCTGGAAATGGTGACTGCACTGAACTGAGGGCTGCTACCCCTCGTTTCTGGCTGGCATCTCGATGAGCTGTTATTAAGTAAGAAATGGCTGAGCCTTGTCTGGACAACCCTTCTTACTGAGGGTTGAAAAGGAACTGTGGCGTGAAAGGAAAAGCAAATAGACAAATAATGGAGTAATCACTGATACAGACATACCAGGACGTGTGAAAACACTGTGTATAGATGTTTCCAAAAATTCCTATTGAATTATCCTCACTCACTGGCTAAATAGGTGGCTGTCCAGCATAAAAAGCTTTCAAAGCCTTTCCGAGGCACTGCATTGGATTGCTCCTGTGCCAGCACTTTTTGATGTCCCAGAATAAGGTAGGTCTTGATGTACGACACACAGTGAGAAATTTGAAAATAATAGATTGCATCAATTCCCTTTGACAGTCTGGTTTCTGTCCACTCCATATAGATTTTGACAGATAATTAGCAGGGCAGATACAGTACATTTGAGGAGCAAAGGCTCTTATAACCTGTGGACAGCTAGTTTGCCATAAAAGCCATATTATGCTCTTAAAAGAAACTGCAAAAAGTTAGATTGCTAGAACTTTGACACTTCTGAAAAGAGATCATAGGAAAAGGTTGAATTGGCTTTAAGGCAGGACCTAACAAATGGCTATGCAGTTGTACAGCGTGTGGGATGAAGTGGTAACCTTGTTATTTTATCCAAGAAAAGACTGACTATTCAGAAACAGCATAGGACAGTGCTGACATTAGAACAATTAGAAAAGGGTGACACAATTGAAATGCAAAGCACCCATAAACCTTGCATTGAAGTGTTTGTTTCCTTCAGCAAAGCTTAAAAGATTTTTAAATGCTGGATCTGTGGAATCATTTACTGTTAGCTTTTATCTTGAATGCATTTTCTTAATTTATTTTCTTATTTGCCTGACACTAATACTGTGATCTGTGGTAGACAAAGTTCAGAGCACAAATACTGCGGTGCACAATCCTGAGTCAACAAATTTCTGTCTTTAGGGTCTGTGTTGAGAGACACTGAAATGTGGGGCCTTTGCTGAATACCAGCAGCTGGAACCCAGCTGCTGTGGTCACCTCGAGCAATCAGCAGAGTCACTTCAGCTCTGCAGGGCTTTCTTGTAATACCAGAGTGTTCTGGGTGGGAGTGGTTTTATTTTTCATGGTTCTCCCGCTTTCAAAGGAAGGCCTACATTCACAAAGCAGGTTGTCCTGTTAGTGTCATTAGTCACATAAATGTAGTAGATCTTAGTTTGTATCACATTTGGGGGAAAAGTGGTGACACATTTTCAGTGAAAGACTTCTGGAAATAACTTAGGTCCTCTAGGATGACCTTAAAAGTAAAATGCAATTGTGCTAAACTGAGACTCAAATTTTTCAGATGATTGGGATATGAAAGTGTGATTCTTAAAAATTTTGTATAGATTTTATATTTATTTTGTGATTTAAAAGGCAAATATTTTAAAGTAGATAAAAGTGGATTTTATTAATTTTCAATTTGATAAAGGATTTTTTTAATCTGATCTATTAGAACCATTATTTAAAAGTTAAGGAAAGTTGATGGTTGGTGCTTCTATTGTGTGTGCTGCAAGTCCAAAGAACAGTTGCACAAACAGAGACTGAGCAGTTAGAAGAAAGGGAAAGAATAACATTATTGAGAGAGAATGTGCCAGGCAATGCAGGAGATTGTGCTCGTTCCTTCAATTGGGGCACAGCGTTGTTGATTAGTCAGAGCAGAGGAGAATCACATCTCTGAGCTAATATTCTGCTCAATTAAGTTCAAACCCCAGACAGGCCTATCTAGAAAATGCCCCAGTAACTGCGATGTACCTCGGGGGGGGAGTCAGGCTTAACTGATGTTCAGCAGGCGTTTTAAAGGCTCCATCAGGGGAGCTGTACAGCGTTTCTGTGTTGTGTTCGTGCCAATGAATAGTTAAAGTTTTTACCATAAAATTATTGTTCTTCAAATTTACTGTGTGCTAATGACAGGCTTAATTTTTTCTAAGTGCTGCTGCGTTGTTTGAGCTTGCAAATCACTGCAGGTATTAAGAAGGTAAAACTGAGGTCAAGTCAAGTGTTATTGCTGTTTGACACAATTTTTGCTAGAAAGTTAAGGAACTTCCAGTATGCCATCCAGATTTTGTATGATGAATGTCAGTAATAATGAGACTGAGCAGCTGAAGTCATGTAACCTTGTCAATACATGCCAGACACATATCGTTTGTTTTATTACTGATATAGGCTTTGATCTTTCTTATGTTTGAAGACTTGATTAGGCCCATCTTGTTAAAGACATAGCACATGAAAGCTGGGAATTGGTTCCTTTAATAGCAAAGCTCTTGAGAAAGAACTCCTCAAATTAAAGAGTAGAAAACACCTCCTAAGGGCTGTGTAAACCTTCCCACACTCAGTATGAAATGTATTTGCAGATGTTTCTGTGCCAGAATGGTGTTTCTTCCCCAGTCTTTCAGTGGAGCTCAGAATTCTGGAGCTGGCTGTTGAGGAGTTGTTTCCTGAGCCAATCTCAACACACCTGTCTGTGTCCTGAAGGACAAGGTGATTGTGTGTGCTCTGAGTGCTGGTGCAGGGGCTGGACACAGGCTGGCAAAATCGACTAGACCAGAGTCTTAATAGCTACACTGAAAAATATTGTTGTACATACTTTCCCCTTAAGTCTCTATACGTGTGCATGACTTGTGCAAACTTCTTGGCACTTGGTCATGACTATCTCTGTTAGGAAAGGAGTAATGTAGCTCCTGGTGTTTCTCCTCTGTAAGTGTATTCCATCCCAGCAAAACACAGGCAAGGTTTTGCTGGCGAGCATTGAACAGCAGGCCACATTAAGATGTAGCCTGATGCTGTTCCCAACTATTCCATTTATTTAATGTTAACTGCATGTCCTTTTTTCGTCCAGACTCTTCCAGTATGAGACTGATATAAATTTATGCATAGAATAAGAAATAATTATTAGCTTGAAAATACAATTTCTGTATATATAAAAAAAAAAGAAAGGCTTTATTATCACATTTTGTATTGTTACTTTTCCTGTTACTTGGTTACCGGGTCATAGAGAAAACCACATTTTGAAGAGAATGTAAGTTAATTATCAGCTATTCTTGAATCAGCAATTAAAATCTCACCTCCAGATTTTCTGTATGTTTTACATTCTCTAAGTAGCAGCAGAAAGGAAGAAAATATTTTATTTCTGCTCCCCACCCTGCCAAGAAAGTGGGCTCAATGTAATGGTCACCCTTGCCTGAAGAAGTTCTTACAGTACTCTTGGATAAACATTTTTTAGCAGCTGCTTGTGAAATACAGTTTTAGAACAGCTTTCTGTGGAAGTAGCCAAGAGCCTTCCTGCCTCATTTGTTCTCAAAGTCACATTTCAGTGTGTGCTGTGGTGGTGACAATCATTGTAGAATCAGACAAAGTCTGTGTCTCAGTCACGGTAACTTGTATCTTACTTTTCACCTCAGCAACAATTTTGTGGTACTTCTCACCCTCTTGTTCCTTGGTTCTAGCAAGTGACCCTCAACTTGACTGAAACATGCAGGTCTTGCTCTTTGTTAAAGCAATTTACGTTGGGCCCAATTCTATGCACCCAGTCGGGTGCACGGTGGCAGCTCTTGTGCGGGATGAGCAGCCCTTGGGGCAGGTGCCCCTCTCTCACCCATGGGAGCGCTCATCCTGAGCCTGTGGGATGTGCGAGCTTGGGCATTGCTCTGTACCCACCAGGCTGGTCTGACACTGCTGCAGCTTTCATCACTGATGCGCTCACTTTGAATGAGATGGTAACATTTAACTACATTATGTTGTGTATTTTGCTGTACAGGATGCTACGTAGATTTATTTATTTTAATAGTGCAATCTGTTCTGTCCACTAGTTTAGATGGAGGGAAGTTTTAACTGGAAGGCTTCAGATTTGATTACGAGGTTCAGGTTATATTTTTAATCCCATGTCTGTTAATGCTGCTTCTTGAATTATTGGCTTTTCACATGCACATATAAGAGCGAACATTTAATTATTTTCCTTGGACAAGAGGAACCACTTGGTTCCTAGACAGGAAATACAAAGTGGTTGAAGCACCTGTGTGAAGAAAAGATAGCCAAGGAGAAGAAATAAACAAAGAAACAAATCATCTTTTGATTTTAATCACTGAATCACTACCCAATAAAACCATTTGAAGTATCCACTGCAAAATCCTAAGGCATTTAACATTTGCTGGGAGTTTTCATTTTCTTGAAAATGAAAGAAATCCTCTTGAAAATTTCGTGGTTATGAAAATTTAATTTAGACAGAGCAATTTGTCACTAGCTAAATATTCATTAAAACTTTAGTATACACCCATGTGTAAACTCAGTTACTCTGCACTTGCCTTGGAGCTCTGGGGATTTCTGCAGCTTGTCTTCCTTGATGAGGGTGATGAGATTTGAGCTGCTCAATTGCTTTCAGGACTCCTGACTGATGATGTCAACTCTTTGGGAAAGTCTCTCAGATGCCGTAGTTTTAAGGTTCTTAAGGTTCTCGTTTCCTCTGGCCTTGGGACAAAGCACAATTTTCAGTGTGCATTGAGTGGAGATTTGCAGCATTTGAACCCTCATGTTAGACAAGGACTGATTTGTTGAGAGCTTTTATTTGTAGTTTTGCATTGAGGATAATTTGTTTACCAAGAACAATAATATGATGGAAAATAACTGTATAATGTACTAGGTGGCATTTTGCTGTGGAAATTCTGTGGTTTGTGGGGAATTTCTCTTTTCCTGTTAGTATCAGCAGTAAGGGATGTAGTAAAAGGGAAAGAAGCAAGCTTAATGTAAACTGTGTGTTTGAATAAATGTTTGCCCACAGGAGCACAAATATTTCTTACTTTTCTGGTCTATTTTTTTTTTTATTAAAAACTCAGGATCTTCCTGCATCATTAGTTTTATATCTATTTACAAATAATAAAAATCTTCATTTGAAAGAGGTTTGTGGTAATGAATTTTGAACACCGTGTTGTTCTTTTTAATAAACAGGAATATGGAAGCTCTTGAAGTAAGACACTGCAATAACTGCATAATTACAGTGGAGGGGTTGCCCTCCTACGCACCCTCCAGCCTAGGTAGGACCCAGATTCCAGAACCTTGCTGACTATTCCTTTGGTAAAGGCATGCAAAGTATTAGGTATGTCACTTCATCAGTTTGGATTGCTAGCCTAGGGTTGTTTAAAAGCAGGTGCTAAGAATAGGTGCATCAGTTAAACGCTCTGTGATGAGGGTGATTTATGATGGGAGGCTCGAGTAAAAAGGAAAATTATCTCAAGTCAGATGAACAAAGGGTGGCTGTAATTAAGCATGTATTAAACACAAGCACTACAGACTCTCAGCCACTGACTTGGTGTTTGCTGTCTTCCACCGATACTGTTCTGTGCTGGCTGTTTGTATTAAATCCACACAAAGGGGCACATTCTGTGTTCCTACCTGGCTATTCATAATGATCAAGTTGGAATGACCTTTAAAAGGCCAGATAATATTTTATTTACCTTTTTTCTCCCATTTACTGCTAAATGTTAATGAAGGTAAGAGATTCAAATCCTTGCAAATAAAACATTTTAATTGACTTAAGTGTAACCGTAACAGTAAATTGGCTACTTTATATGGAAAAGCTTTTCAGTACTGTTGAACACACTTGTACAGTCCCTTCATCTGTCCATAGACTCAGAAATTAGAAGCAAACATTTCCTTTGTTTCTAATGACAGGGGGTTTGAGAATGTTTTGAGGATAGATATCCCCAAGACTGGTTGCTGTAATCTAGTGCTGGTCAAGTGTTCCCTCGAGATACCTCCACTTAAGCCCTTGCTGCTTACTTTCCAGTGTTAACCAGCTGCAGTCAGCCCTAACAATAGTTACAGTGGCCAAGATTTCTACTCCAGCTTTTCAGGCTACCTGTTCATTTAGGTCAAGCTGAGTGTCCTCTATTGTCTAGCAGTGTTGTCCAACAATGTTGCAGAGTTTGGCCTGGTATTTCAGCTAGTCTGAACTTAATTGCACCAGTGTTTTAAGATAAAAGGAGCATTTTTTTGCTGTATTCCTGTTAAATTGAAACAGGTCAAAACTCTCATTTTCTTTCAAGGAAATTTCCTCCAAGCAACTGGGGTGCTAAAGTTCCCATCCGTCCCTGCGGGCTGGGGGCTGCTCCTTACAGCTGTAGTAACCTTTTTGCCTTGTGTGTTAAGAGGATGGGGGGAATTGGGTGGAGGAGTTAAGGTTTAATGTTGCCTTCTAAAGCAGAACTGCCTGACTGAAACGGTGCTGAGAACCATCCTCCACTCTGTGAGCAGTCTTGTCCAAATTTGCCTAAATACCAAATTGAAAAAAGCAGTGGTCCAGGTACTGGTGAGACCCTGTGTACATGAAAGAGCAGGAGCAGAGTTGTTGCCGCTGTCACAGCAGCAACCAGCCTTTCTTGGCAGACCTTTCCAGGTGAACAACTCTGGGAGACTCACAGCTTTTGCTCTTTGAGTCTTGGGGATCCTGGGGCTGTATCGGACATGTTCTGTGTTAGAAAGAAGAAGCTGCTTGGAACAAGTCTCTGGAGACTCATATGGGAATATTTCTCATTCTTTTCCTCTGTTCAGGCAGGGGGGAGGAAGGCAGTTCAGAACTGGTGTTGCTGAGGCTACCTTGAATAACATGGGGCAGTCTCACAGTTAAACAGCACTGTGTGGATTGATACTTGGCTGTGCAACTGCCTACACTTAGGTGTTCCAAGTAGCAACATGCTGACCCAGGAAATAAAAGACCAAAGAAATTTTTAACTTCAGACCCATTTTAGTTTTGCTTTAACCAGAAGCAAAACATCTGCTGATGAAGGCATAACCAAGTCCTTGAAATTACAGAACCATTGAGGTGGGAAAAGGCCTCTGAGATGAAGTCCAAGCTTTAACAGAGCTATGATAAGCTATGACAAGCCCACCATACAATCATGTTCCTCAGTGCCACCCTACACATCTTTCAGTGTCTCCAGGGATGGGGACTCCATTTGGGCACTCCAATCCACTCTGTTCCCTGGGCAGCTCTTTACAGTGCTTGACTGCTTTCCATGAAGAAATTTTTCCTAAAATTCAACCTAAACCTGTCCTGGCACAACTTCAGTCCATTTCCTCTCATCCTGCTACTTGGGAGAGGAAACCAACCCCCACCTGGCTCCCCACTCCTTTCAGGAGTTGGAGAGTGATAAGATCCCCCTGAGCCTCCTTTTCCCCAAACTAAACACCCCCAGCTCCCTCAGCTGCTCCTCTTCAGACTTGTGCTCCAGACCCTTTCCCAGCTCCAAGGGCTCTCTCTGGAGATGCTCTAGCACCTCAATGTTCTTCTTCTCATGTGAGGCCCAGAACCGGACACAGCACTCAAGGTGTGGCCTCAGCAGTGCCAGTACCGAGGGACAATCCCTGCCCTGCTCCTGTTGCCACAGCATGGCTGGCACAGGCCAGGTGCCACTGCCCATCCTGCCTCGCTCCCACCCACGGTGCACCTGTATCTTTAAATACTGAGGTCCAAGACTAAGAATCATGTAGTGAAGCAAGTGTTAGACACAGATTTCTAAAACAAGGCTTGGAATGTGTCATCTGACATTGATAACCAAACACAGAAAGACGTTTTTCTCTAATTTTGCACAGAGTACTATTTTTAGCCGAGTAAAACTCTTTCATCCCAACACTGACTGAGCTAAAGATATAGAGAGTTTATTCCCAAATTATTCTGGCCCTGATGTAACCCAGAGCCACCTCTTCCAGCAGCTCTGATTTATGACTTGTTATTAGAGAAGAATTGGCATAAAGAAGTAGGATCCTCTGTTGACTTTGTGTCACACAGCCCAAGGGTCCTGGAACCAGCAAAATCCAAACTGGGGCTTTACACTCCTTACACAGCTCCAGGTAGTGGAAGAATTTGCCCTTAGAATTGACTTTGCTGCCAGCATGTGAGGTGCTTCCACAGCATGTGTGTGGCTCATAAGCAGAATCTGTGCTCAGAGCCATTTCCTTCTTCCTTTCACTGGAGCGGTGCTGTGTTTGCTACGCTGCACTGACTGCCATGAATGGCATCAAAGCTTTCCTGTACTTGTGGGTTGTGCCTTTTTCTCTTTTTTCCTTCTTAAAACTTGTTGGAAAAAATAGCACAGCATATGGGAGGAGAGGAGGAGTTGACTGGGTAATATTTTTACCCGTATATAAGGCAGATATTCTAATTTTCCTTTTTATAGAAAGCTCTTCCGACTAGAGTGGGAGTTCTCTACGTGGTAGACAAATCCTTTTGTAGTTATTTTCTAGGCAATCTGATAGTTCATTGAAGATGGACATAAAATTCTGTTCCTGACTTAGCAGTTTAATTTTATTAGTATTGATAATCTGTTGGATTATTTTGATTCTAGTAATTACACATTATTATTAAAAGAAATAATCTTCTCAGTTATTTTTATTAGGAGTCAGATCCAACTTATTAATTCAATTTCATTTGCAAGCTGATTGTATAAGGAACTTGATTTTTACTGTCCTCAAAATTGTCATGTACCCAAGTACGTTTCCAAAATTAGAGTTCCAAACTTCTCTTTACTGACTTGTTATATTTTCACTTTAGAAATCTAGCAACCTGACTGGTTTAGGAAACAATTTAGTGAAACAATTCAAAACCTGATTATCCTTCTTTTCTTGAACAGGTTGATTCCTTTCTAGTCAGTACTTTTCTGCCTTCCGGTGGAAGGACTTCTCTGTGTTTTCTCTGCTTTGTGTGTGCTGGGCTGAAGTCTGCAAGTGTTTTTGGGAGGCTGAGTCTCCTGAGGCAGTCACATCTGTACGTGTAGCTCAGAAACTCCAGTAACAACCCTAACTGGCCTGAACCTAGGTAGCATTCCAGAAGAGATTCCCTCAATAAAAAGTTCTCCTGTTTATGAAAATTCTTCCGAAATGTGTTAAATACAAATTCCTTCAAAGAAAAAAAACCTCTGTATATTGATAAAAATTATCCTTTGGAAGACTCAGGGATTTACAAACCTAGCTAGACCTGTCTGATACACATGATTTACCCCTTTTGTCACCACAGATCCTCATTTTGCCCATGTACTCTCAGAAGCAGCCTGGTGAACACAGAGCTCTCTGACTTCTTGTAAAAAACAAATTCAAACATTTTGCAAGTTTGGGAAGTGCATTCCACAGAAAATAGCACTAATGATCTAACAAGCAGCATGTTTGGTCAAAGCTTTGTGGTCTCTGAGGAACCTTTGAATATGACAGTAGGCTGAACTATCATTGCAAGTGATTTAGAGAAGCTTGGGGGATTGGAGGTTTTCTGTTTGCTGTGTGCAGCTATTAGGAAAATAAAATTTGGCAAAAGATTGGATTTCTCAGGATTTGTTCTGTAAATCAGACCAAAATCAGATTGAATCCTTAGAACAAAGGCAGATATATTTTGCATTTGAATATAAAACCTATCAAGTGGGTGGTGGGGAGAGAATGGGTAAATAAATACAAAACCTCTTAAGGGTTTCTTTCTGGGTTGGTTTCAAGAATGTCCCACAAAACAGGTTTTCATGGTTGTATGGGGCAATGTGATGCCATTCAACTTTCTTTCCTTTCTTTAGAAATTCTGAAGAAACTGTTGAAAACAGCTTCTGGGCTTTTACTAAAATAGTTTCCAGAGATGAGGAAAATGAGAGAAGGCATATACAATCTTAGACAAATGATCTGCTCATATATTGAAGCCTGGATTGTAAAATGACTGCTGTGCCTTCCAGTGAATGAATATTCAGTGCTTCCCTGCTGGGTTGGCTTTTCCTATTTGAACCAGCTACAGCTCTGCACTGTGATTCACTTGTTACCAAATTAAACTCTTTACACACGTGGGAGATCCAACTTTATAAAGTCAAATTTTTGAAGTGCTTTCTGGTCAGCCACCGTGCCTGTCACAATCTTCATAACGCACTGAATTAAGTTTAAAATATCATCCATGTGTGTTGTTTTCTCCTGGCTGTTGAGCAACCCTTCTGTACATCACGCATTTTTCTGTTGACACTACATATCACTTAGCAACCCAGTGAAAGGCCCTATATGCATTGATTGCACACAATTGTCTTTATGGGGTGGAAGTGTTAAGTGAATAAACCCCCACAGGTGACCAGACGGTCATTCCTCTCATGTTGATAATCTGTTTACATCAAAATATTGTTTACTCAGCTCTCTGATCTTCAGGAATCTACACGAAGCTGAAAGAATACAGTTAACTCCCCACACTCTGACACACAAGTATGAGCTGTATTTACATTCTCAGAGATGGATAGATTAAGAAGAGAAGGATTGTTTTGTCTTTAACTTAGCTCTCCCAAATAAAGCATTAAAATGCATTTGACAGTTAACCACAGATGATAATGCAATCTTTATGCTGTGGTTCCCATCATAATGGAGAAGTTACAAGGCTGTCACTACACCATAAAGAAAGAATCTTTCCTGCAGTCTTACTGCTGTCTTTTCTGCTTTCCTCTTTGTAAGCACTGTTACCAAATTACCTTTGGAGAAGTTTGATTGTTTACACTTACTTTCTATACAAGGGGAATAACTGAGCTTTTAAAATGAGCTACAGTGCTCTCCCCAGACATTTCCCCTCGACGTAAAGTAGTCCAAAGAGACAAAAATAATCTTCAATTCCTCAGTTTTTGTATTTTTTTTTTTCTTCAGTTTTATTTGGCTTATTATAGCCTTATTAATTACTGGGTGAGGGGATGGAGAGGGGAGTGTGCTGAACTGGAGAAAGACATTTCCATTGTTTTGTTTGTTGACAAAGATGTAACTTCTAATGCGAGCAGATTTTTTTCTTTTAAATGAAGGCTTTGGAAACTCAATAGTTTATATCACTGAGAGTAAGAATCAGCACTTTTGACTTGTTTTTGCCAATTTGGACAATTCTGAAAGATTTGAATGAGAAATCCTCCCTTCTGAAAAGATTCTGAAAACGCATACCCTGAAGTAGGTGAAGCAATAGGAAAATTGCAATCTCCTACTGTGAATTATTCCCTTTTTTTGTGTGTGTTGTTGTTTTTTGTAAAGGTCACACTGTAACATCTGTTAAAAGTACAATAAGTGTGATTGAATTAAGGGAGTCAGTTATATCTGCATTTTCTCTTGTTCTTTTCCCAAGTAGTTAAATATTATAGTCTGAATCTTTATACTCCCTTCACATATAACTATTTTTTAAAAGACTCTACTGGAGAAACACAATAAGGACTTTGACAGGGCTCTGGAAATCCCTGCTCCACCACATAGTAACTGCACTGGCAGCACAATTTGAGTTTTGAGCTTGTAAAATGAGAGCTGGGCCACACACACGTGTGTGTGTCACGGCAATGTGTGTTTTCTGAAGTCAGTTTAAATCAATCTTTGCAATCTGATGAATAAATGATCTGGGTTTTCATTATGTTGCCCATCTTGCTCCCATTGAAGTCCCTGCACCCACTCCTGGTGTACTGAAAAGTCCCATTGAATCCCACGGAGTTAAGGCAGTGATTAATATGGCACAGCAGCTTCAGTGGGATTCCTCAGGTGAGGGGGGCAGCGATGAGATTCTCCCTGCCTGCAGTGAGAGCCAGGCTGAGCTGGGTGTGCCTCAGCCCTGCTCTGGGGTGGGCACAGGGACAGGGGTGTGACTGCTCCGGAATCACAGCACAGGGTGATGGCCAGTGGAGGTGCCTCCAATCCATTGCCCTCCCAATGCCTTTCAGATAAAGCTACTTTTTATGAGCTGGAAGATCAAGCTGATAAATTAATTTTTGGTAGAATCACCTAAAAACTCTGTATTTCTGTACATTAACTAGGAAGGTGATTGCTGATCCTTATTTCTGCAACTGAATGAGTGGCTGCTTCTATAAACATTTCACTGTTACAAGTAAGATTTTTCACAGTATTAACTTTAACAACGTGGGTGTTTGCTATGGAGTAAAACTTTAAATCGATGTTCTGCCATTTTGCCAGTTAAAACAAGGGAGAAAAAAAATGGAGCTAAGATTACAATAGCTTCTGTGATAATATTGTCTTCTGATACAGGGACTTTTTGATAATTAAATGAGAGCCAGAAGAAAATAACTATTATTTTTTCTTGGGATATCTTCCATCTTTATAGCATGATGAGTTTTGTTTATTTCTGCATTAATTCTGTAATAAATCCAGTTACTTTTAAGTATCCTGTATCGCTTTCAAATACATCTTGATTTTTTGTCTAAAATCACTGTTACTACAAAATGTTGACTTCACATCTCAAAAACTGTTAATTTCATGGGAATGCACTTAAAAATGCTAGGAGCAGCTTAGAAAAACCTGGAGGTTATTTCTGTCTTCTAAAAAACTAATTTGTATTTCTTTGTATTGAAAAGATGCCAGACTTAGAGCCTCATTTTCATGTGTTCAAAAGTTCGGTTGCTCAAGCCAAACATTTCCAAGACTTTTTAAAGAAAAAATTAATTAGTAAATGGCATTTCTTCCTTAAACAGGCAGTTTTTAACATACTGTGGGTGAGGCTGTTTGCCATTCCATTCCACTCTGTTCAGTCACTGTTCCTAAAATCATTAAATGGGGGTGGGTTTGGGTGGAGGGGGGGATGACAAAATTTAAAGACTGAAATGTGCATAATGAAGGTATGTGGTAAAAGAGCAGTAATGAAATTGCTGAACCTTTATTTGGATTGTGCTGCTTGTGCTTTATCATAAACCCTCTCTCAACCTATAATATCTTTGTCTCTATTTTTTTCCATTCTGACAAAATTCCAGGCCTTCTAAGTCTAATGATGTTGACATATTAAAATGGTAGGGAAAAGAATGTGAGCTGAGCCCCTCCTTTTAGCTAAATGTTATCTGCTTAGACTAATATTGCAATTGCCACCCACTGACATAATTTGTTTCACAGTCACAGCCTGGCAGCATGAATCAAATGTTGACATTCTAATTTCATGCACACATGGGTGTTTGGCTGAGCAGGCCTCAGCCTCTGAGCCATTCACGCCATACCTGTGTAAATCAGGGAGACAAGGCCTTTTCACAGCCACCCAAAGGGAAGTTCCTACCTTTCAGCAAAGGCTGGGGCTGGATAAAGCTGCACAGCCCTGCGCTCTGCCCAGGAGCTCACAGTGCTGTCTCTGTACTAGGAGCTGGACAGGCACGTTTACAGAAAAACTAGTAATTTAAACAAAATATTTTTTAAATTCAATGTACTTAACAGATTTTTCTCACAATTCCTGTATGGAATAGATGGGTTTATTCTCAAAACTGTTTAACTGTTTCTGTCTAACTGGCTTAAATTTAAAAGACGTTACAATTTTGCTTGTGGAGAATGACGCTCATTACTGATCGCTGCAAAGATGTTTCACCAAAGCTCTCACTCCGAGTAGCCACCACTGGAGCTAAAACGAAATTCAGCTTCTATACGCACCTAATCTGTGAGCACACTGGCCAGAGAGAAAACTACAGCCAGATTCAGGCACCCACCTGCCAGACACTGGTCAGAGGCCACAAGGCTTAACTACCCTTCTCCTTTCAGTCTCATAACGCTGTCCCTGGGAGTAGTGCAAGGCTGTCACCATGAAGAGGGAGAGAGGAGTGCCATGGCTGGGTTGAGTTGCCTTTGCCACAGAGAGATGTGCCCCTGGCATGGAGTGCGAGGTGAGCTGTGGAGATGGCCAGGGAAGGGCTGTTCCTGGCAGGGACTGCTGCCTCCCCTGGCCTCATTCCTCTGCCCCAGCAAAAAGCCTGGCTTCCTGTGGCTCTTGCATGGCTGGCTGCTGTGCCATGGCACGGCCAGCTTTGCCAGTTGCTCTCTCTGAAGAGAGCTGCTTCCCACTTTGGTTAGTGTCAAGTGCAATTAAGTGCAATCCTGAGGCTTCTTGGGATAATCATGGCAAACTCAGCCTCAAAAATGTAGCTTTTCCCTACAAATACAGTAAAAGCTTGCAAGTATCAAAACTATGGATTTTTCTGTCTCCATTTTGTAGTTTTGTTTCAGTTCCATACAAAGTACAGTTAATTGTAGTGAAAGAGCAGATTGATTTTGCTTTGAAGAAAGTCTTTTGTTTTTCTTGAAAGGCACCCAAAAGTCACGGCAAAGCCAAAAGAATGGCTTTGAATAGTTATTCACAGATCTAGAGGCACTCTCCAATGGCACATGGCAGAAACATTCCCAGAGCTCCATTGGTGGAATTGCTGAGAAGGATGCCAAGGAGTTGCTGTGGGGCTTGGTGGCACCTGATTGCTGAACAGAGCAAACTGTCAAACATAAAAATACCTGCCTGCTGCTTTCCCAGTGCTGTGTGTGTTTGGGAGCTCTGAAAGATCTGGATTGTTATCAAGTACTGATGAGAATAATGGGTAGTCATGAGCAATGTGACATTCCTCTGTTTCAATTCATTGTGGCCCAGAGCTGCCTGTGGCTGGGATCCAGTGCATCAGCTCCGGCATCCCTGGATCTGACAGGAGTGCCATGACTGAACTGTGTGAGGGCAGTAAGGTATACAGATCTCTTGTCCTCTGGAAGGATTCCAGACTGTGCATTGATGGGCTGTCTACACTGAGCTGGAAGACAGGACCTAGCTGGCATGGGCAGTACTGCAGCAGTGGAAAGGGAACAGATTTCAGCTAAGACACTTGGACAAGTCCTTGTGTCTGAGATGTGCCAGGTCTTTAAAGTTCATTCAGCGTAAAAAGGAGCTTGGAGTTTTTTTCAGTCCGGAAGAATGACACTCAGCAAACTGTGCAGAAGCAAATTTACTTCCCCCAGAAGGATGGAGAGCTGAACAAACCCTGCCGGTATCAGATGTGCTGTTTCAGGGACGTGAGCATTTCATACTGGAAGCCTGCTGAAGCAATACTGAAACAATTACATTAAAGCTAGCAAACCCAATTATCAAGTGGAGACTGATGTTACTCACCCACAGCAAAAACCCTGGGCAAATCTTCACTCATCCTCGAAGAATAACTGTGAGGGGCATCCCCACACAAGGGATGAATCTCCACACACACTCCAAGAAGGGGTATGTTAGAAGACCCTGCCATTAAAAAGTGGGACTGGGCTTTGGTAGTATGAAGTGATCGACTGCCAGTGTGCAGGCTGGCTGTGTCAGCTCAGCATCTTGAGATGAGTTATCAGTAGTATCGTTTGTTGGTTCCTTTTACCAGGTATTTTGTTTTTGCTCAGAATGTTTAACTTTGGGTCAGGCTGGTTTTTGCATTCTTCAACACCAAAAGCAGCACAACACCCCCTGCTCCATTCTCCACTGAGAGCTTTGCTAATCAGGTATTGTTCAAGTTCTCTTACCCCGCTGTAGGCAGAGCATCCTGCTACAACAACTTTCAGGAATCTTGCAAGATTTACTATTAGCAGTTAGAGGAAAATAATCATTTGATAGGAAAAGGAAACAAACTGGATGTGGATGGCGCAATGGGTCTGGCTGATAAATTATTATATTCTTTATGAACTTTTTCTCATTGTATTTCAGACTCTGGGCATGCTGGGTGTTTTTATGACAACCTACAATTTCCCGATGTCCCTGCATTCGTATGCATTTAATGTTAGGAAAAAACCCCACAGGTTAATATTGTTGATACTCTGCAAGACAATGCGTCAGCATTTGCACTTCTCCCAGGAGGCATTAATGAGGTTTTTTGGACTCCCTGTGGTCTCCCCTATGCTCTGAAAGAGCCCTCTGGCTTGCCCTCAGCTCTTCCTTTTGCCAAATAAAGAAACAAGATGTGGAAGAAACCCACTCCTCTTCCCTACATGCTCTACGTGCCAGCAGGCCTGGAGCCGAGACTCATTATTGACACGCTGCTCTCTTCCTGCCCGTCCAAGGCTCGCAGGTGTCCAAATGTGGTCTATGCCTCGACCTGCCCACTTGACCTTGGCCCTGCAGGAGGTTTGATCAACTGGCTACTGAGCAAAAAATAGTCAGGATTTATTTTGATTTGGTTTTGTTTTTCTTTCTCAGTGTTTTATTTATTTGTTTGTTTGTTTTCAGCCATCTGGTTAGTCCAGAAGGAGAGAGCTGGAAGGGAGAATTTTTTGGTTTGGATATTTTTATATAATGAGAACCTGGCAGTGGAGCTGTATGAGCATCTCACAGAGAAGAAGCCTGATCAGCTGGTACTTGGCTCTGTAGCTCCTGATGCAGGCTGGTGTCTTACCAAATTGCAACCAAAATAATGAGGAGTGAGTTTTAGATTGAACTTTAAAATTCCTTGAGAAAACCGAACTGTAACTTGCAGCTTTTCTGCCTGCTTAGGTAAGGTAAACAGAGGGAAAGGAGGGTTAAATAATGTGCTGTGTAGTGATATTGCTGTGCAGGCACAAGCAGAGAGCTCAGCAGGAACACTCACTGTGGAGGAGCCTGCAGGGGTCAAGGGATGGCTCTGGGTGTCATCGCGTCCCTCGTGAGGAAGGCCGGGGCCAGAGGGATGCAGGCACAGACACCAAGAGTAGGGTTAGAGCAAACGAAGCCTGAGAGTTGATTAAAGCATTTCAATTCTCTCCAAAGGTTTCTTTATTCCATCAGGTCAAACATATAGTGTCTGGATTAGAGAACATTATCAGCTGGGCCAGCCTCCTAAATCAATTAGGACTTGAAGGGCTTAGTAGCACATTTAGAGGGGCTTAGTGATAAATTCTGTCTCGTTATTTCCACTGAAGTGGCAGTAGCTAATGGGAGAGTAACTAAGGTGGTGTCTGTGAGAGAAGGAAAAAGCAGCAGAAAGCAGTGAAAAAGAAGGTAGAGAAAATAATAAAAACATGTCTAAGAATAAAAACACATGGTGATACTATTTTACTGTATGTCATTCATGAAAGCTTGTGTCTCTAGAAGCAATTAGAATATCATCTATTTGCCTCCATTTCTTTAGCATTTGGGTAAGAATATGATCACCTCCCTTCATGGAATGCTGGGTGGACTGTTTTATTGTGTGAGAAGGTTTGAATCACGACTGAAATGAAAAATCCTTGCTATTGCTGCAGAAAGCTCCATGTAGCTGTGCCTCTCCTGTCAGGAGCAGAAGCCAGGCCTTGTTTGCAGGTCGTGTTTGCTCAGTTGTGAGCTGCTGAGGGCAGGTTTACAGCGATGGGAAGTGATAAATGCCCTTGGCAGGCTCGTAGGCTCAGCCAACATCCACACTGCAGCTCTGGTTCTGGGCTTTAGCTGAGTCACGGAAAGCCAGCTCGAGTGCATCTGGGCTGATCCCCCAAAACTTGGGGTGCCAAGGTTAGCACTGGCAGAGCCATCTCCAGTGTCTATAGCCTAAGTGCAGCAAGCTGGCCATTTCCTAATGCTGATACATCTCTTTTAGAAACAGACTCTCGCAGCCTGGCGAGGATGTACAGAGGAACTATTACCAAAATTAAAATGTCACAAGGTTTTAAAAAAGAGTGTTTGGATCTCAGCATGAACAGCGTGGAGATTATAGTAGAGTAAAAGTGAGTGTGTGACAGAGGGTTATGTTTGGCACTGTCCTTTATGCCAGCAGGGTTGCATATTTCATTAAACGTGCCCACCTAGAGGGTGGTTTGTGCAAGGATTTGTATTCTCAGATATCTTGGGGTGAACTTACTACATCCTTTCTAATCCTTTTTCCTTGAGTGTGTAAGACTCCTCAAGACCTTCTTGTGCATTAATATAGGCTGATTTGCTGGTTCCTTTCCAAGTAGCACGAAGCCAAAACCCTCCAAATATTCAGCTGGAAATGTAGTTCTGGTGTAGTTAAGAGTATGAGCTCAAATATTTCTGGAAGGAGTTTCCTGAGATTTGAGCAAGTTCACCTGCCTTTGATAGTGGCAAAGTATGTCCTGGGAGAGCCAGGTCACTGGGGATTCTGACCTTGTGTTTCTTAACTGGAATTTAATTCTTCTTATAAAGGTAACTCGTGGAAATTTCACAAGTGCTTACTAACTAATGAGTAACATGGCCTCTTCCCCCTCCTCCCAACTCCAGCCAAATAAATCTCGAGGTAAAAATAACTCCATCTCTCCCTTGATGTAGTTTCCTGTCAGGAGAATATCTTTGATTTTCGTGTGTACTTAGACTACAGTACTTACATTTAAGATGGTAAACAAAAATTTCAAGCAAAGCATTAAAAACCCCCTTGTTCTGTATTCTATCCATTTGTCTTCCCTTTGTCCTTAATCTTGATTTGCCCTGTAGGTTAGTCTTATCATAAAGACAGTATGAATGACTGTCTCAGCGCCTTTCCTCATTAATGCTGCAGGAAATTGATGAGTAGATCTCTGGAACTGTGGATTTTTTTGGCAAGAATTATAGCCCCTATTTATTTTGGAGGGACCCATGTGGCTTTCTAAGTAAATATATGTTAAAATTTTCCCCAAAAATAAACAGCACAAGTAATTGCTTGATATATGAAGTTGACATTTTGGCTTTGTGATTTGCTATGATATGTAAAAATCTAATTTCCTCCTTGGAAAGATGCTATTGCAAAATTGTAGGTAAATTAAAATCAGTGGTTTATTCAGAAGGTGAGTAATAGACTCTGTTTTAATATATCAATATTTATTCTGCAGCTTCTCAGGTCTGCCCAGATATGTGCCATCTAATGCTAAATGTGTGCTGGCTGTGATATTACCTTTGTTGGTAATTGAAATGGATAAAGATTGATGTAAGTGTCTTGCACACTCACTTCAGCCAGGATTTGTAAATAGCATTCCTCCAGATACTAAAAGAGCATTACAGGAGTTTTACTCTGAGTATGATATTCATGTACTCTGTTTACTGACTTGCTGATAGGCACTCCAAAAAGTGTACTTGAATTCTAAAAAATCAGAGGATGAAGCGTAATTTTGTAAGTTTAATGAAGCTGTGTCTGCTGGTAAATCTCTGCCTTGAAGGAATCTGTTGGATAAGTAATATATTCATAGCTGCTTCTATTTGTGCATCCTTTTCTAATTAAACTTAAAAACAAAGTCCAAGACAGCGGAGTAAATGGCTTCATGCACTGAGCACCTTTGACTCGCTGAGGTGCCCAGCGAATCAACGCTGATAAAGCTTTGGACATGTGCCACATTATTAAAAGTAATGGCACTGAGCTGGATGGCAGAGCTGTGGGGAGGAGGAGGGGCTGGCCAGTTCCCTAAAAGAGCCATACACTCTTTTAAGGGCATAAGGCACCTTAGAAAAACAAGCATTCCAAAAAAATACGTTGAAAACTACTAAGTTAATAGAATCATTGTAATTTTTCAGGAGTAAATCGAGCTGCAAAGCTAAAAACAATAACAAACCCCTTAATAATAAAATTAATAAAATCTGTCATGATTTTATGTCTTGCAGTTCATAATAAGGTTCAATAGTATAATTATATCCTTGCTGAAGAATTACAGAAAACCTATTCCTCTGCTTTTGTTCTTTAGTTGATGATTTTCCTGACTGAAACTAGTTAGTTCCTTCCCCAGAATCTGAATGTCTGAACAGTTGGCTTTGGATCATACTCTGAGTTTGGGGATTGCTGAGTAATATCCAATTCAAATGGTATTCTTTTATTATATGGAAATACAAGAACGTTTATTTAAATTTGTCTTTAGTTTTATTTGTATTTTATGAAATCGGAGCACTTGCAGTTTGAACCTCAGCTCTAGTGAACTGAATTTCCCTCTGTAATGCCGTGATCTCTGCATAATTTGATGGATTGAGCAGGACTCCAGTTTAACAGCAGCAAACTAGACCCCTCTTTATAAAATTTGCTTGCTCACTGACCTTTTTTTTTTCCCCTAAGACCAATTTTTACAAATGTACTTCCTTGGAGGTACAGTTGAGAATTTTTACATTTGGGGGAAAAAAATGTGGGATAATTATTCTAAAGTACATTTGTATCTCTTGCTCACTGCGTAGTCTTAGAAATGTGAGTTTTTTTAGGTGATGGTTATTGGTTTTAGAAGTTGGACTTTTCTGCGTTTTGGTTTCTTTTTGTGTGGCAAAAATTTGTGCAATTGAATTTATGCAAGCATGTGCATGTGTGACTGAGAATTATTTTCTTCCACCATTTTGTCCTCATTAAAATTTAGTTAGTCTGAGTTATCTGAATGTTGACAGAAAAGAGGATAAAAGGTCAGAAATGTGTAACACAAATAATACATTAATTTGCTACAATTCTCTAGCTGGCATTTCTCTATTACTACATATTCCAGAAGATTTGGAAAAAAATCTTTATATACACAGATTTCTGCAAACTGTTTTTTTTAGTGATTATGGGACCAAGCCTTAGCTGAGAGATACTGGCAGAAGCTAAAGGATTCCCATGTGAATGGAGTATTCTGATCCAAGGGAAAGCAGATTTTTGTTGGCTCCAAGAGTTCATTTCAATCAACACAGATTCAATTTTCTTAAGAGCAAAATATAGGCTGTCTTTTGCCAGCACTTTCAGTAAGATTGAGACCTGGCCTCCCATACTGTTGTACAGGACACCTCTTATTAATTCCTCTTCCTACCGGGAGTGTGGGAGTGGAGGTGTTAAGCCAACGCTTGGATTGTCGTTTAAAGCCGTGGAATAGGATCCCTAAACAATAGCTAACCCTGTGCAGGAAGTTTGTGTGTGGCTATTGATACAAACAAATTAGAGAGGAAGCAAAAAATAATCATTTGGTGAAACAAACTCCAAAATAAACATTTGATTTAGTATCATACCTGCGTTTTGGAGTGAAAATCCTACTGCAGAAAATACTTTAGAATTACTCAAGAATGCAACTCAAAAAGCATCTGGAGGTTACTGCATGGTCTTCCATACTTGAGAGCTACCGAGTCTCCCCCTTGTCTGTCCAGGAAAGAAGCCGGCACGAGGTCAGGACGGTGCACAAAGACCTGGATTCACTTGAGCTGCAGAGTTCCTGTGTTACCTCAGAATAATGCCTTTAGGTTTTGTGCTGTTGCTGAAACAGGCAGCAAAAATCAAAGGTAAGTTCAAAGAAAAGAAAACACCATTCAGCACTAGGCCTAATCCAAACCCCACGTGCTTCAAGGACTTTCCCCACTCAGGCAACAGAAGACATGACCAAATCAAGCACAGGTGTTTCTCAAATGCTGGAAATATGAAGACTTCTTAGTGCAGGTAGAGACTAAGGAGAAATGTGAGAACAAACAAGTCAAACATGCTGACAAGACAAAGGCAGCTGGGGGAAATACTCTACCTGTGTAACAGCTGATGAGTTTCTGGTTAAGGGAACTCTCTGCACCAAAGTGAAATCTGTATTTCAGGCACATTGATTCAACTGGCCTTTGACAAGAATGAACATTTCTTATGCTTTCCAGTGATGAAGAGATCACAGCCAAACCTTCTGCACCTGGTAAAAATGATCAGGGAAGAAAAAGTAGCACATAGAGCATTTTTCAGACCTTTTGATTTCAAATCTTGCAGAGCCCTACAGCTTTACTTCTGCCCCCTGTCACCCCACAAGGTCTTTCCAGTCCACCAACCCACATGGCCTCACCCCTGTGCCTTAAAGCTGAACTTGTGCTGCAAGGCAATGCGGATGGGAAGGTGGTTCCTGTGGTGCCCCACTCCACCTTAAGCCATGTATCAACATCTGTCTGTGTTCTACAGCTTGTCATGAGTAAGCTTAACTGACTGTTGTCTGAATGAGGATCTGGAGCTGAAAAGGTCTTCAGTCAAACTTCTTTCCTTGCTCTTACCAGAAGACCTTTGGGCCTTCTTTTCCAGCACTAAACTTTATAATTCCTCTGCTGGAGTGACAAATCTGGCATCTGACTGTCTTACCAGCCTCATGTCTCTTCCCCCAAACACTGAGATCCTGTTATCACAAATCTGCCTGACACCTCTGGCTTTGCTCATACGGAGCAGAACTCGGTGACAGGAGTTCACTGGAGCTCAGGACTTGAACTTCAGGGCCCTGGGGCTTGGCAGGGATGTCACTCATGAATAGCAGTACAGCTCCAACACAGCAATCTGCATGGAGAGGGGCAGATGGACTGTGCTCTGTGGAAGCGAGACTTGCAGCTGCTTAATGCTCAAAGGATTGTAGCAAGGTTAGTGACGTCTTCGGTAGCAATAGCAGCCCAAGGCACTATGGATCCTCTTGTGGGCACCTTGGTGATGATGGCACATGAGGGCTCACTGTGAACTGAATCCTACTGAGAAGAGGTCAGAAGAGGGTGTATGGTGTTGGTTTGGGGTTTTTGGTCACATCATATTCCTGATTTGGTTTGCAGTGAGGCTGTGCAACTGAGAGGGAGTCAGGAGCTACCTGAATGATCCTTGAATAAGTAGGTGGTGGAAAGGCAGTAGGTCAGGGTGCCATGGAAACCACTGACTCTGGATTCTGAACATAGGGTTGCTGTTTCGGAAACTTTTGCCACATGTGCTCCTTGGTGAAAATTTTCAGGGGAACCTTTCTTCAAGTCATATCCTTGCTGCAAACTGCACATATGTGATCACATACTCAATGTTCTGGTAACTGATGGGGACAGGAGACATTTACTTAATTCCTTCCTTAAGAAAAGAAAAAAAACCCTTTCATCCTACTGGGTAGGCAGCATTTTATGAAGAAAATTTAAGAAATTAATTAACTATAACAAAATTTCACCTCTTTAACCTTAGCTCTTGAGCAAACCTGAGCTAAATAAACATCTGACCATTCAATCTCTTCCACTTAAGGTTAACTTGAGTTTATTATTCAGACTACTGCCCTTGTGTATTAGGCAAAGCATAAATTATGCATACTAATTACCTTGGATGGGGCATGACTTTAATGAATTCTTTTAATTAAACTGCAACACAGTGGTTTTGTAGGGGATGGTCTATATTTCATCCTTAAACTATGTAACCTTCATCTTTGTCTGGAGAGATCACACATTTGAGTTGGTTTAATTCACTTAAGTAGTAAATACAAAGAGCAACCTACCCTCGCTATCACTGGGAAATTTGAAAAATGTTCATGTTCTGTTGCACTGCTAAGAAATGAGATTCTTCAATGGAAAGCTGTGATTCTGTCGGGAAGGCAAGGGCCAACACACGGGAAAAGGAAAGGCATTCTTGAAGGAATGAAGCCAAAGAGTGGTGTAGTATTGGTAATTTCCAAAGCAAACACAACTAAATCATTTTCCAGGATTTCTCATTTACTTGGTATTTTACATTAGTGGTAAACCAGCAGAATTATCTGAGTATGTTCTTTCTAAATGGCTTTGGCTTCTCAAAAATGCTCAGGGCACCACAATTCAGTTACACCTGCAAAGGACTTGTCCGCAGTGGCAGCACCAGTAGCTTACCAGCAGGAATAGCAGCAGAGACTAAATGATTTATCTGATCCTGATTCTTACAAGGAAAGCATGTATGTGCCCTTTCTCTTTTGCCTTTTGCTCGAGTTTACTATTTCGTTCTTGTTTTTTACCTGTTCTTGGCAGTTTTGAGGCCTCTGTGGCTTCCCAGAATCCAAAGAAAGGAACTGTTCATTGGATGTGCTTCAACTGCCAGACAAACCAGCTGCTAGGTTATAAAGAAGCGTGGTGGCTGACAAGAGTGTCTTTAAGAAGGAAAATAGCAAAGGGTGCCTGTCTTGACATCTCTCTCCTCTATCCAGGTCACACCTTCCTTTGCAGTCCCTGTAACAGCAAGGTGTGCTCCAGGCCGGTCATGCTGCACATTTGTGTCCTCCTCTTTCTCCATGGATCTGTTGTGGTATCCTGCCTGTTCCTTCACAGTTCCCTGTTTGGTTGTTTGCTGCTTGTGCACTGGCCAAGGTGATCATCCACACAAGTAAATGGGAATTTTGTGTTTTAAATTCACTGTTTGTAGATAGCTCCATCCCTCTGATGCTGGTCCTTTGGCCCCACCGTCATTGTTTCTTTGGTGTTGTTTCATTGTTGTTGCTTTGTTTGGAAGGAATATCTGCCCCATGTAGCCATTAGTGCGGTTACCTCCTACCACAGAAACCACTGCCAGTGATACACACAGGAGGAGACTTGGTGAAAGGCCCTTCCAACCCAAACCATTCTATAATTCCACGGCTATAGGACTAATTATGCTCCTGTGTATTCAGTGCATCCAAACTATTTTATGTGTTTGCACGCTATTTAATCTAAGGTAGGATATGAAGAGAAATAAACCATGTATTGTATGTGTGGCATCAATGTAACTTTTAAGATTTGTTTAAATATTTGGTGCTTGACTCGTAGTTTTTTGTTTGTTTGTTTGTTTTTTTTTAAGGTCTTCTGTGGCAACACCTGATTTTCATGTTTTATAATATAAAGCAAAGTCTTCAGTTACAGTAAAAATGAGTTAAAAGGCTTGTGCTCATAGTATATGACCAGTTTATTCCATGTAGAAAGAGCCAGTTTTTAGAAAGTTGAAGATTTGCTGGCATGAAAATGTTGCGTCTCTCTCTATCTCCTGTTTGAGGAATGAATTTTAATATGCACTTTGGAACAGATTTAATCTCATCTGCACTTCCTTGGGTGAATCTGCAGTTTAGGCTTTGCTCTTCATTGCAGTGATTCCTGTGTGATTTCAGTCATTCCTTGATGCCATTGTTTGCCATGGGCTTGTCTTCCTCTCGGTGCCTGCAGGCTGTGCTCTTATATAGCATATGTTTTGACAAGCCATCTGGTTTCAGTAGGTTTCCCAAGTGCTCCCTTCTCACAGCCTGTCTCTTTGGCAGCCACCAGTGCCTTCAAACCCTCTGTCTGTCTTTCTCCATGGCTCAGAGATTCCTATTTTAGCATGGAAGTGTTAACACGTGGGATTAAGAAAGAAGCATCTTATAGAAGCAATGGGACTTTATTGAGGTAGGGAAAGGATTGAAACCAGAGGACTCAGCACAGCTCCCGTGAATGCCCCCGTCTGACACACAGGGGTGAATGAAATGGGTTTAGCTGCCTTCTGGCTGGGCACAGTGCCACTCTAACAGAAGGTTCTCAGCACCAGCAACCAAGAACCCATGCACAGCATGTGTATCAGAGGTATTTGAAGACAGCATTGCTCCGAGGGGTGAATTCAACAGCTCTGTGTCTTACACTTGCACATCTAATCATCAGAGAACTTGCTCACCACTCCTGAAGCTTTTTTAACCCCCACAAAAGAACAGAATTAGCAGAATCAAGAGAATAGTAACCCAACTGTTCACCTTCCCTCAAATTGACACGGGGAGTCAGCTAAAACGTTGTACTGCTAGGTGACAAAATGGGTACTGAGCAAATCAAAGATCAGAATCTATAAGCAGAAATAAAAAGGCATTGTTACATACAAAGTTATTTAGAGACAATAAGAGATTGATTTCAGCCGTTATTGCGTATCTTCAGCAGTTTGTATGGGAAAATAGTACTGGGGGAATCTTCCTCTGCTTTCTCTACTGCAACTTGGTGAAATTACATTAATTACTGGTGTTTATGTGAGTTGAAAGCATAGAAATACTACTCACACCTGCCTGTTGTTACACACCCTGAAACAGTGCTGTGGTTGCGATCATCCCACACGCTGAATATACACTTGGGCATATCATTTGGATCAAAGAGATGAATTTGCATTCTTCTTCTTTAAACTTTTAAATTTCTAACCCTCTTCTGACCATAAATTAGCTGACCTATTCTTTACTTGCACTGCTAGAGTAAGAAGATTCATGTAAAAATGAGACCAGCTGTGGTATCAAATGCACAGTTTCTGCTTTGCCAGTAGTGAGAAATAAAACTAAATCTTAAAACACCTTCTCCCCATCCCTCCCTTCTTTCCAGAGAGGGGAACTTCACTCCTGGTTTCACTGAGGATAGTGAATATCTACAGCTAGATTATTTACTAGGAACTCTACTTGAGATTAATTTGGGGTAAACAGAAGCAGTAGATGGTAATAACGCCATCAATCACTTGCTGCTCCACAACCAGTTTCAAGCAATGCCATTAGATTCTTTTTTAAGACAGAACAAGTTTTCCAGAGCTCCTGGCTGCCAAGCCAAGTAACCCCCCAAGGCAAGTACATCCTTTCTTGACTGATCACTTCTATTGAAGAGCATCAGGAACAAATAGGAGAGCTGTGAATTAGCTTGGAAGGACTGGCTTTTAAATGTTACATTTCAGTGATTATTGTTTGCTCACCAAAAATAGTTTATAGAAATGAAAAACCCTTTGGTATCTTATTGCAATCTAAAGAAAATGAAGATTTAAGAAAAATGCGCGCTTGGCAGACAGAAGTGTGTGTGCAATGGGTGATGTGAACAGAGACTGGAACACCCTGACATTGTGTGCTTTGTTCAGCTTGTACCAGCATGCCAACTCTGTCAGCAGGTTTTCCAGCAGAAAGCAACACATAAAGCAAGTCTCATTTTAAAAAGTAAAGTGAAGATCCTGTGAATTATTTGCTGTGTTTAAATGCCTGTAGCAACACAGAGTTTGATTTCAATGGGAATCTGCAAAAGCATAGGGGTAATTTCATTTTGTAATACTTGAAGGTGCAGGGAGTAAATGAATAATGTTCACTACTATTTTATTCAGGTTCTAAGTTCTACATTAATTAATTTGCAAAACAAAGCAGTAAATAGAAACTAGATTTTCTTTTGCTCCAAATACATAACCAGGAAGAATCTGAATTACATTGGAATAGGTTAGTATTCACACTATTCCTTGAAACTCTTCCACATCTCCTCCTCAAATTTCCATTCTTCTGGAGTTATATGGCAATTCCAAGCCAGCTGTCACAATAAGGCCTGGTTTGTGGCTGTGAAATGACAATCAGCTGTATGCTTGTAGCTAGGGGAACTACTCATGGAGTCTTATTGCTTTCTTTCAGGCCTGCCCCAGTACAGGCAAAAGATTCTTTATGGCAAAGGGGCTAAAAAACAGTGTGTGTGACAGCAGTTTCCCACCTAACTCTCTGATTTAGTCTGGCTGATCTTCCTGAATCATGTATTTCTTGTATGTGACTGGAGAAAAACCTGCTGTACCCTTAAAACCAAGCTTTATTAATTTTCAGAAGGTAGAATCTTGTTCTGATATCATTAGTATGTGGATTATGAAGCTGTAGTGACATGGTGGCAGCTCAAATGCTTTCACAAGCTCAGGCTGCAAAAGCCACTTTCTTCCTGCTGCAATCGCAGGTGCTGAATTTGGTGACAAGACTGAAGTGCTTCCCGACAGCTGTGTATTCTTGTGTATTGAATTCCCTCTTTTGGGGCTGTGACCCTTTTAAAGATAATGTGTAACCCTGCTGGAGATTTCAATAGGACCAGTCAGGTGCTTGGAGTGAGACATGCACTTCATTCAGTGTTTCACTAAACCAAGCAGCAAAATTTCTGAATAATGCTGCTGCAGCCAAGAAGTGACCTACACACACAGAGGTGCAGGCCTGGTGATGTGTCTCAGCGGACCCACTGATGTACTTGGGAAAAACAGGGAAGTTTGAAGGTTATTAAGGTTGGGTCTATAGTTTTCATAAATTAATTGGTCACAGAGATGCATATTGATTACTCTTTCTTATTGTTGTGGTTAGTCAAGGTTTTTTCCACATTGGAGCATGAAAATTTAGCTTGCAGTGGACTTTGTTATTGTATTCTCTTTAAATCTTTATTCTTAGTTGAAGTAAATAAACCAACACGGTAAAGAGAGCTGATAGCTACTCCATCTGTATTATGGCACACAATGATGGCTGGAAGTTAAAGGTTTGATATATAGATCTATTTTTTTATTGCCAGCCCCTGCCCCTGAAGAAAGTATTAAAATTTCCAGATGAGTAACCAAACAATAAATAGATGAGACAGTTGCTGTGAATATCTGATTTTTTGCATAATAATGAGATATTGCTGGATAATACGCTTTGCAGTCCACAGTTTGTCTACATTATCATTTTGATTGGACAAATGCATAAGAAAGATATACAAGTAAAGCCGTGCCAGGTCTTCTATTTTAAATTGATTTCATGTGAGAGTTCAGTTAAATTTCTAGGACACTTTAAAAACAAAACAAATTCTAGGAATATCCCTCCACACGCACACAGACACATTCACTTGCACACATCCTCACACACAGAATATACAGCCAATACCTGCCCTTAGAATTTCTTACGCACAGCAGCACGTTGTGTGCAAACTGCAGGCCCTTTCTCAGCCCGTTAGCTTAGAATTAGGGGCATTTTCAGGGAGCATCTTCTGCCCTGCCTTGCAAAAGGCTCATGGAAACAAATGCAAGGGGGCCTTTCAGCTCACAGCAGGACCTTGTTCCATCCCAGAACAGGCCAAAGCAGAGGAGGCTTTGGGCTCAGTCCCGAATGGTGGATAGATGAATTTCTCATTGGTTTCACTGTGGAAAGAAACCTGAAGTCGAGACATGCTGATATTCATGAAGGGCTCGGGAGAGTCTGACGTGTGGTACCATTTGGGTGCAATTCTGATGGAGGGAAATACTGTGCCAGTGGAACTCCCTGACGAGTTTCCTACAGCTGCATATAAGGGCTCTGCTGGCAGCACTGAAGCAACGTCTCCATCACTGCTCTCATTGCTAGGAGATGCCCAGCAATACTGCCAGCATCAGTGTCTAGGTGAAAGCTGGTTCTCAGTTAGGAAGCTGATGGACAAAGTTAAACTGAGCCATTTAAAAAGTTATTGCAGAATTTTTCTTGTAGAGTTTTATTGATAAAGTTGGAATCAGAGTTTGGTTTTCATTCCATTAAAAAACCAAAACAAACAAACAAGCTATATAGTTTTTTTTAACAGTTACCTATTTTCTGCACTTGACCTTGCCATCTGGACTGGAAGATGTGTAAGCCCAAGCTTCAAGATGAATTTCTTGTATGCAGAATTCCAACTCCTGTTGTTGGTCTGGTTTAAGTCTGAGCCCTCTAAATCCTGCAGGAGTATCACATTGTTCTTCCTTTTTGCTATATTCTTCTTAGATCTCCCAGCCTGCTCCAAGTCCCCACAGGTTCTGAGAGGGCAGGGTCCTGTGTTCCTTGCACCTGGTGCCTGCAGTGAGAGTCCTTGCTGTGCAAACAATGACGGACCTGGCTGGCACAGGGCTGGTTCCAGACCAGTGAAACATTGGCAATTCCACTGCAAACATCTGCTGGTTCAACAGAGGAGCTGACTTAGCTCTGTCTTTCTTTTTTTCCCTCTGTTTGTGTCTGCATGTGTGCACCAGGTAAGAAATCCACACATGTAAAACACAATGGTAAATAAATAAGCAAGCCCAGCAAACATGACTTAGATGTGTCCTAAAAGCACTTACAGCATCAGCTTTCCTCAGCAACAGAGATGAAAACCACTGCCAGATTAAAGGAACTTACACAGCCACTGTGCTGCAGCTCTGCCAGGACGTGTAGGATTCGGCTTACAGAGGGACATTTCCCATTTCCTGATGGTTCCTCCACACCAGACTTATGTAGTGGTAGTTTCTGACCCTGTTTCTTCAGCAGAGCATGCTCACTGTAATAATGCAGGATTTTCCATGAGTTTGAAGTATCTATCAGCATTTTTGTCAAGATGGATACCCTAAGAAGAGCTTCCCTGATGCACAGCCATCAGTGTTGTGCCCAGAAGCCATTCAACCACAAAAAAGAAGTGGGACCAGGTTTTGGCCTAGTCACTCATCTGCTGGTGAAATGTCCCACACTGAGAGTGACACCTGGCTTATGTCCCGGTTCACTTTCTCACGATCCCTCATACTGTAACCAACAAACAGGAATTCTGTGGGCTCTTTTTCCTCAACCCATATCTACAAAACGCAGAGTCAAATTCAAGCCTTAAAGCAGAGACTATTTTCATCTACACCATGACATTCCCTGTCCTGGCAAAATTCCAGCTTACTGCATTTGACCTCAGGAACGAGATGCATTGTGCTCCTACTATGCTCTTGGAATTTTGCAACTGACCAATTAATTATATTTTAAAGATTATAATATGGTTAATGGGCAGCAAACTTGGTGAAGTCATCACACTAAGTGTACTGCAGGTGCAACATCTTTTTTTACTGGAATTTGATTCATTCACGAAATTATTTTTCTATTCAAAGCAACTGTCATGCTTCCTTTGTCCACAGATAATTAAATAAGCTTTCCAATTTATTCATGTATTCTAATTTACATAGGGTACCGACCCAAAAAACCCTTTCTGCTTACCCAGAGAGAAGACATAAAATACACAGATAAATCTAAGTGGCAGCCAGGGCACAGTAAGAGCAATTCTGGCTGGTGAGGGCACTGTTGCTGTAGCTTGGAGCCTGGCCCTGGCTGGCTCAGCAGTGGTCGTTGGGGCTGGAACAAACTGAGTACTGCCAGAGAGCTTTCTGTCTTCTCTTCTGAGGTCACAGTAGGAGAGTGCAGGTCTGAGGTATTGAACTATCCTGTGCAGAGCTTTTATACTCTCTTTACTCACATCTTCTTTAGCTCAGCTTTCTAGGGTACAGGCAGGTACTCAGAGCAAGTTTCTCCCTTTTTATTTCACTTCTTCCAGGTGCTGGTCTTTGTACAGGCCCTCTGTGATAAGACAATTCCATCCAAAGCTCGTCAGCTCTCTGCTGTTTTCTGAGCCTGAGGCTTCCTGCAGCTGAGGTTCGCATTTCCCTGAGGTTCCTTATTTTCAAAGTTTTAGATACCGCTGTGATTCCTCCTACCACAGGATTCAAATTCTTCACAAACATTTGTGCACACAATTGCACAGTATTATTGTGAGTTTGGCAAATGGCACTGATTTCTTAATGGGGAACAGGCACAAAGGGGCCCAACACACAGTATTTGCAGCAGAGAATATATAGGTCATTTTTCAGAAATATCAGCTACAAAGATACTTAGATACTGGAACATCGTAGGGTGTTGTAAAACACTTTGCAAGCTTAGAGAAGAGCGTATACAAGCACTTTCAAGGCGGTCTAGGCCTGTTTCAGACTGTCTGGGTACAGGAAAACGATTGTATGGACAGGCTGGATCAACGGGCTGGGCTGAGGCAAATTGCATGAGGTTCAGCAAGGCCCAGTGCTGCCTCCTGCGCTTGCATCATAACAACCCCTGCAGGCTGGGGCAGAGGGGCTGGAAGCTGCAAAAGGCCCTGGGGATGCTGGTCAACAGCAGCTGACCATGAGCCAGGTGTGCCCAGGTGGCCAAGAAGGCCAATGGCACCTGGCCTGGACCAGCCGTGGTGTGTCCAGCAGGACCAGGGCAGTGACCATCCCCCTGTGCTGGGCACTGGTGAAGTCACACCTCAAGTGCTGTGTCCAGTTCTGGGCCTCTCACGAAAATAAGGACTCTGAGGTGTTGGAGCATGTCCAGAGAAGGGCTGAACTCCCTAGCGTCCAGGGGAAGGTCTGGAGCACAAGTCCTATGAGGAGCAGCTGAGGGAGTTGGGGTGCTTAGCCTGGAGAAAAGGAGGCTTGGGGGGACCTTATTGTTCTCTACAACTCCGTGACAGGAGGGTGTAGCCAGGTGGGAATTGGCCTCATCTCCCAGGTACCAGGTGACAGGATGAAAGGAAATGGAGTCCTGTTGTGCCAGGGCAGGCTTAGGTTAAATATCAGGAAAAAATTCTTCATGGAGAGCATTGTCAAGCACTGGAACAGGCTCCTCAGGGGAAGTGGTGGAGAATTCACCTGGAGACATTGAAAGATGTGTAGGTATGGCACTGAGGGACATGGTTTAGAGGTGGGCTTGACAGTGCTCTGTTAAGACTGGGCTCCATCTTAGAAATCTTTTCCAGCCTATGATTCTGCGATGTCCTGAGATCCCATCTGCTCTAACACTTTTTTCCGTGTGAGACCTTATGGGAACTTTGGGAGTCCATGAATGCGTTGGAGTATTAACCTACTCAGGTTCCTAAGTTGTGGGAAGTGCATTTCTGTTTTGATTGTCCTGTCTCTGAACCATGAAAGCCAGAGATGTGGTAGCCGTGAGCAGACACATTTTAGCCAACACAGCTGGGCCCTGGGCCCCCCAGCAGCCAGTCCTGCTCAGGCTCTGGGATCACACGTGCCACAATAGCCAGGGCTGTATCCGCAGCGGGGGCAGTGCTCCACTTGGTGACTTCAGGGACTGTGTGTGTGGACTGATCTATGATCCTCAAGTGTGTTGTGTAGTAGCTCTTTTTTTCCCCAGACAAGGCAATTCAGCTTCAAACATATCTGTCTTATTTATAAGCAGTTTAAACTTTCCACTCAAGTTATTTTCTTCTCTTTCCCCAAGCTCATAATTTAAGGGGAAAACCATCAAAAATAAGTACATAACATAGCAGAATACAAACCCTTAAAAACTAGCAGAACCTTCAGTCTCTGCTTGTTTTCCTTTACGGTATTTTGTTTTATTAATAAGGCTGCCTCTGTATCCATGACAAAATAAGAAAGCTATTTCCAATGAAACAGACAACTCTTTGTTAGACATCAAATATAACTAATATTTGATGTCATAAATATTAATGACTTTCATGTCTTCAGATACTTTCAAATCAATTCCAAACATTTTTGTTTTGATTCACTCTTATTTATTTTTTCACATCGAACTGGTAGAAGGAATTTTCCCCTGTTTTTCTGTGAAAAATGTATCAAGTTCTGCAGCCTTCTTCTCTGTTTGAATCAAGCTGTTGTTCGATGTGTTTTACATTGCTGTATCTGACAGCCAGGCAGAATTAGCCCTTAGTGTCACAGAAATGTACATAGGATGGCCACCAGTCCAGCTGCCGTTAGAACTGATCCTGGGATTTCCTGGCAAAAGAGCAGGGATTGAAAGAGACAGGCCTTTACCTGGAAACATTTAAGAGACCACATTTTCTGTGGGCATAGCACACAGCACAACCTGTCATTTGACATCTGTTTTCTTTGCCAATTCTCCACAGGCACTGAACAATAACTGGGATCTCAGCAACAATAAATTAATATTTGTTGTTCCTTAAGAGCAGAAGATTCCTCTTTCTGAGTGGAATAGTTCTGTCTCTAAGCATGAATGGACAGACTCAAGTTTAGACCACAAATTCAGATTTTCATGTCTTATAAATAAGTAATGAATAATGTTATCAGTTGAATGAATGTTGATGCAGAGAGCACAGTCTCCCAGAGATTAGATATCCGAACCTGATACATCTGTAACAATTGGGAGCCAAGTTAAAATATCCATCCACATGTGGAGGAGAGAGGAATCTTTGCCTGTGGAGGGTTGTCTATACTCAGATCAAAGGAAAAAAAAGATGCAAGCCTGTGATGGGAGAAGCAGGAAAATAGTAAGTTTAAAAAAAAAAAAATCATACCTTAAAAAAAATCTGAATGTTTTCAGAGCATGAAGGAAAGAAATCCCATGTTCTTTCCAAGCCTGTGGAACATCATAGCTGTTGTAAATAGGCCAGTCCCAAAGAGAGCACACATGTTCCAAATGGGAGGAGATTATTTGCTGCACCATTTTAGCATGCTTGATTTATCAGTAATTAATGGAAAGTTGACAGGGATTTTGAGCAAAATAATTCAGTGTTTCATAAGCCCAAGATTTGGCATAAAAAATGTTTTACTTATGGTATATTCATATGGTGAGAACATAGCCAAGTTGTTAGCATTAATGAAATCCATCCTAATTCCTCTTTGTAAAATGCATTATTAATCTGCTGTTATTAAACAAGGAGTTCAAAGCAGTTAAGACAAAGAGTAGGACAGGGGGAAAATACATTTGAAAATTACATCATTCGGAGCAAGAACTAGAGGCTGAACAGAATCACTTCATGTGGTGATGAGATTGATGTGTTACTTGGCTTTTTTAGATAATTTCAGAGGTAGAGAATATTTCCTAGGGAATCCAAGCGACTACATGGGATTTGGTGGTATTAACTAAATTTGGAAGTTGTATCCTGGCTTGCTGAGGAAGTGAGCCTTAAGAGACCATATTTTGTGCCTGTTCTCTCCTCTCAATCAACCCAAGCAATGTTGAACATTTTGGCCAGCTTCCGTCAAACCTGAGAGGAGGGGAAGTCCTCTTTCTACTAATTGAGTTCCTTAGTTCTTTTAAGTGTTCTCTTAAACGGTTTCTTAAAATGTTGACTAGATAGAAAAGACTAGCTCAAATTAGTCCCTGAGGGAAAGCCAGCCTGAACTGAAGCACTGTTCATTGTGTATGGCAGTAACAAGGCAGCCACCAGTGGGTGCCTCCTCTGACAGGTCAGCAGGCAGCTCTGTTCCCTCTGCTCTTGTTGGGTAGGTTATCACACACAAATAAGAGGGGACGGCTCTCCGGGCAGGTACAGTTTAGGGAACAAAGGCCATTATCTGTAGGGAATCAGGTAAATTTATTCCAGTGCTTACACTACAGTGTGCTTTTCAGTACTGCAGTCTGTCAGCCATCCCCACTGAGATCAATGGCAGTTGTATTGTGGACTGAAAGGATAACAGCATAAAGAATGGGGATGTACAATCTTGAAAGGCCTCTGTGTCCAGAGAAAGATCCCTGAGTGCCAGTACTAATAGCTCCTTACAGAACTTCCAGAATGAAATCCCAGTACTGTTCCCACCAAGGTCATGGAGAGAGCCTGTAAGAACAAATTAAAGTTTTCCTTGTGTCTTGGTCCGGATGCTGCCACTAGTCGAGAAAACACTTAGCAGCAATATTTTAGCAGATCTTTTTCAGACTGTTGATTTTTCCAGTGATTTCATGTTAATTACACAGTGTCAGCAAGTGAAAGATGAAATGGAAACAACCAAGAATAGCCTGAATCTTTTGGGTTACACTGTTGTATATGCTGCTTTGCATTGCTGGCTGCCTTGCAAGGAACAAATAAATAGATGGCACCTTATTGCCCAGAGTTCTGAGTTGTCCACAGGAATTGAGAAATGTGACTTTATTTTGAAAATAAAACAAAATTGGTGACATTTTCATGCCCATTTGCTTGAGCCTAATGGGCTTGATGCTTTCTGTGCACATAGTAGGTACTTGCACACTTACCTTGGCAGCACAGGAACTTTGTACATGAATTTGTGTTTGACAGTCTTGCTCTGCACGACTGAAATGACACCAGCTCTGCTGGGCTGAAGTAAGGAACACACAAAGCAGATTTAGTAGCCTGCTATAGAGCTCAGTGTTCAGTCCATTTACTCTAGTTAAAGCAGTATTTTAGGGGGTTTCCCTCCATATGGACAATATAAGTCAATCATAACTCTGTCAGAGTAAAGAGAAGGTTTAGGCAGAATGAAAAAATATTTGTAACAAAGAAGTTTTCACTTTTCAAATTCACAGTTACTGTTTACTAGTGCAGAGAGAGAAAGGTTACAGTGTATGGTGTAGCATGCTTGGAAGAGGGGAACATTTTCTAATGCCCAGTGAGAGGCTGTGGTTTGGAGCTTCCGAGAGATAAATCAGCCTCTCTGAAGCCTCATACTGCTACTGGTACGTGAATTACCTGAGCTAACACAAAACAAATGACCAAAACCACTGTCTCAAGGTCTGCAGTGCAAGGGACAGGCTTTCCTCTCGTGTGACACTGTGAAGAAATGGACAGGCAGGATTTGCATCCCCCACTCCAGGGAGACAGGCTTTTACCATTGCTGTTCTGAGAGATACAAGGAATTCCACCTTACACCAGGATGCTCTGAGGATCCAGCATTATATAATGATGCTTGCTGTTTTCCTGCAAGATCAGTTCCCAGCTTTCCTAAGAGGTATTTCCAGAGCTCAAGTGGATGAATACTGACAGCTTCTGCTTTGTATCCTCAAAAGGATGAAGGAGAAGACAATGCTGAAAATAGTACTTAACTCTGAGCTGTTGACCTCCTACCCAACTGTGCCACATCCACATTCACAGAACCATAACCTCCCTGACTTGCATTGAGAACTAAGGAACGCATTGTTACTGACCCAAATTCATCCCATTGAGTTTCTTTGCAGCGGCATTTGACCCCAAAACTGTCCTTTTAAGCAGTATATCTTTACTTGGAAAGAAAGAAATAAGAGCTTGATCGTGGAGAAACAGTTTGGGGTTTGGCTTGTTTTACTTAATTGTAGGAACTGACAAAAGAGAATGCTCAGGAAAATAGAATAATGTCAAGGGACTTTGGATATTCTGAACAAAAGAAAAAGCAGCACTTAGATATACACAGTCCTTTCTGCAAAGAGAGGGCTAATGAGGGATCGAGAGTGCTAGATGTCTCATGTGCTTTCTTCTTTTCTAATGTTCTGGGTGGCTGTGTGATCTGATGGCTGTCAGACACTCCGTGGTCTGACAAGGCTTTACTTGTCTTTAGAAATGTATTTTGTTTCATAATTTATGCCTGTGACCAGTTAGAAGGAAAATGCTGTTCTCCGAAATACAACTCGGACACATCAATACAGATAGAGAAAGAGGAGCACTTTGATAGAATTGGAGTGCTACAGGCAGAACTGGGTTTATTTTCCAATGGAAAGCCTTCATCTGAACATGCAATAGGTGCCCCTGGTGATTCCTGTGCAATAACTTCAAAAGAGCCTGATCTTGAGCTTATGGAAAAATCTCAGAGTAATGCCAAGCTGATAAAAAGACATATCTTTGTATATCTTCTGACAGGGAAAAAAAAAAAAGGAAATAAACCCCTAACCCAAATTCCTCAAAAGCAAGGCTCTGAAAGATAAGCCAGAGCTTTCAAAAGACTTATCCCAAACTATCTTACAGTAAAGGGATTTATAATATGTAACTATACACAGGCAGTAAGAGAAATTGTAATATCTAACTATGTACAGACAATGGAATTTACTGTTCATTGTCCCTCCTTTTTTCACTTAAGGAGTGAGGAACAGAACGAGATAATTTCAGAGCAGCCAACTCCTGCCTGATTCCAGCTGCTGGTGTCCATTCTCCAGGCTGTGCTGGCTGTGTGGGGGCAGAGCAGGAGTTTCACCCCTCTCGTGCCCTTGCTGCTCCTCTCTGGCCCTGCTGTCTCCCCTGTGTGGACACAACCAGTCCTACAGCTCTGAGTTAGCTAAACCCTCTCTGGATTCCTCACCGGAATTCATCTACCAGCTCTTTTAGTCATGCTTTCAGAAGAAAACCCAGTATTAGTAAGACTTTATCAAAGGTTTCACAGTGCCTGATGCTTTGCTTAACAATCCTGGAGAACCTGAATGCTGGAGAATTTCCAGTGATTGATTTGTTTTTAGAAAAGGAGGGAGAAAATCTGAGGTATTACTGATGAGAAGTGGATAATGTGGTTTTGATGCAAAAGGATTTGAAAAACTCCTCACCATTGAGAAAGTGGAGTCAAAACACAGAAAAAAAGGATTTCTTAAAGCTTTCTAGAGTTTTATAAAAAATATTTATGACTGTGATTTTATTAGTGTGCAGATAGATTAGTCCACATCTTGAAAAGTACCCTAGCAGCATCCTAAAAATGGATTATGAGCTGTCCTTTCTTTCTCCAAGAATTAAAAAGCAAACAAACAAAACCAAACCAACAACCAAAAAAACAAAAAAACCCAACTAAATTAAAAAGAAAAAATAAAAATAAAATAAAAATTCAAAACAAAACAAAAAACCAGACCAAAAAAAGGATCAAAAACCCCCAAACCTTGTTATAAACAAGGTTATAAGAGCCCCATGGTTTGGTCTGGGTTTGGGCCTTCTTTGGCATGCTCTTTTGCATCTGAGGCAAAAAAGAAGGTTTCTGGCATATGATCTGAAAGCACTGGACTAACAGTTGAAGAAAAAATGACAAAGAATGTAGACGTTTTCCAAAGCTTTCAGAGTTGCCCGTGACCATGCAGCATTAGGGCACAGCTGCATGTGACCTTCCATATCCACTGACTGTGACCCCAAAGGGAGAGAAAGCTAAATTACTTACCTAATTAGAAAATCATCTGAATGCTCTGAGAAACCTTGATAGCGAAACTCTTGCTCTATTTAATTCACTGGGAATTTTCTGTGGATTTTTATGCAATTAATTTTTTACCCTGAACCCCACCCTTGGTGTATAAGGCGTTTGCAAGCATGACTTGGGTGAGCTGTGCTGTGACTACAGGACTCTGTGCGTGAGAGATGAGAAAACCCAGCAGTGATGGGGCGAGCAAGAAGGGACGAGCCTCCATTCCCCCCGGGGAATTGTCTCTTGTGGCACTTGTGTGTCTTCCTCTGCCATCCACAGTACTTGTCATTTTTCAGGAGAAACTACTGCTGCCAGTCTTGCAAAGCATGAATGGCCGAGTAGAAGGTACTTTAAAAACACATCCTTTGGCTGGTGAGGAGAGCAGCTCAGGGTGCTCCAGCTTGTCCCTGTGCATTCAGGAGTGTGTCTGCTTCCCTGAGCCTCTGGATGTACCCGACCCTTCTGGGTCTAGCAAAAATGAGGAAGCTCTAGCTCAATAAAGAAATGAATATGACTATTAACAACTTTCTGCAGGTGTAGAAATAATTCATATCTGCTTTCATGTCTGTTAGAATTCCTCTCTCTCTCTCTGCTCGAGTTCCCACAGACTCAAACAAAACCGCAATTTGGAGCCAAATTATGTGTAACAGCCCTCTCTTGATCCTCTTCCTTGTTCTCCAGAGAACTTCTTTAACCTGAAAATTATACGGGTTAATTATGAAATTATATTCAACAAGGGCTCAAGTGCATGCAGCACAAATTGAGAAGAAACACAAACTGTTTGTGGTCTCCTTCAGCAGGTCCATGCAGGCCTGTTCCCATCCTTCTGTGAGTGACGGGGCTCATCACTGGTCTGAACACCCAGCCCTGTGAAAAGCTAAGGAGAGGCAGGAGCTCAGGGAGAGAAGACACAAGCTGTGTTCCCGTGGGTCCAGTACTCCAGTGGGAAAGACCAGGGGGAGCTGTCCATGCCCCATTAGCCTTCAGGGAGGGATGTCTCCAAGGCACAAGGCAAAATCGTTTTAAAGACCCTGGGATGCTGATGGCATCTTTCAGCTTCTCATTACTCTCCTCCCAGGAGCACACATCGTTAAGCTGAGGTGAAAATTTGGTAGTCAGAGCCACAGAGAGAATGCCCATGCAGGAGAGAAATACAGGAAGAGGTGGGAGAGAATCCGATGGTGATATTGCTCAAGTCGGTAAAAAATCGCCCTTCTGTGGTGTGCAAGAGGCGGGCTTGCAATTGTATGAAGAAATGGTTGCCATCTGTGGCTAGCAGTGGAGAATTGTCTTCCCTAGCTCTGAAATGGGTGCTGTGTCCACCTTGATCTTCTGCAGCAGAGTTTCATGTCTGACCCAACCTTTAAAGCAGCTCTTTTTGGCCAGAGCTGGATGACTTGGTGTGCTTTCATGTTCAGGTATTCCAAAAGACAGGCTCTGGTAACGTTTTGCTTGTTTCATTTGAGTTTGTATTTGTTTCATGTTTAATTTGTAATGCAGTGGCACTGCTGATAATAGGAATAAACGTGCCCCCTAAATAGTAGCTTAGACTGTTAAAACATGGAACTAACATGTGGGCCTGCTCAGGAGAACAGCCTTGGGAGCAAGAGTTCCCAGATCCTCTGGCAGGAAGCAGTTGTACTAGAGGTTTTTAAAGTCTGAGAAGGCACCTTAAGCTGTCAAGGCTGGTGAGCACACCTAGGACTAGAACCAGGTCTGGGTTTTGGACTCAATCCCTACTTATTTATTGTCTGTCTAGCAGCCATTAAAGCAAGCAAGGAGGATGGAAGCTGCCACCCTCAAAGGGCCTTGATGTCATCCCTGGTAAAAATGCCTACAGGTTAGTGTTTGCAAACAAGCCCAGGACATGCAGGTGGTCTGTGCTGTCTGTGGTAGTTGGGGGCAGTGGAAATGCTGAGCGTTTTCCTGTGGTATAAGATTAGCCTTGGCTGTAACGTCTCTCTAAGGAGCTGCTCTAATTAATGCAAAATACTCTACTTACTACTTAATTAATACTGAGGTCCTTCGAAATAGTGCAAAATCAAGAGCCTTTATTTAGTAGTGCCTACAGCTGTGGTGTGAGTTACCCTTTCAGATACCTCGGTGTGGCCACGTTAGGGATCTGTAAGGGAGCAAAAGCTCTGCCCTGCTCTGGCTGCCTCAGTGCTGAGGGCGCCAGCAGAGGAAGGATGGCAGATAAGGAACCTTCACATATAAAAGCTGCAGCAGGAAGGGCAGGGTCATCTAGTCCTGACATAGCAGTTGGCACCCTCTGGTCCACTCCCTGTGAAGAGAGCGACCGTGTCTCTGCTGTCCATTGCTTGCTCCCTGCTTAGGCACTGGCACAGATGAACACGGCTGTGCTGCCATGCCCTGCGCTGCCATGCTCTGCGATGTGTGGTACGGGCACGGTGCCCGGCCTCGCCTGCGGACACAGCCAGGGCAAGGCCAGCACTGGGTAAAGGGGAGGGTCTCCCCTCGCTTCCCCGGCCTCAGCCCTGGCCCCGCGCAGCACGGCAGCCCCGGTGTGGGGGGTATCCTGAGTGTGGCAGCCCCGGTGTGTGGGGTATCCTGAGTGTGGCAGCCCCGGTGTGTGCGGTGCCCTGAGCCTGCAGCCCCGGTGTGGGGGNCCGGTGTGCGCGGTGCCCTGAGCCCGCAGCCCCGGTGTGCGCGGTGCCCTGAGCCCGCAGCCCCGGTGTGCGCGGTGCCCTGAGCCCGCAGCCCCGGTGTGCGCGGTGCCCTGAGCCCGCAGCCCCGGTGTGCGCGGTGCCCTGAGCCCGCAGCCCCGGTGTGCGCGGTGCCCTGAGCCCGCAGCCCCGGTGTGCGCGGTGCCCTGAGCCCGCAGCCCCGGTGTGCGCGGTGCCCTGAGCCCGCAGCCCCGGTGTGCGCGGTGCCCTGAGCCCGCAGCCCCGGTGTGCGCGGTGCCCTGAGCCCGCAGCCCCGGTGTGCGCGGTGCCCTGAGCCCGCAGCCCCGGTGTGCGCGGTGCCCTGAGCCCGCAGCCCCGGTGTGCGCGGTGCCCTGAGCCCGCAGCCCCGGTGTGCGCGGTGCCCTGAGCCCGCAGCCCCGGTGTGCGCGGTGCCCTGAGTGTGGCAGCCCCGGTGTGTGCGGTGCCCTGAGCCCGCAGCCCCGGTGTGCGCGGTGCCCTGAGCCCGCAGCCCCGGTGTGCGCGGTGCCCTGAGCCCGCAGCCCCGGTGTGTGCGGTGCCCTGAGCGCGGCAGCTCCGGAGAGCAGCAGGGCAGGACCACTGTGCCCAGGCGTTTCGAGCACGGGCTGCGATCCTTAGGGCAAAGGGCGGCTCTTCCCTCTTTTCTCTTTGCAAATATAAACGTCACCTTCCAAATTGTACTGTGGCTCTGCTGGATAAATCTGGAACCTTTTTTTTTTTTTTTTCTTTTTTTTTTCTTTTTTTTAGTTGTTGTTGTTGTTGTTGTTGTATTGTATTTTTTTCCAAGCAAGGGTGCCAGTGCAACTCGCCCTGTAGCGCAAAGGGACCCAGAAAGAGAGAGGAAGATAAAATGAATTTAAATTCCAAAGGGGTTTCAGTGCTGGTTTCCTAGTCCCCGAGTCAGCAATGTGTTTGTGAAAATTCAGCCTTTTTGTCTCTCAGAAAAAAAGGGCTAAATCTACATCGGTGGCCCAGTCTAGGTTTGCTATTCTTTGCATTTTCTATTCAAGTGAATGAGAGTGAATGAAGTGGCCTGGGACCCTTTATTTGATCTACTCAATTGCATAAAGTGACAGAATTCTAATATATTTGTTTAATGCTCTTCAATGGGGCTTTCACTTTCTAGCTTGCAAATGAAGCCTCGATCTGCAAAGTTTTGTCCTTTTTTTCTCTCTACCTTTTTTTTTTCCTGGCAGAGACACCATATTTCATAACTTGGGCCACGGTTTGAAGTGATTTCAAGAGGAGTTTTAGACTAGAAAAGTGGGAAATAAAGAAACAGATGTGAAGTTATTGTAAATTCTTATAGTGGGCTCTGGGGCTATTGTAAACCCACTGCAGGCGGTCCAAAGCCTCTCTTTTTCATGCTGTAATTGAAACATATTAATTAGATAATTTGTTGTTAGTTTAAAAGAAACAAATACAGCCCCTCCAAGGCTTCACAGCCTCGGTTTCTTTTTGTTAACAAAAACAAAACAAAAAAAAACAACCAACCCACAAAGTGACATTTATATTAAGATTCTGAGATAATTCGGCACTGAAGTTGATGAAGCTGCTAAGTTTTTTCTCCCTTTCCCAAGGACCACTTTTGAAAAAAGGCTGGCTCATAAAACTCCCTCTCAGGGGTCGCCGGGGAGTTCTTTTCTCCCTACCTGGCACAGACCGCCCTTCCCTGCAAGGCGCGGTTCGGGGGAAAATAAATATTCTGAGTGAGAAAGAGCTGGCTGTCTTCAATAGAGGATTCAGTCCTGTGGGGTGGTGTCTTGTCACATGTCGAGGGGAGAGAAAACAAAACAAAACA
>VWZT01007442.1:1097307-1208660 GCA_013397055.1 Pachycephala philippinensis
TTTTTTTTTTTTGGAGGGGGGTAAGCGTAAGAAATGATGAGACGATGGACATTTGTTAGAGGGTAGGAAAGACCATACTCTGAAATGAGGAGAGATTCCTCCCAGCATCCCCTAGGACACCGGCCAGAAGGCTTCTATTTTTGTATTAAGAGCCCCCAAATATGTGGGTGTAAGGGACACTTCCCTCCCCCGCCCCCATCCCCACCTTCTAACACCCCCAGTTCGGGTTCTGTCTCTCGGCCCAAGTTCGCTCTTGGGACACCTATCAAAAAGCTCAGAAAATTCACAAACTGACAAATACTTTTCTTCCTCTTTTTGCCGGTATCTTTTCTTTTCGAAGAAAGAAAAAACCAAACCAAACCAACCGCTGACGCAAAAAGTAACCTGCAAGCTGTAAAGTTAAAGAAAAGTCGACTTCCGTTGTCATTTGCTACTCCGAGTGCAAACGAGGTATGGCTGCAAGGCGCCCGATTTTTTTTTTTTTTTTTCAACATTGTAAAGGAATGTGTGAGTGGAAGGGTAGGGCAGGCGAGGAGTCATCCCAGTAATTGGTACCCAAAGTTTCACCTCGTGCTAGGCACGCAACAGATGATACACTTGGGCAATATAGGATTTAAATGTAACTTGTAGCATTTGCCTTTTACTTTGAAAGCCAACATTAGGGAGGAGGAGAAGGTGAAAGTGAATCTAAATCCATTGTGTGGAAAACCAAAACAAATAGACGTTTTTCTGAAGTCTAATTCAAATAAGGAGCTCAGAGGAAGTGTTGGGAAAACTGTATAAAATACACATAAGTCAATTATATCAATGTGTAAACCCAATGGAAATCTACTTCGTGCAAGAGCCATTCAGCCCTTGCATGGAGCCCATCATGGACCACCTTTCTGCATGGAAGGTTTGCAATAGCCCCCTTTCCCACAAGCAAGACCACACACGTTTACAGATTTGGTAATAATTTATGCTAATTTTCCTCCATAAATCCACAATTCGCCTCACTGGCAAGCAGGGCTGTTGAGAGAGGAAAAGGAGAGAGAAAAGTGACAAATACAATATTGATTTTGAATCCTTGTGGCTGCAAGCAGGTGTGTAGCTTTGCAGAGGGGAGGAGTGGGAGAGGGGCTGTGGGGGGAAGCTAAGAAGTTTTCCAAGGATAAAAAAATCCACCCAGTGTGAGAGAATAGCTCACAACCTTGTTAATATTTACAAACCAGTTGGGAGAAAAGAGAAAGGAGGGGGGAAGCACCAGCTTCTTAGGGTTTCCTAGGCTGCAAAACACAATGCCAGGCTCTGAGCAAGCTTCCCCCGTTTTGGAAAGTCAACTCCAGGCTGCTGGTAGTGGCTGCGTTTCGGCTAAGCCTTGCCCTCTTTTTTTTGTAACGGTTCTTCTTCTTTTGCTTCTCGGGGTCCGAGAAGGAGAAGGAAGCCGAGATATTTGGGGTCTCCTGCTTTTCTGTGTGCTTGAATTCCCGGTGCGGTTTCCCGAAGAGCTCCGGCCGCTCTGGGAACGGCGGGGCTTTGTCCCACCCCACATTCTTCACCAAATCTGCCACTTTGGCGTGAAACTACTTAGCGCCCTTTCAAAAGGATTTTGTTCCTTTCCCAATGAGCACTAAACAAACTCCCCCTGCCTGTCAAGGCCGGACTGAGAACTGTTCCCCAAACCTGTATTCCTGATAGCTTGGGATGTGCAGTGCGCTTTGTGCCCGGGGGGGGCCGGGCCAGGCTGCGCCGCTCGGGACCCGGGGCTCCCGGCGCTGGGCAGCGCTCTCGGCCGCCCCTGCCCTGCCCTGCCCCCACCGCCCGCTCGTTCCTCGCTGCTGTCGCCCTCCGTACAGCCGGCTGCCCGTAGGCGCTGTCCTCGGCTGCCCCGTCGGGGACTTCGAGCGCCGCCGGCCCGAGCCGGCGCTCGGCTCCGCTGCGCCGCCCCCGGGGTGCACCCGAGGACGGCCGGTCCCCCCCGCCCCGAGCTCATCGCTATCGGGCCTCGGCCCCGGGACCCCGGCAGCCGTTTCGCCCCTGTTCAGCGCGCAGAGAGCCCGCGCTGGGACAACCCGAATTCCTTAATCCCGAGAGGAGGCTGTTGTTCCCTCATGGCTCCTGGGGCTGTCCCGGAGCACCTGGTTCCTGACCGGAGCCGGTTTCCCGGGAGAGCTCTTTTCCCTCTGCCGCCGGCTGTAAATCAACGCGCGGGTAAGCGCAGCACCTCAGCCTCCCCTCCCTCCACGTGCCCAAGATCCCCTTAGGACGGCTCCGAGAAGTGCCAGTGTTACACCGGGTGCGTGAGCCCGGGCTAGGCACGCAGCGCTGCCCCCGCCGTGCCGCTCTCCGCGCCCCTCGACGGCAGCACCTGCCCCGCCTGGGCTGCGGGCCCGGCCCCCTCCGCGGGGCCGCGCAGGTGCGCGCCGGGGCCGCGGGCTCGGGCAGCGCATCAGCCGTGACTCCCCAGCGTTTTGTTAAGTACTGTGCTGTTAGCGCGGATTCCAGCTTGAGTCTCGACGTTATTGCCCTGAGAGCCTGTCTTTGTGGTAAACTTCCCTGGCTTTCCCGGAGGTGCTGGAGTATTTATCTACACGTTTGGGATTTGTTGGTTTGTTTATTTATTTATTTGGAGAATTATCAGGGGAGGCCTCGCAAACTTTTTCTTTTTAATCTTCCCTTTTAAACAAATGTCGCATTTCAAGCTGCCCTCTCCTCTCCTTTTCACATTGTAGGAAATATTGAAAATGCCACCTTAGTATTGAAGGGATTAACTTGCTTTTCTCCCAGCCGCTAACTCTGGTGTAAAGGGAGCAGTAGATCAACTGTATAATGTGTGCACTGTTTGGTCATTTGTACAAGCAGAACAAAGGTTGAGCTAAGCCAAATTGCATTGCACTTGTGAACCGAGTCCCAATTTGAAGTATCTTTTACAGCAGGGGGAATGAGAACAATTTCGTGTATGTCTAAAAGGGAATAACAAAGCCACTTTCTAGAGCATCTCAAAGTGAAGTAGTGAGGCGTGACATTCCCAGGGTGAGGAGGGACAAAGGCAGGGTCAGGGGGATGAAAAAGGGAATCAAACAGCCACTTTCACATGTCTGCCCTCAACTGCTGCACCTCTCCATAATAGGAAACAACTGTTGTAAAAAGGGGGATTGCTCCCATTCATTCAAAATAGCAAATGATAGCTAAACAACATTGTCAAAACTGAATCAACTTCTGTGCAGTACCACCCAGAAAAAGGTATTGTGTTTTGGTTAATAGCTGGGTGGAGCAAACTTGATTTTCCTTTTTCTTTCTTTTCTTTCTTTCTTTTCTTTTTCTTTTTTTTTTTTTTTTCCAAGGACTCTTCTTTCCAGATCCATCCGTTTCATAAACTTTATTTTTTATCGTGAGCCTTTTTTTACAAGATATGCTCATCCCATTCACGCTTTCTCCCACAGTGTGCTCTTGTCTTGGTGTTCCGTGCAAAACCAGAAAGAAAGAAAAATTAGGCTGAGTCCCGTTCTCGCTGCAGTCAGAACGGCGGTTCAAAATCCGTAAGCAATGTAAATATTTCTTGAATTGCATGTGCGTGTCGCCCGGCAAAACCACCTTTAAATGACTACGTTATTACTTAGACAAACATTGTGAAATGGTTTTTATGACAATTGACGATGATTTTAAATTGCATATCCACAAGAATAATGGCGCGCACGTTACGGTTATTTCCCCTCTTTATAAGCAAAGGTAATAACCGCTTGCGGAATTCAGGCTCGGGCAAACTTTTTCCTGCATTGTGTGAAGTCTTTAACGAGCCGGGCTTTAATTAGGGTCAGAACTTTGAATGCTTGTGTTTTTCTCTCTGTTGGCGGGGGGCATGTTTGCAAACAGATCCGTAAGTCGCCGCCGCGAAGCCGCAGCGCGGTGGGGGGGTGTGGTGTGACTGTGTGGGCGCCGGGGCTCTGCGCTTTTCCTTCCTGCCGCAGCGCCCCCTCCCCGCGCCGCCCCCGCCCGGCTGCCACCCACCAAGCTGCCCAGGGACGGCGAACACAATTCCCGAGCGCGGGGCTCCCCGCCCCCGCGGCCCTGCAGGGCCTCGCTCCTCGGCGGGACGGGACGGGACGGGACGGGACGGGACACCACCGCCCGCCAGAGCCCCCCCGGCGCTCGCACCTGCGAGGTGTGGGCCCGTCCCACGGGGAAGGGGCAGCGCTCCTTCGGCCACGCCGTGTGTCCGCAAAAGCAGAGGGGCAGCTCGCCCCACCCCGTGCTGCGGGCTGGGCTCAGCGCCCTCCCCGCGGCGAGGGGGATCCGCAGGGCCGGCTCGGGGCTGCGAGCGCTGCGGGAGGCGGCTCGGCTCGGCGGTGGAGCGCCCCGCACGCTCGGGGCCCGTGCAGAGGGCCGGGAGGGCAGGGCGGAAGGGGGACAGGGCAGCCTGGCGGCTGCAGGCGAAGCGCTGATTGCGTTTCCCGAGTCCAGTGGCTTCCATCGCTTCCTTACATCTGTTGACATCCTCCGCCCGCCTCAGCTCCCGGCCTCTCTACTCACGGCGCGAGCAAAGCTCCCGTCTTCCCATCAACCCTCAGCTCTGCAGCAAAAACCATATTAACCTTCTTTAATATTTCATTCCTGGAAGAAATTCTTTGGATCTAACTTTAGAAAATATTTCCCCGCAGCGATTTCTTCCCATGTATTTTTTTTCTCCGTATTTATTATCGAGAGATATGGTAGTCATGCAGCATTCAACCAGCTAAAGAGGATAGAATTTGATAGAGGATTTTTTCCCTTTTTGGCGAGGCAAGATTTTACATGGGAATAAGAGGCATTGGGAATGGCAGAGCTTTTCGAGCTCTGAGAGCGAGATGTCTGCGCTGTCATTCAGAGGAGAGCCCTTTCGTATTTCTTCTACTAGGAAGTATTTCCGTCTAAGTTCGCTGTGTCTTGAGCCGCGACCTGTACAATCCTTGCTCTGTATTTTGGGTGACGGCAGTTTCAGCCGGCACGGCCGTTTCTCGTCAAGGTAGAATTACATTTGTAAGAAGCGCCCCCGGTAGCAGAAGGGACCCGGGGCCGGCGCTGAGCCCCGCGGACCTGTTGGCAGCCCCGCGCGGAGCTGCGCGGAGCCGGGCGGAGCTGCCTGGGTAAACTGCTTGTGTATTTCACATTATCATCCCGCTATCTGCAGGCAATGTAGATTTTCTAAAGATCTAATGAATAAACAACCAGCAAGTGCTGGCGGTGTAATTTACATTGTTAATGCCTACATGTGTATAATAAATATGCATTTGTATGTCTTCAAATAAACTCTTTTTAGTTTCTAACCTGTGGTGATTTTTTTAAAAGCTGTCTTTTCCAAGAAACCAATTTTCCTTTTCGTTTCCTGAGCTGGTAGGGAAGGAAAAGACTTAGCAAAGCGCTTCACATCTGCTTTTCAGTGACAGCGGGGGATGCGCGGGCCCGGGCGCTGCCTGCCCGCTGCAGCGAGTCCCGGGGCGCGCCGGGCGCAGCCACCGCCCGCTCCCCCGGCGCGGGATGGAGGCCGCGGCCAGGCAGAGGCAGGCACTCATTTCTCAGTGCAACTTGCCACGCTTTTAACAGCAGAACAATTTAAATGTACAATATTAGCTCACAGTATTAGTCTGGAGGTGCAAAGAACAATCCATTCAGAGACTGAGCTTCAAAGGCACCGGATTCCCCTCAAGGAAAAGTTTACAAATGTGGCTGCTCCCTCCCTCCTTCCCTGCCTCCCCCTCCTCCCCTCCCTCGCCGGAGACAAACGGTTTTCCCCAAACGCTTCTGTAGAGGGCATCCCTGACCAGATTTCTCCCACGTCGCCGTGCGAAGCCCGCTCCCCCCGCTCTGAACTGCGGAGCGCGGTTCCTCCGTGCGCGGCCCCGCCGCCCGCGAACGGGCTCCGCGCCGCCCTCGCGGGTCGCGGCAGTGGCAGCCGTGGTTGAAGGCGAAGCTCTCGCTTTCAGATCTTCAGGCTGAAAAGCCTGGCGCTTCTAAGCCCCTGCTGACTTCACCTTGGGAGGGATAAAGATTTTCTCCTCATTTTTCGCTCCAAACCAGGTGCCACGTTCTTACACCGCTTGATGGCAAATGTCTCGTCTTCAGCGAGCTGGATCTGGCATACATTATTTTAATTAAGTCTATGGCGATTTACTTTCCTCTGAGATCCATTCCACGGTGCAATTAGGAACGTATTGGTGCTAGCACATATGAATATTCAGGAGAGTGTCAATTAATTAGCAGACAGAGGAATCTCATTATGGTGCTCAAAACCCTTTTAGTGCTAAGCAGAATTAAGGGGGCATTTGCCAATGTGCTGGATTAGTGAATATTTTACTGCGCGCTCATTTAACTTCATTATCATAGCACTTACGCTACTCTCTGATTTTATTAATTAAATTGCTCATTAATTTATCCAGAAAGGGGGATAAAAAGTTTTATGACGCCACAGCACTCGCGTAGACGCCCCAAAGAGCGAAGTGCCGCCCTGGCGCTCCGCAGGAAAGCGTTTCCCCGGGGCCGGCGGGAGGCCGGGCAGCGGCAGCGCACCCGCCCCACGCGCGGAGTCCCGCGCCCCTCAGCCAGGTGCATTTTTATCTCCCCTCACCCCAGAGATAAGTGTAATGCGGCAATTAGTGCTGCTGCAGCAAGGGGAAAAAGGGTATCGCTGGGAATTTAAAGCGTAGACTACGGGTTTCATCTCTTTTTCTACTTAAATCTTTTCTCAGCATCTGGGGAGTGGGAAAGCCCACGATGCGATTAACCCCTTAATCTCTGCGCAGAAAAAAACTGCAGAAAGAAGAGGCATAATCTCATCTTTCCTAGTATTACGGACAAAATCTAACGCGATCACTTTCCGACAGAGACAGAAGCGTAACCTGAACGCTTTGCTGGGGAGGAGCGCGAGTGCTTCCCGAGGCCAGGAGCAGCCAAGCGCAGGTTGCGCTGACAGCGGGCTCGCAGTTGCTCAGCGCTATCAGGAGAACTGCGAACATCAGAAGCCAGCGACCAGGATTTCGCTCATTTTCTAATTAGGCAATACTTCAATTCTCATAATTTTTCCAAGGAGCATTGTATTAAGAGCAGCTATTTAAAAAAAATGTCCGTGGGATATTGTGCTTTGCAAAAAACAAACAAAAATTCCCTCAGAAATGTTTAATATTAAATATTAATCGGATTTAAATTCAATAGCCGTATCTTGCGACAGTTATAGATGTGTGGGAAGCTATAGATAATCAGCCCTTGTGCATCTTCACACAGGAGGGATCGACCCGATGTCAGCAGCGGCTCCACAGAGGAAAGGGAGACCGATGGAAATGTGTTTTAAAAGTCACCTCCATTTCAACACCGAGCGCGGAATTTGCCCAAAAAGGTTAGAAAGACAAATATTAAATCTGCCTTCACAAAGGGAGCCGCTAAATAGATCCGAAATTAATATGCATGTAAAATTAATTAGCTGCATTTCATGACATCAAAATAAGTACCTGGGAAACAAGAACACCTTCTGGGCATTTGGCACCATATGCTAGAATTACAGTTAATTGACTAATTACATAAATTAGGCATTAATTTTACAACACATCAAGTATAAAAGATATCTCAATTAATTGTGGAGGGAGAAGGAGGAGGTTAAAGGGGAGGCTGGCGGTCCGGCCGGGCCGGGCTCGGCGCTGCGGGCGGGGAGCGCGGCCGGAGCCGCCGCCAACTCGGGGCGGTCGTTAGCGCGCGGAGCCAGCCAGCCGCGCTCATTAGAATCAATTACACAGCGGAGATTGATTAGCGCGTGTCAGGGCGCGGCGGGCCCGCCGAGAGCAGCCGGGAGCCGCCCAGAGCACGGTATGGCCGGGCACCAGGACGCGCTCTCTCTGCACTGACCATTATGGTCAGTGGAGCCTCCTGCCCTCCCATGGGTATTTTATTCTGGGAAGAAAACTCAGTTCTATGGCAAAAAGGTACAGGCTTTGGCTGTTTTCCAGTGAAGTAGTCAGATTTTCTTGTTACTTTGCTACAGTGGGATCAAGTTTCAAATAACAGTAACAATTTCAGGTAGCCAGAGCCGTGGCACAGTTTTGGTGCCTCAGAGGTGTGAGGGGATGTTCTCCATAGGCCCGGCACCCTGGGGCCTCCTCACCTGTTAGTGAGGCTACCTGACGCGATTCCTTCCTCCCCCTAGAAGAAAAGGAGTGTCCAGTTTGTACCTGACTGTACCCAAAAAGGTGCCAGACTGTCTGCATTTACTTTGCAGCTTTCAGTTTAAGCACGAGGGAGGCTGTGTTAAAATGCAGGAAGGATTTTTAGCTAATGGGAATAATTATATCTTTCAAGGTTAAAGTGGCAAAATTCAAACCAGTATAGGAGCCCCAAAGACAAAAAAAAGCCCAGGTCATGTAGCAGGTAGCAGAAAGATTATCACACCGAAAGTATCTGGGGAAGCACCAGTGAGAGGTCTCCATTTACGCTGGGATTTGCTGAACACCACAAAATAAACAAGTCCTACTCTGCAGCTCTTGGCAAGGTGACTGGTGAAGCTGGGACTGGACCTGCCCCAGCAGAACTTTTTTCCCATGGCAGGCTGCAGGGAAGGCTGGCTTCTGCCTTTGTGAGGAGGTGTGGGGACTCTTGTTTCTTCTGTGAGTCTGCCTTACTAATATAAACAAAATTTGGCTTCCCTCCCCCTTTATAAATAAATATTCCATAGGAATAGACCACTGTCTGGTTGCATCAGTGGCAATACAGCCTGACTGTTGATGGGCTAGAAAACAGATGAAACGCTGCCACACGTCTATCTTTTTATTGAGACAAAATGTTCATTTTGATGTAGCAGTTTTGTGCTGTTGCCAGATGCTGAAGGTACTTGAGGGAGATGTTGACAAGTGGATAATTGTCAACAGAACTAAAACAGACACTTTGTTTACAGTTGAGCATGATTAATTGAGAGTAAATAAAACAACAGCTCTGTTCATAAAGTCTCTCAGCATCTCAAGTTCAAAAGCAGGCAGCACACTCCAGAAAGGAAGGCACTGAACCTGCTTAAACACAGGGGTCAGTAACTGAGCTCGATAATGAGAACAGCCTGTGCAGCGTGGGGCATCACCCTCTAGGTTTCAAGCCAAGAAGTTTCCTGCTTACTTTTTCTCTCTGTTGGTTTCTTTCCTTTTTTTTTTTTTTTTTTTTCCCCTTTAATTTTGGCTTACATGGCTGGATCCACAAAGGGTTATGGATCACACACTAATTCAAAAGAAAGAGCTGTGCACCTGAATGCTGGATATAATTGACTTAGGTAAAATGATGGGACAAAAGTGGTCTAGAATATTTCATCAATGGTAAAATAGGAAGTGATGCAGCAGTCTTTCTTCTCACACTGTAACTTAAAGGTTTTTATAGAATATTTCACGCTTTAAAACAGTAGCGAGGGGCACAAATTAGTGGTGATGGTCAGTAAAATTTAGGAGTACTCTGAGTTTTTGTGGGGTTTTTTGTTTTAATTAAGGTATGTTTCTATTTGTATCTCATGTAGCAGTGTATATTTACCCAGAGCTGTACAGAAGGTGGCATAGTTAGTATCTAAGTGGTATTTATGCTGCTCAGACTAGACAGATGCTGCAGCTCAATTGGAGGGTGGAGGGGAAATAGAGCTTACCAATCCACAGCTGCCCAAATGTGTTTTTTGTGCATATCTTTTTCAAAATTATAACTTTCTCTCTCCTTTGTGCTTTGATCCACTCTGAAGCCACTTCCTGTGAATTATTCTTTCTTTAATGGACAGGAGCCCTACTAAGAGACTGTTGCAGCAGCTGGTTTAGCCTTCCCCACGTGTAGCACACTTATAAGCAAAGCTAATCTATATTCAAACTTCCTGCCTTGGTCCTGTCCTCGGGTGACTGGTGGTTTAAGAACAGCCTGTACCTGTTGTCAGTGGGCATTCAGATGGCTGGAAGCTGCTCACAGCCTGTGAATGAGACGTGTTCACTCCATCAGTGCTGAAGGAGGGGCAAGCTCTCTTACTGATGACTGTTGTGTATTTTTTCTCGAGTCAGTTTACTGCAGCTTGCAGTAAAAAAAAAAACAAAACTTGGAGGGGTTTTGTCTTTTGTACTAACTCTGTCCTACTGTCATTGACTTCGGCAGTGCCAGTTTCCAAGGCATGTCCATATGAGAATATCCCTGTCTCATGCCCACGGTTCAAAGATGCAATTCCAGGTGGTTGTGTTCCAAACAGTCCTTGAGCAGTGGTTGGGTGCTACTCACCTATTACAGCTGTATCTGCTTAGAGGGAGGGGAAGACCATCAGGAATTGATAAGAGTTTGCATAGTAATGCACATTTATCTGTCTTTTCAACATACAAGTAACGTTAGGTTATTGCTTTGCACTCTGAAGGCCAGTCATGCCACCAGCCTCCTGTGCAGAGGTGTCATTAGCCCTGAGGGTGCTGCCAGCACAGTGTGTGTTGTGATGTGGCTCCATCACCCTCGCTCAATGGATGGGATGTTTCTGGCATTGCCCTGGCTGCTCGCTGGCTGCTGGGCTCCTGTCCATGTGGGACCATGCATCTTGGAGCCATGCCTAAGGGTGTTTATTCTGATTGTCAATAGCTTGCCAGTTGGACTATTAATTAGTTTATACTTAGTTTACACTATCACAGCCAAGATGATTGCACTTTCTTGCTTTGAAGCTTCCTGTATCCTTAGTATTTCTCCAGTTCCTTCAAAAACCTTTCTCCTTTACTTTATCTGTGATCAAAACTTTGCTCATCCCTCATCTAGAATGTGCCTCTTCCTCTGGAGCATATGCTTGTCTAAGCTGCAGCAGTTGTTGCTTGCCTGCGCAGCTCAGAAGCGCCCCAGGATGCTCCCCAAAGGCTGCTGCACTTCAAAGGAGAAGCTGCAGGCTAAGAGCAGCCAGAAAACAGGCGCTTGCGGGGCTCAAAGCCCCAAAGGTGGCTGTTGGCATGGATGTAAGAGGAAAAGCTCCTTTCAAGGAGCAGCTTTGGAGTTTCCTTCTGTAGGGGAGCAGTGGGCACTTCAGGGACAAGGCAGCAAGCCAGGATCATCTATGCGGATTGTGAAGATCTACCCAGAAGCTAGAGCAGCTGTGTGGGGAACTCCTGTGCAAGTCAAAGCATCGAGAGGTAGTGTGGCAGGGAGGAGAATTGTTTCCCTGGTGGAGAGGTCAGAGCATCGTCTGTTCCACTGCTGGTAAGCTCTCAGTCCCCAAGTTAGCGCTGTCTTGTACCAATCTTAAGTCCACTGTGTTATTTGTTTGGATGGTGGTAGGCGTCAGCTCTCCAAAACAGAAGACCCTACTTATTTGCAAGCCGAAGGAGAAAAAATGGTTTCCATACTTACGTCAACTTTGTGTCTTCATTTGAGTGACTGTCAAATGGTAAACACTTCTGAGATAATATCCTTTTGAGCCTGACTTACTTAGCACCTTTAAAGGACAAGTTTTCCAATGGAATTATATCACTTTAGGCCCAAAGGCAGGAGGTTCTGCTCCATTTGACATCAGCGGAATTGGTGTATTTTACAAATGGTAATGATCACGAGTTGTACGTGACTTCTGAAGGAGGATATGTTCCATTTCTTTCTGATCCAGCCACAAGAGCTATGATGCACAGACCAATAGGAATGTCTGTCAAAAATCACCACAAATATTATTGACTTCGTAGTCTAGAGCAAATCTTGAGAATGCTTCTCTCTAGCTGGCCCAGGGAGATGTGCCTGGATTTCCTGCTGCCCTGTCAATACAATGCCCTGGGGCTTTAAGGGCACAGGCTACAGATGGATGTAGGATATACTTTTCCCATGGTCAAAAGTTCCTAGCGGATCCTGAAGGAAGTCCTGCTCTGGGCACAAACCTTGAAGCAGCCAATCACTTGCTGCTTCATTATCTTGAAAGACCTTGAGTTGGAGTCAAAATTGAAATAATGAGCCAGACTTATGAAGGTGAATGTGCTTGCAGCTGACACGAGTGGACACATGCTGGTAACCATCTGCTGGGATCCCTTGTAGGTGGCTATGGAAATGCACTTTCATGTTTAGGCTGTGAATGCCATGAGTGTGATCTGCTTTATGTGCATATGCTGTCCAACTAAATAGTTGCATGGGTATTAAATTCTATTTAAAGTAATGTTTGTCTTATTATGTACTCTTTGGGAAGAGACTGTCTGATTATCCATTAGGTATTTTCTTATGAAAAAAAGAATGCCTCTTTTAGTGGGTGTTTGTACATGAAAATCTGGAGATGCAGCAGTTCTCCTCCTGTACTCTGTATATGTAAAGTTTGTATGCATTTGCAAAGTAGGACTTTGTTTAACTTGGTTGTCATTAATGGTCAGAGATGCCATGGCACTGGTACTTCATAAGTCAATTAAACATAAAGCATTGTAACAGGATTATTAAAAAGCACTGAATGCTGGAGAATAGATGTGATACAGGAAGGGGCACAATATTGCTGTGTACTTAGCGTGTATAATGCAGCTTGCTCAATTTGTTCCTGGCTATTCATAGGAGAGTACATTTTCTCTTTTTAATTGCACAAGATGACAAGACCTTTTAATTAAGGTGGCATCTATAGTATTCATATACTGCAAAACCCACAAATGACTAAAACTTAATAGCATCGTAAAAACTATGGTTAAAGCTTTTACCAACACTGCCATCACAGCAAAGGGTCTTAAATCAACTACGGCAGCAGTGAACTTATGCCTACACTGAGCCTACCAACTCAGAGAGCAGGAATTCATTTCTTTTCATGCAGAAATAGTGGCTTTGTGGGGTTTTTATGGCTGTGGTAAACTAGTAAATGGCTCTTTTGTCTCTTCATGTGTACCTGCCCTCCCATGTCTAATTTCTGCAACCTCTGAAATATTCTGGGTCCAGTTAGAAGATACTTTTGGGGAAAGAAGATAAAACCTTCACTCAGAAGGTTCCTGCAGGCTTCAGCGGGACACAAGGGCAGGGAATGAGAATATTGCATATGGAGGACATGGGGAAGCATGCAGAGAGGGCTGGATGCCACAGGAACAGGGCAGGGAAGCCTCGGTGCTGCTCAGCTTTGATATTGACTCGAGGTCTCACTTGGAGAGAACCACATCCTCCTGATCAGGGATCACAGGATTGCAGCAGGGTCACTGCTGCAACATGGGGTGTTAATCATTTATGAGCAAAGTCCTGGCAAGGATTTATGCACAGGCAGATTCTTTTCTGTCTTCCCCCTTTCCTTATAATGATGGTCTTACACTCGTTGGGCTGGTGTTTGTGAGGGGGATGGTCCTTCAGCACGCGTTCCATAGGTTGCTATCCTGTGGCATCCCAGCAATGTCTAGAGGTGCATCCCACCCAGAGGTGAGTGAGGTACATGGCAGCTGAGCAGTGGCAGGTTTGGCCTTGGTAACGCTGGGAGAAATGGGCATGGTTCTTGCTCACTTTTGTAAGGGGTTAGGCTTTTTTCTTTCTTTATCTGCAGAATGTAAAGGAATATTATGCAGATGCTTAAGGTACAGTCTTATTTTTGGCAAGAGCATTTCTCATTGCCTTTGTGTGTGTGTAACAGTTACTGCAGGGGGCTTTTGCAGGCATTTCTTTTTTCATAGAATTAGAAATTTAACAGTTTGGTTTTAATCATAATGTCCTGATGCTCAGAGGTCCTTGAGCACACCTTCTATCGACTAAGAAATAAACCAGTTTGTATAATCCAACATTTCCCTTGGGATTAGTTCAGAAAGCAACATGATTTTTACTTTATTGCTAAAAATACTGCGTTGTTTACCAGATGAGTATTTAAATAATTTAAGGATGCTATTCTAAAGAGAGACCTTGTTAGAGTGAAAAGTGCTTTATCACAAGAACCTCTAGCAAAAGAGAGGAGGACAGAGTAAACAGGCAGAGAAGAAGGGACCTTGGGATGTATTAACATTTAGCAACACTAAAATTAGTCGTCTTAATTATGTCTGGTCCGATATTAGGGAATTATGTTAATCAAGTGTATTTTCTCTATGGTCAGGTTTAGAGTGAGGATTATTAATTTGTGGGTGTGGAATCAGTCATCTGGGGATTGTTCTCCACAAAGCTTTGTGACCACTGGGTTGTTCAGTGGCCAGAACCCTTGATTCTTCAATCCTCACTGCATCCCCTGTTCAATCCCAAGGGCCCTGAACAGCAGGAGTCAATCAGCTGAGAAGGCTGAAGAGTCTGCAGTCTTTCCAGTGCCGTTTTCTACACGGGCATGTTGGGTGTGGATTTGCTAGCACAGGAAAAGCTGTGTATCCTTCTCTTCCAGCCCTTCACCCCAACCATCCACCTTCCGTTCTGCTTCCAGGTGCCTGGGAAGCTGCGAGGCCTTTCTTCAGCACGTGGCTGCTTCATCCAGCAAAGGGGCTGGAGCTGGGACCATCATCATATTCTGACAGAAGTTAATGTAGCTCCAAGAGGTCAAGAGATCAAAAGTAACGTAAAGCTGCTAAAGCCTATCTTACTTGAGTCCCAAGTCACTAAAGGAACTTGAATTGGGCTTATCCAGTTCATCCGTTCAATGACTGGCAAACACATGCTTAAATTTAATCCTAGAGATGAAAACATTTGGTAAATACTGTCCTAAATGAAGTTTTTAAATGTCCTTTGTGCATTTTCACATTGCTTAGGAGTTTCCTTTTTTCTGTAGTAAGAGAAAAATAATAGAAATACAGTCAGAAACAGAAGTTTGCCTGTAACTCTGAAGGTCTGAGAACTGTGGTAGGTCAAGATTTGTAGGTGGGGGTTGTAACTTAATTGGTCTCTGTGGTATCAATGGAAAATGTAGCTAAGTTTTTAGTCCCACAATAATTCCCCTATAAATGATGTGTTCTTTTTATATTTCTGTACCCAGCACATTAGTGTGTCAACACTTGGAAAATAATATTGCTCACATTATAGGAGCTTTGGAAAGTTGCCATGTCGAGGAAGAGTCAGTTCCTCTAAACCAGTCCAGTGTCAAGTGGTCCAAAGAGTGTGAAAACATGAGAAAAGTGATATTGTTTTCTAATTCGAGCTGATCCTGTGTGCTTTAAGCAATGAAGCTTTTCACCCTAATGCTGCTTTTAGGCCCATCAATATCTGTGAGTGTAGTTAGACTTGGTGTATGGCCCTGTTCAGGATCCAGCGACGCTCGGGTGATGTGTGCCTGGGTTTGTACGGAGGTTTTGCACTGGCAGAAGGGTTTGGTTGTGCTCAATGCTCCCAAACACCGTGGTAGCAGAGAGCTCTGCTGGCTGTCACCCCTTTATTGAAAGGAGGCTGGGGACAAGGCAGTTGCAATGAGGAAAAAGATGCTTGGCTCTGGGATTAATTCCCTATTTGTCTCATGGAGCCTGGAGTTCAACTTCAGGGCACGTTTCAAGGGGACGTTTATGCTCGGGGCCAGGTCTGCCAGCACTGCTATGTGCAGCACTCCTGACTTCACTGAGAGCCCCTCGCACAAAGCGAGCCTCAAATGGCCTGGGAGTCTGTGGCACAGAGTGTGGCTCGAGGACGTGAGGGCACGTTTTGTGCTCTGGGTGTGTTTCAATGTGCTGCTGATCCAGACCCTGCTCCTGCTGTGCAGATTCCATAGGAGCACACATGCTCTTGAATACAGCACATTGAACATTAATTTATGGAAATTTTGTAAGAAAACTTTATGGATGCATCAGTTGTAAGAAGCATGTTTTACAACAAAAGGAAGCATATTTAGAGATTTGATGAGTTGTTTGGGGCTTTTTTTTTTAAATGATTCCTGCAGATGTTACTGTTTTGAGACATTTGTTTAACAGAAAGAGAAGAAAAAATGAGATAGGAGAGTTCAGTAAAGTCAGCACCCTCTGAAGCTGAAAGCATTAGCAGTACAAAAGTCCTTAAACGTCAACACTGTTTAAAGGAGGGGAAAAAAGTTAAATTCGTGTATTTCCCCTTCCCAAAGAGCAGATATGGATCCAAATAGAAAAATAATTTCCAGATACTTCCTGTGGAGTTCTAATGAAGCAAAGAATGAGATCAAAGGAAAACTGAAAATATAGGCTACTTCTGACGCTCGGTCCATATCTCTAAACTCTGATGATTGGACAGAACCTGTCAAAGATTCAGTTTTAACTATCTGCTTCTGATCATGGGCTGTGGAAACAAGGAACTGAAAGTGATGTGTAGTGTGACCCTGTACATTGGTGTTCATGTTCTTAATCTTTGTGACCATGGCTAGTTCTCATTTCTGTCCTGATGTCTGCTGTTCTGTCCCTCTCACTGCCTGTTAGAGACACCATGAGAGACACGAGAGCAGGAGCAGAGTGAACAATCAGCTCTGCACATGGCACAGGGAGCGAGCCAGGGTGTAGGGAAAATACCCAAAGGAAATCTGATCTCAAGGTGGGACCTCGAGGTACCTGTGATATCCGAGAGCAAATGAAGTCGTGGCGTGTTCAGCGCTGGGGGAAGAGCCCAAAAGCTCCAGAGAGGTTGCTCTGCTCAGCCTGAAAACCAAGAGCTATGTCACAGATGGGCTTCTTTGAGCCGCTTTGCGATGGGGAAACTTTTTGCATTGCAGGATACAGGATCACCTCCCACCTGTGCCAGAACCCTGATGATGATGATGAAACTGGCAGCACTGAAAAATATCTCTTATGTAACTCCTATGCAGCTACTTTGTTACAAAATATTTCTTTTATTATTATTACTTTGTATTTTAAAGAAAGGGTCACCTTAAACTTGGCGAACTTTCACAGCCTGAACAAGCAGGGGGACCATGCGGAGAGCAATGTCTCCAGGGATGTACTTTTCAGTGAGTAAGTTCACTTGAGGCATGAGTCTTAGGTAGACTTGATTGCATTTACTAATACAGAATCTGTCAACAGTAAAGACACCTTCACTGTTTAATCTTCCACTAGAGGGGAAAAAAAAGAAAATCAAAATACTTTTTTCTTTCCCAGAATAGCTATCTGGCAGAAAACTTGAAAAATGTGAATCCCCTTTCTTGATACCAAGTCACTTTGTTGATGAACAGTGCTCCCAGCAAAAACTGGGAATGATACCAGACAAAGGATGCCCAGCATCATTATCTGCATTATATATCAATAGTTGTGCTTCCTTGCTTATGAAGTGTATAACCTTGTGTGTCCTTAAAGTGTAAAAACAAAACACGCACCACCCTAAGGACACCTGGGACTGCACTTCTGAGAAGCCAAGAGAAAGAAAAAGATTTTATTAAAATATTATGAATTATTGTTAACATATATTTACATAATTTAATTCATCCCATGAAACATCTAAAAGAGTGGAATTTTATATACATGTGGTCATGAAGCCATCCTTTAATGTCATCATTTTACTCTACAATCCATCAGTACACTAGATCCATCTTTGAGGGGATTTGCTTATTTTATCTAATAACAAGACAATTTATGAGGCTGTTATCCCTTAGATGGGGTACCTGTCTGGCTCTCTTAGCCTAGTCCTGAACTGGAAAGACAGTGTCTCCTAGAGATCCTGTTTCTTTGAGTGAACAGTTTAAAATGTTACAGCTTGCGGGCTAAGCAAACTGGGTCAATGGTGTTACTGGAAAAATAATTTCTGTTAGAAACTGACATTTAAGGCTTTGATATTTCTGTTACAAGCTTTTCTTCTATTCTTGGGTGTCCTTAACTTGTAATTAATTTTGTTATGTTGGATGTCATTAAGGAAAGAAAATTGAAGCATCTTTAGGCTTCTTGTATATAGAAGCAATTTCTGTTAAAGGCCTTGTCTTTCGAATCTGTTCCTTTTTTAGTCTGAGACAGTTTTGTAGTATTTTTGCAATTAACAGTTATCAATTCAATACGGACTTCTGACATCCTTGGTCAATTGCTTGTACAATCACTATTTTAAATAGAAAACTGCTAAGAATCTGATTATACGGATGGAAGTAAAGAGGAAAACAAGGCTGAGGAAAGCAATGTGGTGTTAACAGTGTCTTCCAGAAAAATAAATTTATTGCAGGACCCATTATTAGAAGTAAAATCTTAGTGAATGCTGGGGTAAATCAGGAGGCAGAGAGAACTCAAGCCTTGTGTGTGCTGTGTACAAGTGATGAGGCTTCTGGTAAAATGTTGACGTTTAATCACAGAACCATCTTACTTGCAAAACCATTTGTATAAAAAAAATCTTCTGTTTCACAGCAAAAATAGGGCTAATTGTGTGGCTGCCGAACAAATCTGCTCGACAGCATGTCCATTAAAAGGGCATTATGCTGGTGAGGAAATGCACTGAGGGATCCTGGAAATTGTTTGTCAGGAGGCTGAGCACTGTTGGGGTGAAGAGACGCCTGTGAACCATGGGTGCATTGTTTCCACTTCTTGTGGTTTTAATCCCTGAGTTTTGAAACCCAGGAACACCTGCATTTCCCGACCATATCTGCTGCCTTGCCATCTCTATTTCCCCCTCTGTCAGCAGTTGGCTACCAGACAAGCTTTAGATGAATAGCATTCACCTTACTTCAGAGTTGTTTTATGATGCTGGTTAGATGAAATAGTTCCAGCAGATACTCTCAATAAGCAAAGGCCTGTACTCTCTGCAGTTCATTGAACCCATATGGATGAGAACAGCTGCAAAGATGGGTTTGCTACCTGAGGCCAATGTTTGTGTTACCAACCGCGACTTCAGCTTGCTGACCCTTGTATAATTCATTGCAGTTGAGGAAATGTTGCTCACACTATTCCATTTTGTGATGAATGGCATTACTTAAAACTGATAGTCTTGTAAAGCAGTGGTGACTTCCCATGTCTGACAGATGTGAACAAAGAATACAGTCAATAAATATTGCCATGTTCTAAAGGAAGATTCACTGCTCGCAGTTGAGGGGGAAGAATTTCAGTGCAAAGAGAAAACAGGTGGAAAAGAGGCTGGTATAAAATTACAATTTAGAGGTTATGCTTAAGGATGGATCTTTGTGGGGATTCATGCATTGCAGGTCTCTGAATCACCCAGGTGTGGTGTTGCAGGCACATATTTCAATCTAGCATCGTGGAACAGTTCCTGCTTCACCGACCCTCGTACAGGAGCCAGGCAAATCATTTCAGTGACCTTGCTGAGCTTCGACTTCCATGGAATTTGCCCAGGAGGAGAAGGATGCCTCGGGAAGGCCATATCTGGATAATAACATTTTCTACTTAGTACTATTGCTTTTGGGAATGTTTTTCACCCAGACGTTTCCTGATGCATTTTTATCAATGTATTTTTTTCAAACCTGAGGTTGAGTGCATTCTTGTTTGTGTGAAAGGGCACCTGACCTCCTCACCAGTGTCTCTGAACTCCCTGAGAAGTCCTTGTAGGCTTTGCTGTTGGCCTCCGCAGGCAGCAGGCCCAGGTTCTGAGACAGAAATTAGAGCCAGCTGATTGCATCGATTGGTGAGAACAACAAAAAGGCAGATTCTGTGAAAGGTCAGGAGTGTCCATGAGCAGCCACTAAGAAAAGGGAAAGAGGAACTGAGAAGAGAGACATACAAGTGTTTCAGCAGGTTTCTGTGAGAGACCCGGGCAGAAGTTGTTATGGTCTGAGAGATGATGTTGGTGCCTGGGGAGGTGGAGTTAAGCAGATCTCTGAGGGGTTTGGAGGTACTACAAGGGGAGCAGGTGATGGGTTTCAGTGAGGAACAAATTGAGGTGAGTGGTGAAAACAGTGAGAAGGGAGCAGATTTCCTCTTTAGTGTGAACCCTTCTTTCACAGAGCTGGTGTCCCTATGCTTTTAAGTTATATGAGCAAAAATATCATCAATCATATTTATATAAGAATACACAGGGCACAAAATCACCTGGTATTTGTCCACATTCACTCTGTGATATGTGTGCAATTGTTTCACAGTCTTCTGCTTAATTTCTTGCCACTTCATGGAGTATGAAGATAAATGAGGTAGTGTTTCTATAGAATGTTAAGGGCATTATAACTGCCCAATTCAAAGTCCTTTTTAAGTTGAGGTATGGATTAATATTTGTTTCCTATTCTTTTGTGGTGTTAACAGTGCACAGCTGCAATACCATGGATATTTCCCTAGAAATGTTTCATATCATTAAACTGTAAATTTCATTCATGAGGGAAAATAGTTTTTCTCTAAGGCCCCTATTCAAAAACCACAAAAAATCTTCGCTAAAAGGCTGCTAAGTAGGTGCCTGAAGTTAAGTCTGTGGAGTTAAACAAGAAGAGAAGTTTAAGTACCTGTATAGGCAGTCTGAAAGAAGACGAAAACCAGTTAATCTACAGTTTTTCATCCTGGGTAGATAAAGCTTGCTACAGTGCAGAAGTCAGACCAGAAAAGTGTGTGCAATTACCTTATAAATGAGTGCTGCTCATCTTGCCTGTGATAGAAGTAAAGGCAAAGGCTTCTCACCTACAGGCTGAGTACCAGAGGAGAGTGACCCTCTGCACCCAGCTCTGAGGATGTGCTGTTCCTCAGCCCTGACTCGGCCCCGGGTAGGCCAGCAGGGATGCTCCTGAAGATGCAGGTCTAATTGAAGCAGCTCCGACAAAGCAGATCAGATGTTTGTGGGCACAGAAGGTGTGTTTGCAGTTACGTTGGGAAAAGGATTTTTGCTTTGCTTTGTTGTCACTAATGTTACATCTACTGAAATCAAAGCTTCAGCACTGAAATGCAGTTGTAGTGATTTCTGCACTTGTCTCTTGTTTCTTTACATTGTGGTGTACAGCCACAAGGGGCCGAATTAGAAATGTCGAGGCAGCTTTTCTGGGCTTAACTTTGCAATTACACTGCTTTAAAAGATTTCCCAATTAAAATGCAAGTAAATAAGCCACAATAAAAAGTAAAATCATGTGAAACTAAATCGATATTAATTTGGACAGCAGCAATTCTTTTAAATTTATTGTATAGATCTGCACACCTTGAGTTTTCAGACTAGAAAAACAATCGTTGTCTTTTATATTCTGTGTGAACCGGACAGCACAATAGAAGGAGAAATGTTGTTATTATTACTGTCTTGGAGTTTCACAATTGTTTGTGGCAAAGCAACACGGAACCGAGGACTCCTGACCTGACCTGCAGGTGCTGTGCAGAGGTGTTCTCCAAGGATGCCCACCTAGCAGTGGTGTGCCTCTGGATTTTCCTGCCTATGTCATCACTTTCTGTTAGACTTCCCAAGGAGGCCTTTTCATTTTTCCTTGCTCTCTGGAACTGGCAGCCTAGCTGGAATTCCTGCACAATAAATCTGGAAGCAATCTGGAAATCTTGGTTGTTTTCCAGAGAGTGCAAGGGGCATGGGGCTGGACAGAAATTCACCTGCCTTTGGTGCCCTCACTAAGATACTGTAAGTGAGACACAGCAAACCCTTCCTCCTGTGGGTAGCTGAGCCCAGAGAAGGGAGAAAAGAGAACGCAGAGATGGCAAAGAGGAGTGAGTGGAAGTGGAAGAGTGAGGATGCCTGGGGAGGTAAATCGGTGGGACCAGGAGTTTCTCTGCTTATCTTCCTCCCTCTCCCCAAACAAGCTGAGGATCCTGCTGCCTTTATCTGCTGCCTCGAGCAAGGGAGTGGAAGATGCCAGAAGTCCCTGTGCTGAGTAGGGAGTGGTGTTTTCTCCCTGCCTTGTGGGTCAGGGGTACATTCAGTTGCAGCATCAGCTGCTGCAGCTCCTTGGGTGGTGATAGGAAGCCCGTGTAGGGAGCTCCAGGAGTTCGGGCAAGCTGCCAAACTGTCTTTGCAGAGGCAGCGAGAAAGGGGAAACTGTGATGCTCCACTTTATCTCTCTGCCAAAGCTGAATGGGATTTCATGAGACAAAGAAAGGGCACTTCACCACCTGCAGGGCTGCTTATCAAAGGCCTTCTACACACAATGGAGGTGTGAGAACTTTTCAAAAGTGAGGGCACAAATGTCCTCTAAAATTGAAAGTACTGGGCAATCTAGATACAAAAGTCATTTACCAGATTCTCTGGTAATATCATTATACACACTTGTGCCTATATAAATGTGTACATAGGTGTGTACAAGTATCTATGTACTTAAATATAACGTCCACAGATCGACTGACGTAACATCAAAGGTCACAGATCCTCACCATGCTTATCTAGGCAGAAGCAACAGCAGAAATTGATGTGAAACCAGACCAATATAATGCCTTTAAGATAACTCAAAATCTTGTATTTATATCTTGCATTTTGCACTTCACTTCCTCTGTCTGTTTTGTCCTTTGTCATTTTGTCATGTCTCTGTTCAGATGCCGACGTCCTTAGGGAAGGCTGTATTTTCTAGGCAGTGTGACACAGTGCACTTTTGAAAGTTAATGACTACTGTGAAAAATAAATATTCAGTGAAATGGCATTTTCATGATTGAAGCTTCTGTTACCAGTGATACCCATTACCCAACAGAGGGAAGTCTTAGGATTCTGGATGTGCTCTCACAAGCCTTAGCAATGCACCCACCGAAGGTGTGGGGAGGCACTTACTCTGCAAGGTAATCAGTCCCTTAGGAAATAAAAAGAGGGGACTCTTCAGGGACACACCTCTGTTGTTTGTGTGTATACAGACCTGACACTCCAGCTGAGTCTTTGGCCCTCACCAATATTTTACAAATGTCTCTGTATTTGACTTGTTTCATGTATTTAAGTGCATTCGAAGTGTAATATTCGTAATTTGGGAACTGTATTCAGTAACATGTCTCCAGTGGTTATTCCTGGTATCTGATACTGAAATATAGAAGATCAAGACACTGATTTTATGACATAATAACAGATATAGACTAACTGATTTGTTTGTTGCAAAGCAATTGCACAGTTCTGTGGAACAAAACATGACCTGGGACAGTGTAACTGGTAGCACTGTATCTAACACCAAGTAAATGCAGAAATCTGTCAGAAGCCATGAGAAACAATTTTCATTTGGAAATATAAAATTATACCTGACACCTAGCAGAGGTTCGCTGGAGCTGGAGCTGAGCAAAGGAATACCTTTAATATAAAATAATAAACTTCTAATTCATTTGAAGCGCAATCTTTTTGAGTAGAGCTATAAAATGACTTATCATCTTGCTGTCAATGCTGATAGAATATCTGTGTAAATGGCCATGGATCACTGAGTGTCATTTATAACTATTCTTAGACCACTATTCGGTGGCTTTTAGGGTTTCTTTTTTTGTTGAATCTTAACAGCAGGAAGAGAAACAGTCCCTACAGACAATTACTAGATCCTCTGGTATTCCTGAGATGGAAACAACTTCCAATGTCATGCACTGATAAATTCTGGCCTTGTTGATTATTTGTTGAATTGGTTGAAAAGGCAGTTTTTGTCATAACCTTTCTAATATTTTGGTATTTTCCATGGACAAGAGGAAAAATATTTTCATTTTTTCCAGCCGTGGGATTTCAGATCTAATCTGTAAGTGGGTAGGGCAATAAATACTGACTTGGCTTGATAGTGGTGCTGTGACTGTGACCCCACACTTGCAGTGCTTCATTGGATGTGACTTTCTCCCACAATGTGTAGCAGTCTCTGTTTTGTCTGGCTCATAACAGAGCTCTGAGAAATTGGGATCCCCAGTTAGTGGGGAGTGACTCAGAAAGGTTGTTTCAGTGCTAATCTCAATGTCTTCCTGGTTTTGACATCAAATCAGTGTTGTCAATTTTCTGTATGATAGAAACTGAAGGGATTTGAGAAATAAGCAGCTTCAACTTATTTTTAAAATATCAGTGAAAATCTCCCTGAGTACTTAGAGCCTCTGAAGACATCAAAATGACACATCTCAAGGAAAGTACAGTTAATCCCACAAGAACAGAACTAGATTTGAAATACCCTGCATTTGGTTATTGGACATTTAAATGTAGTAATTTACTGAGCCTGTGTTAAGTTTACTTGGACATCCTTATTCTTCCCAGGCCATTGGTTAGTCAACAGCATGATGTAATGAACTACTTACCAAAGCCAGTGCTGCCATTTGCCCTGTCTTGGTCATCTGGGCTTGTCCTAGAAATGTGCAGCCATAATTCTATGTTCAGTTACTGTTTCCCATGGTATAAACAGTTACTATTCATTGGATAATCACTGGATCACACATGGTGCCTGCGTTTTTCTTATTTCAGTAGGAAGCCCAAGCCTTTCAGCACATGCATCTTGTAGTATTTGGGAAAAACAACAGTGAGTATCCCAAGGGTTGCCCCTGTCTGTGGTGCTCTGGGTTGCCACTTGGCAGCTGTCACTACTTGTCACTACTGGTGTTTCTGTGAGGTTGGCAGTTGAGATGGGCTGTTCCCTTCTGGAACAGGAGAGCTGTGGTCCCAAAGAGCCAAAGGAAACAGTTCCAGGAAACAGACAACTGGGACAGATGACAGCAACAGAGGAGTTCAGAAATAAATGGTAAAATGAAGTGAGAACTGCCCTCACCTTCAGCAGCCCTTAACCTGGAGCTCAGTGTGTACCACTGCACAAATCTTAGTCTAGGGTTAGAGCTGGGATTGGGGTCAGGCTTTCCAGAAGGATTAAACTGAGAAATGGGTAAGAATGACACAGACACGAGCTGCTAAAGTATTCTGAGAACAGCTGGTGGGATGTTGCCCTTGGCATTAGGTAATCCAGGCACGTGGCCACATTCCTGATGTAATCTTCAGTCAAGAGTTAAGGACAAGATTAAGGTGGAAGCTCTGAGAATGAAATGTCCTAATCATTAAGTAACACTCAGAAGGAGCTACCAAAGAAAGCTGAGGGCTGCTATCAGTGTTCTGCTGCTATGCACTCGTTAGCCTGGATGCCAGGAGCACCCTATGACATAAGTCTCAGCCTAAATTCAGAATTCCAGGAGAGAGAGTGGAGTGGTTGAGTGCAGTAAGCAGGGCCAGGCACCTGTTGGGAGGCGTGCAGCACCGGCATGGCCCTCAGGGAGCTGGATCCCCACCACCTCAAAAGCAGAGTTGCCTCTGCAAAACAATAAACAAAATAGTGCCTTGTTCCAACCTGTGTTCTCTTCTGTGGGTTGAGAAGGCTGAACCCGAGGTAGCAAAGGGGAGATCCCAATCTGTGTCTATTTGTCATTAAAATGTAGGAATGGCCACATACACGGGCCTGCAAAGGGTTGGAATCATCGTGGTTTAAACAGCAGCTAATAGCTGAGAATAATCTAAGCAAGTGAAGTTAGGGGAAAGGTATTGATTTTGTGTCACACAAATGTAGGTAGAACATCTAAGCATTAAATAATGTTCCCAGGGCACTCCTCAGTGTGACTGGCTGAAAGAGGAGAGCACAACATATTTAATGATCTGTAGAACACAGCGTCCTTGAGGTCAATAATGTGTACTTAACCTTTAGGTTTTCCATGTTGTCTGCTTGTCCAGTTGGTTTATGAAGTGTATGCTAACATGATTGGGGATTTAAGGCAGTGATGAGTTGATCTCTCAAATGTTCACTGCTGTTGCACGTGGATGTTGGACACATCCACTGTGAATTCTGCTGAGCTTTCCCTGGCTCTGCCTGCAGTGCCTGCTGTTACTGTCACAGCCTCACGCTCTGAATGCAAGTCAATAGTGTTTAAATTGTGAACACCAGGATTGCTATCTTAATCCAGTTTTACTTTGCCTCCAAAATTTAAAATGAAAATAACCTCTTGTAGCCCTCAGCTTTTATCAAGGGACTTGAGCTTATTTGGTGGCACAAATAATGATTATTTTATTTTTAAAAAGAAATAAAATAAAAAATAAAGACAGAACTTCAGTTAGCAGCAAGCATACCTCAGTTAAAAGGAGACTAAAGATTTTTACAAAGTGATCCTTATTAGACACTAAAGTCTAATGCCACAATGAGAGTAATGCCACAATTCTGTAGAGTTTTACTTCTCTGGGAAAGCTTTAGATCATTCTTACAGGAGAGCCACAGTTAAAATACTGAGCTGGCAGTCAATAGACTGTGAGTTCTATTTCCAGCTCTGCAAGAAGGTTCTGTGTGTGTGGCCAAAACCCAGTCTGTTATTCAGCAGGAGCACCGAAGGACTAGAGTTACTGCACTGTTTGGGAAATGCCAGTCCTTGGCTGGCTACGGGCTCATCAGTGGCATGGAACTGTAAATTTCACATGTGCATTTGCTTCTGAAGTAAACTAAAGAGGATAATTTTGTATTTCCAGCAAAATGTCTTATTTTCCCAGCTCCAAACGGTGGGGCAGAACAGGAAGTAATGACAATGTTATTGAAATTTGTCCTGAAATCTAAAATAGTCTATTCAAGCATTGTGCTCCCCCTCATTTCTTAATTGGAGCATTGTCTCCCTGGATTGCTTTCTGAAAGGTTTGGATCAAAGTAATTCAAATTTTAAGGGTATTTCAGAACACAGATCAAATTAGTATGATCTCATTTTTCTATTTATATCCTTTTAATTTTCTTTATATTTGTGAGTCGTTTATTATTTATGTTTATTAGTAACTGAGTACTAGTCTTTTTTCAAATGAAATCTGCAGTGTAATTTGAATGCTTGATAACTTGCTGGAAATGAGGTTATGATCCTATGAAAACTTTTGCCTGAAGCAATGACTGTTTCCCTAGGAGTAGTTCTATTGATTTTTTCTTGTATACAAACATTTGAAGGATAGATCTGCAAAGTTACGTTGTACGTACATGATGCTGAGTCTTTCAGGGAGATTTCTCTCACAGGAAGACAATACTTTCCCTCACTGACCTTTCCCCCTACAAGTAATCTGTCACTGTATAATTAAATGAGAAAGTAAATAATGTTATTATTTCTGAGCATGGACACAGTGCACACAGTAACAAATCGGATTCAAAGAATAGCTGATGAGGGGATTTGTGGAGACCCTTGATGCAAAGTTTTAAGTGCAATACAACCAGATACCTACTCTAAATTGGCTGCCACTGTAATTAAAAGTATAAATGTTTCAAGCTGAATACATCCTATTAGTAAGATTTTAGGAAACAAAAATTTAATTTATTCACATTCGATATGGTCTGTAAATGCCACCATTATATGGTTTCCTCTGGCCTTTGATTAGCTATGGATTAATAAAACTTTTATACCTTCTTTGTCAGCCTCATTTTGAACTCTGTTTTTGCATACTGTTACTATTAAATAAATGAATTAGTGTCCAGAAATGTGTCATGCATATTACCTAGCAGCAGGAAGCATAATACAGTGGTCAGCTCCCCAGGAGCATTATAAATCCTAACACGCTCGGTAACCTGCTCATGTGGACCTATTAAAAGCTTGATGATTTAGTGAAGCAGTATTTGTGCTTAACAATGGAATTTTAGTTAATTCAAAACAAAGTAAATCATTTCCAATTACAGTATTTGAATATTCACAGTAGCTACACAAGGATGTGCAATGCTGCATTGAAAAAAAAAAGAAAAGGCATTATAAAGGTTGACTGGAGTTTAGTGTTTTGAGTGGCTGTGTTACCTCAGCATCAAATGAACACGACTGTTTGTAAAACATATTTATTTGACATAGCTGCTTCACGGGAGAGATTAAGAAGCTATAGCTTAGAATGGGCAAAAGTCTTTCCAGAGACTGTGAAGACTTCATTGGCCAGAAAGGCTCCTGAGGATGAGGCCCCAGCAGGAACAGGAGAGCCACCCAGCCGAGGGAGCATTCCAATGGATCAGAGATTTGGGATCAATTCAGTGTGCCTGCACACACCTCAGCAGGGCCGGCAGGGATCTAAAGCTGCAGATCTTGGGGGAAGTGAGTGAGAGGATCTGCCAAATTATCCTGGGACTGTTGCAGGAACATGAGGGATTGATGGGGAGGGTCAAGTTTCATGAAATGCCTTAGCAGCTTCTGTCACGTGTAGCCAATATGCTCTGTGTGTATGTGTGTGTATACACAGATGCACACAGTGTTGCTTACAGCGTGTGGAAGATCAGGCTGTTCCTTCTGAAAACAGGTCAATGTTTTCCAAATCCGTGTTTTCAACCCAGACTTTGAGGTGTGGCTATGCCTTAAAATGCTGATATGCTTCAAGAAAGGCACTGGGTTCCTAAGTGCACTAAAACTCCTTCGATTTCACCAGGAATTAGGGTCTCAGTTGCATCCCTCAAATCCCACTCTGGCTTTTATTTACAACCACAAACTACTCTGTCTGCATATCCATCAGGTTGGCACCTGCAGCCTCATTCAAAGTCATGCAGTTTAGGCTTTGAGGTACCTTCTAAAACAAGACTTCTAAGTTCTGTAGAGCAGTTTAAACCAAATGTGACCATCAGGCTGTCGTGAAGCTCTGAAACCCAAAGCACGTGCCACTGCTGTGCACTGAAAATAGAGTGAAGTTGACAACTCTCCAAGTATGACAGTTGCTTCATATCTGCAGCATTGTTTTAAAAATGCTACGCAGTCCCAATGTATGGACTGTAATGGAGTTTGTTACAGTTTATCTTGTGGATTAATCCCTTAATTCTGGTTACAGCTCTTGAGTAATGCTGCATGCATTTTAGCTCCCTTGTGATCAGTTGGTCACATTAAGTGGTCAGAGTTTAGTATTCTTATAACGAGAATAAGGGAACTTGNCTTAACGTCTGTATAATATAGCCAAATGAACACCATATGAAGGCACAGAACTGCATGAAGAGGTCTTATTAACTCTTTCTTTCCTCAGCTACCTTGCCCTGTATGGTGCAGACAGAAGGTGGTGGAATAGGTGAAGTGCCAGCCTCCAGGCAGCTGTTGTATCTTAATTTATTCCCATTACTTTTAAAAAATTTATTCTGACAACGTTTTCTTTCATGAGTGACATTTGCTACCTTCAGATACAGTTATATAAACCTGTTGCTGTTAATTGGGATGGCATTATTCCTACAAGTGTCTGTCTGACTCTCGCAATTTTCAGGCCTCGATTCCATTAATAATCTTAAAAATATCAGTATTTGCTCCTTGTGGCTTATTGGTCTCAGCATAATGACTTCCATTTGAAGATGAGGACAGTCATGTGATATCACCTACTTATTAAAAAGTCCTGAGGGGAGAGGCTCGGGAATAGATGCATCATTAAAACCAATGTGTTCCTGCTGAAGTCTGAAATACAAAGTATCACCCAGTATCCTCAGAAGCGTTTCTTTGTTCATTTTGGCTGTTACATTGCCCGATACACCACGCGCTGCAGGGCAAATTAACAGTCCTAGAGCCGCAGAAATAGATCCGTGGAAGATGACGCCTGATTTAGAGGAATAAATCAGGACAATAAGGAATTACTATAGGGATGCTACAGATTATAAAAACTGAGGTGATTTTCACTCGTTTAAAAACCTGTTCAAATACCACGGAAAAGTTCTGTGCAGGTTCCTGCTGTGTTGTTGGTGTCTCAAAGATAAGGACTGGCACCTGATGCTCAGGGTACTCAAGGGGCTGCTGATTGCATTTGCAAGTCATTGTCAGCATTTGTGAAATTTGCTGTGGGGGTGTGACCTCACAGGCATTCAGAAGAGTAAGGTGGTCTTAATTAGCATTCAAAACAAATTCCAGGAGGTTTATAGAAGTCCTTTTCCTCTATTTTTCCCACCCGTTTTAATTTTTTTTTAAACTTTTCTCTACCCTGAAGCCATCCACTTAAGCAGCTCAATGACTTGGAACAGTCTCTGTTTAGAGACGCTGATAAGGGGAAAGAAAGGAGATGGCACTAACGTGCACTCACTTTTATGGGATACAGCTGGTGGGAGACTCCCTGGGTTTGCGAGGCAGGTGTGGGTCTGGAGGCAGCCTGGGGTCAAGTGCTGCTTAACAGGAGCTGGCCAGCGCCTCCGGAGACAGCATCTGTCTGACCCGCAGCAAGGGCGTGGGCCGGGAGGAAAAGGTACTCGGGGGAACCACTTAACATCTAGAAGGGAATGTTTGTATGGATACAGTCCTCAGGGCCAAGGAGAGATTTCTTTTGTGCGAACTTTGAGGCCTTGATCGGAGGCAGAGGGTGAGTAACTTCGTTTTGGAATTAAGACTGAAACTCTGGTGTGTATCTCAGACTGAGCCTTTCCCTGGGCGGTCATTAAGCAATTGTACGTTGTGCTCAAAGTCGCCTAAAATCTACTGGCACTGCCAGAAATTCTGAGAGCTCCTGGAATGTTTATGAAATAAGGGTCTTTTATTCCTTCATGCATGGGGCCTGTAGTGCTGTATGCTTTCTGCAGTGTGTTCTCATTTCCTCTGATTACATCCACAGACCATAAGGAAAGGGAGGAAAAGGGTAACCAATATTGGAGTGGTGAGGGGAAATCTTTGTTGTGACTCTAACAAGAATTACTGTGTGTAGCTCTATCTTTCCTTTTTAAGTGTTATATTTATGGACCAGTCTTAATCAGTTCTCAGCATTCATGATCAGTAACATAAGTTGATGTGAATGTTAAAATTCAAATAAGTTTTAAAGCTTCTGTTAAGGCTTGTTTGCTCCTTCAAAACAGGAAATTAACTGGCCTGAAAGCTGCTGAAGAATGTGCAGGATGCTTTGCAGGAATATGTATGACCCTTTTTCATTTTAATGAAACTTTACTAACATATGGTTGAAGGAAACAAACACAAAGAGGTTCACCCTGGCCAAATGCATTAAATCAAATATAGCAAGTGTGCTCATTATCCATTCATTGTTGTTTCAGAGTTACTCTTGATTGCCTAAGAAATCTTACAAATTAGAAGATCCATCAGTTGCTGCAAAACATGAATAACGCATATAAATAAGAATACAGAATGTATTTCAGTCCTTTAATTTCTTGTTCTTGTGAGAGCAAAGCTAAAAGGGCTCACTATGCAAATAAAATGAAGTAAATTGCAGTTTTGTTAAAATATGGTTAATGTGGTCAGGATATATAGGATTTTGGAGCCCAAGCTGAGTGATAAAGTTCAATGACAAAGGCTTTTAGGGTTTCCAACTACTAAAGCAACAACTTTGTCTCTATTTAATACCTGTTATTAAGCCAACATGAAGTTTGTTCTACTGAACTGGATTTTTAAAGAATATTGATGACAGGGCTTTGCACTAGCAGAGTTTATTCTGGCCTACATATCATACATCCACACCACTCCAGGCATATGCAGCACCTTTCCATAGAAAGCATAAAACTAAGAGGAGGAATCTAGTCTAAACATTTTCTCATATATTCTGGCAATTTTGACAGAACTGTGGAAATGGAGATCCTCCCAAAAGGCCAATGCAGAGATCCAGCCCTGATGATTGTGGAGATGGGACTCTGAAATTAAATAGATTCCCCTCCTTTAAACTTTCAGAAGTGTTCTTCTTATAGGTGTGTAAAAGCTAAAACCTTTTTTGAAGTCTTATAAGCTAATAAGCTGTCCTACCTGCAGGGCTCTTTGATGTCAGATCATTGTGCACACTGAAGTTCTTGTCCAGCTCATTCATCAGACAGATCTTTCCATATCTGAACAATCTGAGGACACCTTTCACTTCTCAAAAAGAGGAAACATGCTATACCTTTAGCAGGAACTGGCTTCAGAAACTCTGGAAATTTCCCAGCGTTCATAGTCGTATGACAGATCTGTCAACAGGATGCAAAGGGACAAATTGCAGTTTATTTGTAGAACTAGTTAATAAGTTGCTTATATATGCCAACAAAGCGAATAAGCTTCAATTCTGCTTTGCATTTGGTTAAATTCAGTGATGCACATTTCCACACCCACCTGTGAAATTTGTGTGGTTTTTATCTCTGATTTGTGTTTAAGAAAATGAGAGCTGTCCACACTTGGTACTCTCCAAACTGAGTTTGTTTAGACCCACTTTTCACTGAATAGAGACATAAATTTTTTTCTTCATAGTACCTTATGTCTATCCAGGTATGTCTTTGTGCATGTGGATGAGCACTTTGTTCCCAACAGTATAAGAAACATCTGTAAAAAGGACATATTTCACAGAGAGTGGCAGCGTGCCAGGAATATGCCCCAACTCCTGCTCTCAAGGACACAAGTTTGTGCCTCAGCTCAGACACAGTGTGCAGGGAAGGAAAATGTAAGCCCAGTTTAATGCATATTTACAAGATCCCTGCTCTCTCCAGTGTGGTGTAATGAGTACCCAATGTGCAGTTTGTATCACTGTTAAAGGAGCTCTGGTGCAAACACCAAATGAAATGAACATGCTAAAATATTGTAATCTATTCCACAGGGTGCTGTTCTTCAAGGGCTTGGTGATTAGGGGTTTTGTTTTCATGCCACAAATGTTCCTTATTCACACAAGTCCTGCAGAGAGACTGAGGGACTTAGACAGGCTGTGTTTGCTCAGGAGATGGGGCTGGGGCAGGGTTGTGTCTTCCATGAAGAGACCCACCACTGAAGAGCTTTGGGAACCTCTTCAGGTTTGTACCCTGGCTCTGCGGTTGGTCACATGCATGAATAGGTGTTCTGCAGAGAGGCTGACTTAATTCAGTCAATTTGATTGATAATTTGACCTGACAAATAAGACATCAATGCACATCATGAGGATAAAAACATCTGGGACTTGGTTTACATGAATCCCCCAACCCCTCCTTAGTGGTAACCACATCACAAGGACAAAACAGAATTCACAGCTGTTTTTGCAAATGCACAAGTTAACACATCATAAGAGATGGGAAAAAAGGCTTTAAAATGATCTATAGAAAAGAACCAGTGTAGAAGCTGCAGTTCCTTCTTAGTTTAGACCTTGTGGGTTTCCAGTGTCTTTCCATGGTGGGATGTGGGCTGAACAGTGATGCAGTGGGTGGAATGAAGCCTGGCACTGAGCTTGGGCACGGGGCTGGGTGCAAGCCCTGCACCTTTCCTGGCTGGCTTCTGCTCCTGTCCAGAACTGGATCAATGCTTTGCTAAAGTATGAAGGGCTCCAGTGAGCTGCTCTTGGATTTGTTGTTGCTGGGTTGTTTTTCTTCTCCGAGTGGCTAATCAAAGAAACAAAAATTTAAATACTTTGAAGAAAACATTTGATGTGAAGTCGGAGGCATTTTGTGTGAGAGAAATTCAAATCACAATGAACAGAAACTTGTTTTTACTGTTGAAGTTTTTTTCCTTAAATATATCTCTCTCAGGTGTGATCCATTTCATACAGTGAAGAGAACTGAAAAAANATTGATGTTGTTTTCTTCAATAAATATATCTCTCGCAGGTGTCATTTATTTCATACAATGAAAAGAAAAAAAAATGGTAGCTGGATTTTTTTTGGCCGTTTTTTTTCCTTCTTCCCTCTTTCCTTTTTCTTCTTTGAATGTGTAATGTCTCTGCAGTTAGGAAAATGGACTGCTGTCAGGAGATAATTTATGAGACAGTGAAGAGAATCCAGAAGTGTTTGAGGACAGTGGTTAAATTTCTTCAATTTCAAAATACTTTGAAAGGCTTCATCTGGGAAAAGGCAGTGGAGGAAATGGGAGGAAAAGAAGTTTTATACATATTTTATGTTTAGACACAAGATTGAGATGAGAGATGTGGTAAACCTTGGTACAAAAAAAAAAGAAGACAATCTTTAAATAAACTCAAATAAACAGAAACTTAATTTAAAACAAACAAATATAAATACTTTTTAATAGGGAAAAATAATCTGAGAACTTTTTGATGTTTTGTCCATCGACTCTGGTTTTTCAATAGAAGGACTTTTTATTTTTCCCTTTTTGGTAATGGATTGATGCAATCTTTTTTGAGTGACAGTGCCACGCGGGGCTGTGTGTGACAGTGCCACGCGGGGCTGTGTGTGACAGTGACACACTGCTGTGTGTGTGACAGTGCCACGCGGGGCTGTGTGTGACAGTGACACACTGCTGTGTGTGTGACAGTGCCACGCGGGGCTGTGTGTGACAGTGACACACTGCTGTGTGTGTGACAGTGCCACGCGGGGCTGTGTGTGACAGTGACACACTGCTGTGTGTGTGACAGTGCCACGCGGGGCTGTGTGTGACAGTGACACACTGCTGTGTGTGTGACAGTGCCACGCGGGGCTGTGTGTGACAGTGACACACTGCTGTGTGTGTGACAGTGCCACGCGGGGCTGTGTGTGACAGTGACACACTGCTGTGTGTGTGACAGTGCCACGCGGGGCTGTGTGTGACAGTGACACACTGCTGTGTGTGTGACAGTGCCACGCGGGGCTGTGTGTGACAGTGACACACTGCTGTGTGTGTGACAGTGCCACGCGGGGCTGTGTGTGACAGTGACACACTGCTGTGTGTGTGACAGTGCCACGCGGGGCTGTGTGTGACAGTGACACACTGCTGTGTGTGTGACAGTGCCACGCGGGGCTGTGTGTGACAGTGACACACTGCTGTGTGTGTGACAGTGCCACGCGGGGCTGTGTGTGACAGTGACACGTGGGGCTGTGTGTGTGACAGTGCCACTGTGCTCTGTGTGACAGTGCCACTGTGCTGTGTGTGACAGTGCCACGCGGGGCTGTGTGTGTGACAGTGCCACGCGGGGCTGTGTGTGTGACAGTGCCACTGTGCTGTGTGTGTGACAGTGACACGCGGGGCTGTGTGTGTGACAGTGACACGCGGGGCTGTGTGACACATTTGTCACCTCCCGGATGTGCCATCCTGCTCCTCCTCAGCGTCTCACCTTGGTTTGAGCAAATGCTCTGCACCCTCTGGGGCGACTTCAAAGAGCTCGATGTGCACGTGGTGAATTTGGGTCTCTGTCAGGAAATACACAGCGTTTTTCAGAGGGATCAGTTGTACTTTTAGGGTGGTCAGTATCAGCAACTGATGGAGCTGTGCTGGAATGCCAAATCTTTGATTCCAGAGCTATTGCAATTTTTGTTCAACTTCTAATTTCAGGGCATTATTTTTGTTTAGACATTCCCTCTGCCTGGTATGTTACCGCCCATGATTGAAGCTTGGCTTGCTTCTTTTACTAGTGTGCCTTCTTAAACGTTTGGAAATAATGTTTGTTTAGGAGTAACGGCAGTTCTCCTTATATATAATTTTTCCTTTGGTTTAGCTTATTAATAAGGCCTTTTATCACCTTTTGAAACCAAAAACGAAGTTAAAAAGGAAAAAATTTTCTCTTATCCTAGAGAAAGCAAGAACATTGTTCTAGTGTCAATTGTCTGAGTGTAAAAATCATTAGTCAGAAATAAAATTCTGAGAGACAATGTCCTCAGTATTGTCACTAATATAAAATCAGATTATGTATTAAAAGTGTAAATTTGTGTCTTGCAGACTTAAAACTGCTGGATACTGCAACAAAAATCATGTGTGTGTTGGTTTTTATTATTAACTCTAGCTTTGAATTAGAATTCCCTATATTACAGCTTGGAGCTAAACTCTGTTTACAAAACAGTATTTACACTTGACTAATTTTGCAGATCAAACTAATTAAATCAATTAAACTGGTGATTAACCAAATGAAGGCTGATTGCAAAAATTAGTGGGTTTATTTTGGAGGACTGGAAGTAAGCTAATTACTGCAGTGATTACTTGAACCTGGAGTACTCTAAATGTGGTATAAATTGAAACCTCATAGTGAATTAGACTGGGAATTCATTACAGTTTAAAGCACTGTTAATACTATTCAGGCTGCTACTCCTGTGGGAAAATTTCACTCAGTATTTTGTATACTGATAAACAATCATTTAGTCTGTGTCCTTTTAAATAACACCAAGAAATTTCACACAGTATTTTTTTTCTTGTAGTCGAGTCACAAGTCTGTTTTTATGAAAATGAAGTTACTAAAACTGTCAATCATATTTTTACACTGTGCATGATGGGAAATGTAGTCCAACGAAGCTTCCCTCCATCACCATGAAACCAAGTGGTCATTCTGGCTTCACATGGCTGCCACAGCATTTTTGGGGTTGATGTCTCACCCCGTGTTTGCCATCTCCAGCTGTTGGCTTGGTGCACAGAAGAAATGGGGGTTTGGTTCACTTGCCCTGCTCATCACTTAACTGTTGGCACAGCACAAAATGGTTTGTACTAATCCTAATTTGTTGCATTTCACGCTTATACTTGGAAATGTGGTGCTGTAGAAGGATTTTAGAAAATTAAGCAGATCTGTGAGATTACTTGCTCGTTTTGTTTGCCAATGCAAGCTATTCCCTGTAGGATACTTCCCAGGCTATTTCATTCCTCCTTGCTTCGCCAATTAACAACAGAATATAAATGTCTACTAAAAATGACCTATATTACAGAGTTCCTTCAAGCACATCTCCTTGCAAGGGGGTTAATGAAATTGCACAGAACTAAAATAGAAAGACCTCAAAGAGCTGGAATATTATGTAGTTTGTGGTTATTGCCTATTACACTTATGACTATTGTAAACATGCTTTGTTTCAAGCTTGTTTTGTAAGATCTTTCATTACGTCCCTCATCCAGGGAGGGGTTCAGTTTCAGTCCTCATTGCTCCAGTCAATCCAGACACTTGAGAGTTATGCTGTATTAACAGGCTTTTATTCTGTATGTTTTTGCAGGTTTGGATTATTTTCTCATGCACGTGAACACAGGTACCATTTGTCTAAAAACAAATTTCTGTAAACCAAAATGCAGAACTCACTCATTCATTTTGTTGTCCTCTAAGCTATGTCCCACTCTAAGCAAAGCCATATGTAGGCCTTGTGCAGCATTCCCTTCTGAAACTGTTTGCTGGGGATAAGGAAATAGCTATTTCAAAAAAAAATTAATTAGAAATATAACCATTTTTCCCTGTAGTTGCTTAATTGGGAATTGTTCATTTTACTTCAAGAAGTATGCATCGCCAGGTGCATTTTATCAAGGCGAACTTCAGACATACAAGGAAAGAATTTAAATCTAAAGGTGTTAGAAGAGGTAGAAGGTGCCAATGAAGTCATTTTGCTGGGCAACTAATCTGAACTGAGGTTACTTCTGGGAATGGCTGAGGAAAAGGTGATGATGGGCCGTGGGATAGGACAGAAACTCGGTGGGCCATTGCAAAGGCTCAGCACGAGCCAGCAGTGATGGCAGGCAGCAGTGGGAAGGATTTCGGCTATTTCTGAGTAGATCCGGAGTGTGAGGGCTGCAGATGCTGCCTTCTGCGTGCACTGAGCGCCAGAGGAGGCTTCCCCAGTGCTTGGTGCTCCGTTATCAGACAGCTGTGTGAAATGAGAGCAGCGAAGGGACGCAAACCCCGCAGGAGAGAACTGCCACCTGCGGGGAAAGGGCCGAGGCGTGCCAACTCTGACAGAAGGCCTGTGTTCTCTGAGATGTGCTCACATATATTGAGCAGCTCTTAGCTCTGGGAAAGAATAGTATGTGTTCAGTGCTGTGCTTGAGCAGAGTGCGATAGTGATGCCTCAGGTTTTAACTTTTATATTTTTCAAATCCTGTATTCCCAGTGTGTAACTCTGCAGTGTCCTGCAGCCTGGGAGCTGCTGCTCTCTCATGCTGAGACAGACAGAACAAAGCCTCTCCAGGCTGCTCTCCAAGGACACCCAGCCCGGCGTGGGCCCTAAATGTGTAACCCAGCATCTTGAGGAGGGGGGCAAGCTGAGGGGAAATTACATCATTAGCTAAAGTTTAATTGGTGAAATTATGCTGATATGCAAATGGACCAAACCTATAAAAGTGTGAAGAACTCATGACTCGGGGTCCATCTTGGGTGTAGCCTTTGGCCGGCCCAGGGTGTGCCTCTGAAGGCCTTTCTAATAAATATCCACCTTTATTCCCTTCCTCCTGTCTAGTCTCTAGGTTGGCTTCTTTAGGCATCAGTAGCAGAGCACATCAAACCAAAGAAAAGGGAATATCCAGGGTGGCTCCCTCACCCTCAGCCAAGCCCCTCCTGGGCAGCGCCGGGAGCCGTGGGCACGCAGCTCCAGCCTTCCTGCTGGTGGGATGAGGGAATTCGGGGCCTCTGCTGCTCCCCCGTGCTCTTGTCAAGTGTTGGAAAGCGCCTGGTAGCAAAAGTACTGAAAGGACACAGAAAGCTGGGGTTTTCACTGTGACATATCAGGTTTAGGGTTTTATCTGTGTGTGTCCAAGTAAGCTTTCTAAAAAAAGATGTAGGAATACCAAGATGGTCTATATCGCTATGTATAGACAGTTTAAAAAGAAAACTACATTCCGTCACTTCTTGAGCAGATTTCTACTCCCATAGGAATCACCTTCTCCAAAAACATAGTCAGATATTCAAGTTTGTATGTGAAAGTCACATTAAAAATAAGCCTGGGTTTTTTTGCTCTAATTTTTTTAGCAAATATATAATTCTATAACTGCCTTTGCAAGCTACAAATTTTCTTTCTTATAAGGAGTTTTGTTTGTTTGTAATGGAATTAAAAATATAGAAATGCAGATTACTAGCGGAATGCTTTAAGGGAGGAAGCCACATGTGTGAAGTACAAGGAAATGCCAATGCTTGCTTGAACACTGTACCAAAATAAAGCATTTTCTCATACTCTGAGCTCATTTAAAATTCCTTATAAAGCTCATTAAAGCAAAGCAATCTACATGGTAGTTTGTTTTTATAAACTAAGTCAATGTAACTTGTTATTATTTGAATAGATACAAGTGACTATCAAATTTTTATTTTCTGATGCAGTTTTTTGGAAGTTAAATTCCACAGTCTGAAATCTGAAGCAAGTTTGCCAGTCTTGGGTAGGTTAGACTGCAATAAGTTTGCCCCACAATGTCCATTTTCAACTATTCTCCATTATTTGATGTTAGAGCAGAAAGAGAAATTCTTCCTGGCAGCTTCAAATGGTTATTATTCATTTATATTGTGTTACCACCTGGAGTGCTCATCTAGGTTGCATATATGTGGGATTTCCACAAGAGCTTAGGAGACAAGTATGTGAAAAGAGAGGAAGCTGAAGGAAAGCATTCATTAACCAACATGACAAAGGTCTGTGAAGTAGCTCCAGTAACCCTGTCTAGAGTAAAACTGGTTAAGAAAGAGGTGTGTGCACTCTTAATAAATTCATCATGTAAAAAATGCATTATTTTTCTCAAGGAGATAGCAATATTATTCAAAACGTGCTAAAGTGGGCAGGATATCCCAGGAGTAATTGTGAATTATTAGGTCATAGGGACCTCATTGCAAACTATTTGCAAAACTTAATTGGTGTAATAAATAAAATATGCATGTAAATTAGACTACTTTCTGAATTAAAGGAATCTGTTATCCAGCATTGCAAAGATTCATCCTAATTTAATAGGTTTTATATACAGTTTGAGATAGCCATGTTTTATATTTGTCCTGAAAAAACCAGATGGTATTTAACTAAGCCTGAACCAGCCAACTCGTGGCATCTGATAAATGTCAGTGTGTAATGCAGGGCATCACTGGCAGGGTGACACTGGACTCCAGTGGGAGTGTAACAGTATCTTATTTAATTTAGTACACAGAACAAAGTGGCTAAGCAAGGTGACAAAATGAACAGTCCTATTTGCTTTATTCTGTCTAAAAAGACTCCTTCAGTGCTGAGGCTAAAAATATTAGTAGCTTTGAAAGTTCTGTTTGAAGCCCTGTTATTTATTGATTTATTTTCTATTCATCTTAGAATTCTAGTAGTGGAAAGAAGAGCGCTAATGAGTGTAGCTGATTTCATTACCCTAGATATAAAATAGGGACTATGTAGTCATGGTAGTCATGTAATGACTTTGTATCCTAAAGCAAAATCTGAAAGAATCAAAGTGAAGAATCTCTTAGAATAAATATAAATAGATGGATATGAAGAAGCAGTTAACATTCTCTGTTCAATATCATTGCTAGACTCAATAACGCTGTCTCGTCATCAACCCCAAATCAAGTATTGCATCTGCTTTTTTAAAGCAGTTGATTGAATGAATACAAATGTCTTGCTGTTGTCACTTGGGATAGCACTTCATATATCCCATTTTCTAGCCTCTAATTATTCCATTTGTAGACATGAATGCCATTTAGATGTAAGCTAATTCAGCATGGTAACTCAATTAGATTTGTACCGACTAGGATTTATGAAACATCAATGGATTCTTGGTGAGACCAATGGGACTACCAGTTATTTATCCCTAAGTCTTACTGATACTGCCTCTCAGGAGCTCAATTAAACACACCAGTGATGAGAATATTTTGTAACAGTAGTCTTTCACAATTAGACTAAGATTTTTGTAAAGCATATCACATGTAAGGCAGGGCATCATGTATTATGCAATACAAAGTTCTCATCTGACTAGTTCGTGATGTTGAAGGGTAAAAGAAATTCCCATCATTGCGTTGTTGCTGTAATTACAAAAAACAAAACTCAAACTAAGTTCATAGAAAGTATGATGAAAATTCTGCTTTGCTGATTGAAAAAGTAAAAATCAAGCTATATTTATAAAATAGTATCTGCATCTTGCAGGCTACAAACAGGTTTCTCTACTAATGTAGGTCCCCTTGGAAATCGTGAGCTCCTTGTGTGGATTTAGAGCTCTCATTGCACTTGATCCTGGGATCATTTTTCTGTTCTAGTTTTGAGAAATAAATTAAATGTTGGGAATGGCTACTGAAATTGTGGATTTTAAACAATGGAAAGACACTGCAGGAGTAAACCTGCATTTATTGTCATTAGGTGTTTAAACCATTAGATCTTAACAATAAAGTACTGTGAAAATAGTCATTAGTAGGAACTGAATTATCATTATCAGACAGTATTAGAGTCTGCAGTGAGCAAAGAGACTGTTGGAGAGTATTATTTTATTCCTGCTAAGGACCCAAATTCTGGCAGAAGATGTGTTTGGGACACACTGTGCTTCCCACACGGTTCTGTAGGGTGAGAAAATGAACTGCTGCAAGATTGGGATTTTATGTCAGTAAGTGGGAGGAATGGGCAGTGGCATCTGAAATTGGTGTATCGGGGGTTAAAAGTCTCGGCAGTTTTGCATGGAGGGATGGACTGTAGTTCTTGTAAATGCAGACTGGAAAACTTGATCAGCCAGTTGTGCTGCACAGCTATGGACACCAGCAGGCTAAAGGTAGGCTTGTGCATGGCCAACATACAGATTCATGCTGACTGGTGTCATGGCTTAGCTCCAGCAAGCAGCCTGGCACCCACAGCCACTGCACCTCCAGTAGGGTGGGGGTCAGTTGGAAGGACAAAAGTGAGAGAATTTGTGGGTTGAGGTAAAGAATTTAATAGATCAAGCAAAAGCTGCCCAAGCAAGCAACACAAAGTAAAGAATCCATTCACTACTTCCTGTCTGGAGGCATATGTTTGGCTGTTTCCAGGGAAGCAGGGTGCCCTCCCATGTAGCTGTCACTTGGGAACACAGGTGCCATCAGTCTGAATGTCCCCCCTGCCTCCCTCTCTGCCCCAGTTTTGCTGCTGAACATGATGTACAGTATGGAACATCCCTTCAGTCAGCTGGGGTCAGCTGGCCTGGCTGTGTCCCCTCGCAGCCTCCTGCCCACCCCCAGCCTCCTCACTGCAGGGGCAGAGTGAGAAATGGAGGAAGCCCGGACACTGTGTAGGCTCTGCTCAGCAGTAGCTAAAACATCTGTGTGGTATCAGCACTGTCTGGTGACAAATCCAAAGCACAGCATCATGTTGGCTGCGGTGAAGAAAATTAACTCTATTCCAGACACAGCCAGTCCAGCTGGGATTTGGGGCTGTGGCTGGTGCTGTTTGGCATTGTTAGAGTCCCTTTGCATTGCCTCTTGCTTCTAGCTGGGAAATGTGATGGAGGAGATGACTGGCAGTGTTGCTGCCCAGCTCACCTTAGAAGTATTCTCTCACTTGACTCCCACCTAAAAGTAGAACGATGTTAACTTCAAATCTTTATTAAGCTTCTGCACCTCTACTGAATGCACTCTACTTTTGCTGGACAGCGCAGGAAAACCAGCACAGGGATTTTTGCCTAAATATTTTCTTTCTAGTAGGTAATTTACACAGTCTTCCTGCAGATTAGACATTGGCTAATGAATGTGCTGATGTGGCCCAAGTATCTCCAAAATCACCTGTGCGTCTTAAAACACTAAACCACCTGGGCAGCATGCTCAGTGTGATGGACTGTAGGCTTTTGCAGGTGTAGTGTCAAGGGTAATGAGGCAATATTTAGCCATTGCAGTATCCATCATATTAGGAATGGATAGCACACGCCAACCTATTAGCTATGAAATCATATTGAATTCTATGTGCTAAAAGGCTGTCTCGTGTCTTCAGACTATTTTGTCCATAGGTTAAATTCGAGTCTGTATATTCCTAAAAGAGCTGTGCACAAATTTTCAAGTATGGTTGTTCCCTCACATCGTCTTCTGCTTTTTGTGGTACTACCAAGACTGAGAAGTTGTAGAAGGGAAATGTATTAGGGGACACTGAGACTCAAGCTGATTTCCTGTGCCAGTCACTGTTAGGCTCCCTGACTTGGAGCCCTTGCTCCCACATTGGTCAGAAGGCTGTAGCTGCTGATGGCTTGCAAGGTGGCTGAGGCCACTTTCCTCTAGGAAATATTGACAGCCTGCAGGACTGAATGTTAATCTGTCAGCCTAACTGACATGGTGGCTGCTGAAAAAGGAACATATAAAAAACTTCTTTTCTACGGAATTACTTCCTGGGAGAGTGGTGTTTGAAGGGGCTGATTGCTGAAGTGCCATTGTTTGGATGCTGATTTTCTGTACCATTTCTTTCATTAGATTTACAGTAACGTGATTATCTCACTCTGTCACTCTGCAGTTCATACTGTTAACACTCCACTTGTGCTCCTCAGTGCCAGTAGGATTCTGTATTTTCTACTAGTTCTGAAAGCTATGCAGGTTTGTGCCTAAAGCCAGCTGATTAGAGACTCCTTCAATTTAAAACCATTCTGCTACTCGAATACTTTCAGCCTATCATTCTTACTGAACTGCTGTTTAAAAGAAATATAATAAAATAATTATTCACTTGCCAAATAGTTTTCAGAGGATCCTATCTGCTGTCTTAATTCTTGTTGTTGCTTTCATATAGGATCAGGCCAGTATCTTCTCACACTGAGAACTCATCATGGCTCCACATCTAAGAATTAATTCATTATGAAATTAATAATAGATTTCAGTTACAGTAATTTTTGTGCAAAATGAAGTATTACAAATCTTAGTACAGGGTAGTAAAAATCTTCTAGTAAATGTTTAGTGTGTTGGAAGATATTTTTATGAAAATGTTTTTTTCAAAACCCGTGTTCTTTTTAATGGAGAAGAGAGCTCTAAGTAAGAAACAAACAGACAAAACAAAAAACAAACAAAAAACCTCCATAAAACCAAGCCAAACAAACCTTATCACAATTGAATATTTGCATCTTAAGTATTTTCTTTCATATAAATAAAATTAGCTGGAGAACAAAGAGTCAGTTGACATCCTTTTTTACACTTCAAGCCAAAACTGTTTCAAAAAAATCCCAAGTATATTTGAAAACATACGTATTTTGAGTCGAGGAGGGAAATGCTGGTGAGTCTCCACAAAATCACCTCAGTCATTTTTTTGCTGGCCAGGAGGCTGGGTTCAGGCTTGGGACCTGAGCTGTGGTGCACAGACCAATTTTGGGTTTACAGATGCACCTCGTGCCTGTGCTTTCTGTCACAGGGAGCCCTGAGCCACCGCAGCCGCAGCAGTGCAGGATGGGAGCTGCTTGGAACTTTGCTTTGTCTTCAGCTCAAGGGGTTCACTTTCTGAGGTGAACAAAGAGAAAAAAAAAGGAACAGAGTCACCAAGCAACCCTTGGCCCTCTTTGTGTCCTGCTCACAAGGAAGCTTTTGCTGCCCAGTATCCCCCCTCAGTCCCTTCCTTCAATTCCAACTCACTCCTCATCCCTTTCACTTCCATGTCTAATGGGAGGGATCTCTATTCTTCTATTCAGCACCTATAATTTTATCTTCTTAGGGAGCTGAAGGCCTCATTTAAACACTCTAATTCCTCTGAATGCCCAAAGCTGACCTCAAGTAGTTATTCAGTTGCACTGATGGATTTGCAGGTGTAGTGCACGGGCACATACACAACCACAGCTTTTGCATAAAACTGAACTCATTCTAGACTCAGGACTGGGATACCTGAGGGAGACATGTAGCTTGTCTTCTCTCCTAAGTCTGGATCAGCCCAACGGAAGTCATTTCTGACTGATTTTTGTCTACACTGTTCTTAAGCCTAGATAATTAAGATGCACAACATATTCCAGAGCTAATGCTAATATTTAATTTTCCTACTGAAGTACATGACTAGTTTTCCTTATTACCATCATATGGATGTGGGGAAAAATAATTTCCTTAGTAGCAGGCTTTATTCCTCTCCTGTGAGAAACCTCTTCTATGGGACAAACAGAACCCCGGTTGTTTCAGTTTCCCCAGTGGGATTTGCTTGCTCTAATGTTATGTTATATCTGGTTGTCTTTCTCTGGGCTTATGTCCATTTAGTCTACGTGTTTCTTACCTGGCAAGATTACTTTGAATTCTATTCCTTGAGGATGTTCACAATCCCTCCCACCTTGCAGTAGATTTACAAGCATGCCCCTTTGTCATCCAAGTCAGTAGTGAAAGTATGGACTGATACTAACACAGGATGGAAGTGTGGAGAGTCCAACCCAACAGTGGGGTTGGACACTGGAACACCAGGAATTGCTCTCGAGGGTGTTTTTTTACCCATTTTAGAGTTCGCTCTTGTCCTGATTTTGGCTCGTACGGAGTGAATTTTCTTCTTAGTAGCTGGCACAGTGGTGTGCTTTGGATTCAGTACAAGAGTAATGTTGGTAACACTCTGATGTTTTAGATGTTGCTAAGGAATGTCTACACTAAATTAAGGACTTTCCAGTGCCTCATGCTGTGCCAGGGAGCAGGTTCACAAGATGTTGGGTGGGGGGCACAGCTGGGAGAGCTGACCCAAACTGGCCAAAGGGATGCTCCAGGGTGTGGAATGTCACACACAAACTGGGGAGCACTGATTGCCACTCAGAGACAGGCTGGCTGTCAGTCAGTGGGTGGTTAGCAACTGTTCTGTACAACAGCTCTTTCTCTTGGGTTTTATTTCTCTCTCAGCCCTCCTTTTTGTTATGATTGTTATATTCCATTATGTTTTCGTTAGTAAACCATTCATATCTCAACCCATGAAGTTTGCCTTTTCTTTTTGATTCTCCCTCCCATGGGTGGTTATCCTGTTGCAGAAGGATGTTAGATTTGTGAAAGCAAATCATGTCAAATTTTACACACAGCTTGTGCATGTAAAACTGTAAAACTGCTGGTGATGTTCAGAGAAGCTCAGCTGCAGTTGTGCTTTTCCAGATGCTACCACGAAATCCTAGCTCAGAATCCAAGAATTCCATTGAGATGGCTCAGTACGAGCCCTGTATCTTTGGCCCTTAAGCTGGGGCTTTGACCTGAGGACACGGCAGATGCCTTTTGTCCTGTGTACCAGACATTGCACTCTGGGGAGCACAGGCAGCAATGCAATGGTGCTGCTTGTGAGACAGGGAATGGGGAGAAAGACCCAGGAGGAATTCTCCTCACCTACTGCATGAAGCGGCACCAAGTCACCTGAAAAAGTTTCTTCAATGGCTATTTCCCCTGTGAGCTGGGCCCACCCCATATTGCAGCACTCCAGCAGTTTCAGGTGATTGTTGCTCCAATGAGGTGTTTCATGCCTGGAATTATTTCTTTGATGGAAGAAATAGAGAGCAGGACCAGGAACAGATGGTTGATAATGACATCTTAATTCTAGAGAGAATGAAAGTGCTATTTCATTATGGAGTGGTATATTTAAATTGCCTTCAGGTGTTAGTTTAAGAGAGTAGAGGAAAAAAGAAAAGTTAAAAAGATTTTTAAGATTTAGTAAAAGGGATAGAGTGGTACAAATCAGAGCTAGTAATAATGCCCTACAAACCTGTCAGATTGTAGTAATGTGACAAGTGCTTGCTAAAGGGAATCATTGCCCCATGTATGGTGATGGACTTGTTTCACTTTGATGAATCAACTGGTTTGAATTATTAGAAAAATGAAATGTTTGCCCTGGTTCAGAATTTCCAAATGCCCCTTCAGGATAAAAGGACATGCTTTATGTCTTTTTAATAATTTGAGAATCAATTTTATGCTATGTAAAATACTCTCTATTTAAAGCACTAACATACACTTTAAAACAAATTCATAGTCCAACTGAGTTTGGTGTCTAATAAGCTTCATTTAAGGAATTTCTTTCCTTCTGCTAAACTTTCCTACAAACTGGACTTCTTTTAGTAAACATGTAATCCTAAAGGTTTATTATGACACTTTCAGTAAGCAGAATCCTGGCTGATAGAAACGTTGACATAAATTAGGATTAATCAGGCTAATTCCTATGTGAATTTATGGTATTGATGTATGAGAGATTGGAAAAGTATCAATTCAAGACCTGTGTGATAGAAAAGCCACATACTGACATCTTTCTTTCTCTGCAAGATGTCATTGAAGGGCTGTTATACTGTTACATATGTCATCTAAAATGTGTGAAAGATGAATAGAGATCCATACACAAACACTTTCAATTTGTTTGTATGCATTTGAGGAAAAGGTCTCATAGATTTCTTAAAAATACACAAATTAATATTGCTTACTTTTCAGCAGGGGTAAATTAGGGTCTTTTAGACCTTCTTAGAACAGTCTGGAGTTAAATAATATGCATGTTTTTCATTTTACTATGATGAATGCAAAGCTATTAAACAACCTTTTAAAGAGTTGGTGTAATTATCTGTAAACAGTAATGTTACAAAAAAAGGTCAAGTTGTCCTGCCATTAGAAGTTTATGGATATAAACTGGATTTATGTTGCCATAAAATGGGCACTGACTAACTAGATTAATTCTACACAACTAAACCAACTGTAGTAATATTTAGAAACAATAAAGTGATACCAATTAAAGCAATTTTATTTTTTGTGTCATATTGATTAATGGTGCACTAAAATTAACCAAAGACCTTAAAATCAGAATGGTTGCAGGAGGCATCCACATCTCAGCATTATTACCAACAAGAAGGAGCAGTTAAGGGAGATGGCCCTGCAATAGTATGAATATTTAATTAATAATTAGTCATGTAATTTCTCCTCAGGAATTATTATCCCTCAAACTGGTTTGTGAATTTAATTATTAGCAGCCTTTTTGTTTCCATGTCCCCTCATTACTGTCAGGATTGATGTAACATAAACTTCATTAAAAATTAAAGCAAGAGTCTTAATTACAAGGCTACCCTGACTGAAGTCAGAATTAGCCAAGTCAGTGATGTGCAAATGAGTGCATTATTTAAGAAACATGCTGGAAGTAGTTATGCTAATGTGGAAGGTTCACAGTAGCAGACCTTTTCACTTGCAGTTGCATATTCATTAAATGCACTATGCAAATTTAATGTAGCAGCCTTAGTAATGCGTTGTTAATTTATTCAGATTTATTGAGTAGGACTTAAAAAAAATGTACAAATTTAATTACTCTATCTGCTAGAATGATATTAGGAGAGATAGTGGAGGTTTAAAATGTGTTGATCTGGATTACTGCAGTTTGATGGAGGATGTAGTATCAAAGGACACAATTTTGATAACTAGGCTTGAAAGAATATTTGATTTACTTATAGAATGATCTAAGAAATCACTAAAATTGCACATGCTACTTCCCAATAGGAAAGTAAAAAAAAAGTCTCAGTTGTATTAACTTAAGAGCTAAAGCAGTGCTGAGTCCACAGTCTAATGGATGTAATGATCCTACTGAGACTAGTAAAGGTTATGTATGGAGATCTATGGGAAGCAAAGTGTCTTTGTGGAAAGTTCACCGGTTGTTACGTGTTCCTTGGTGATGCTGCTGCTCATCAAGTTTAACAACAGGAATCCTGTCACTTTGCAACATTACTGGCAGCACACAGGCATTTGTTAGCAGTGGCTGATAGGAAGTTTAAATTTCTGTTTTTTCTTTTTACTTTACAGTCTGCAAAAAAACCCAACACAAAGACTGCAAATTTATCATTGTGGAATAATTCTCATGTGGTACATTTTTTCCCTATGAAAGCAATACAGGTGGGGAAAAACCTATGTGATTGCATTGTAGTATTCACTTTGAAACCTATTCAAAATTATCTGGTCTCTTGTGGAAAGACCCATGCCAGCAAGTGTGACCCTGTTACCACTGAGGAACAGAAAAGCTGAGCTAGAACAATTTGTTTTCAAATGTCTTTGATTCTCCCTCATGCAACAGTTTCCATATTTTTATTTCCCACCTGATATGTGGTTTCAGAAAAGTAATTGCTGCAAGTGTGTCTTGTGCTTTTTCAGTAATCGACTTCATAGCTGGCTGTCTGTAAAAGTTCAGACAATTTTCACACACTTGTAAGGGCTAAAGCCTGGGCTGCTTATCTGGGCAACAAGAGTTTAAAGGACTCACCCTTTCCAGGTGTGATAAGTCCTTGCACATTCTCCTCGGCCTGGGCTTGTCTGCTTTGCTCACTACTGGATTGTCGAGACACCCAGGCTGTGTCAGGCCACTGGCTTGATACTATAAATAAGTGACTTCTGTTCCCTTGAAAACGTCTGATCCCACCTCCCCTTGAAGGAAACAGTGAACAGTCCCAATGTTTATCTCAGTTAAAACTTAGGTACTTGCAGCCAGGAAAACTCTGAGCCTTCAGGTCAAGGTGCTAATGCGGGGCACAGGCAGGTCTGCATTGTGAAGCCTTTGGTAAAGCTTATCTGAGAAGTTCTTTTTCTTCTGCTTTTGCCTCTTGTTACTGCTATGGTGAGGCTGCTGTCTCCTCTGTCCTCTGAACAACACTGCAGAAATTAACTTGACTGTTCACTTTTAAATCCCTAAAAATTAGCTGCCATTTGAAACAATGATAACAATAAAAATAATCTGATGTACATTCTTAAGTCTGCATGGATTTGTTTTATGAAACTAAGAAACCAACCCAATTTCTAACACCTTCCTAATCTTTTCACTTTCTCTGTGCTTTACTGGTCTGGGCCAGTGACTTTTTTTTCAGCCAAACCTGATTCAGCTAACAAATGCTCTTGTGCTGGGATATCAGCTGGCACTGCAGGTTTGATATTGAAATCACTGGATGAGGGAGACAAGGGGCTGCTCCTTCTGTCCCACTGCCACCCTCAGTGCACGCCATAGCGCAGCCTGAGGACAGCAGCCACTGGCACAAGGGATGGAAACAAGTGGTTGGACACAAAGTCAGGAGTGTCCTTCCGTGGTGACTCTCCTGTCGAACATGGACTGTCTCTGCCTATATCTTAGGCTTCTTTCACTGCTAAATATTATAATTCAGATTCCCAGTCTATGTTTTTTAATCCCTGCTAGAATCCATCCTGGCTTTGCTAGGCGGCTTGAGGAATCTGGAGAAATCTGTCAATCTCTTTCTCTCTGCTCTCCTCATAAACAACAGGATTTGTTAGGTTTGGGTAAAAAGCTGACTGCTCAACCTATCCGTTTTGATTTTCCCTCCATGCAGCAAACTCCTTTCAGATAAACCTTTTGCTCCAGAAAGTAGCAATCTTACGGCTGCTACACAGAAAGGATCTATAGGAAGGTATTTCCCTCCTCTGGTGTCAGGCATCTCCCCTGGAACACACAAGGCAGAGTCTGGAGCACTGTAGGACGGTTCCCCTCGTAGATCATTGAGGCATTGCCTGGATGTGCACACACAGCCCAGGCTTTCTGGAAGTGTTCTGAGGGAAGTTCATCCTCTTTGCCCAAACAAGGATCTATGCAGTATCCTACGCTGCAGCAGTGTTGTTTGTAATGCATTCATGGTGTTGTAAAGCCTTTCACAGTGTGGCCTCTGTATGTCACAAAAATCCAGAGGTGTGGGTGTGCTGCAGGGCTATTTCCTGCTCCACAGAGAGATTCTTATTTCACACCCACTTTACTGGAAATGGCTCTCTCAGTAAATTCACGTTCACTCTTCTTTTACGTGTTTATCCAGTTATTGGAAATTTCTTTTTTTCTGTTGAAAGCCTAGGCTGGCTTATTTGAAATAGTTTGATTGCAGTGAAGTCTTAGAGCTGTGCCTTCATTGTGTGGGTGGGGAGATTAAATGATACGCAGTGTATGCTTGGAATAGTTGAATGATTAGGCTCTTACATCTGTTTAATTAAACAATGAGCTTCAACCTCTGTTTAATTAAGGACTAGCTCATTTCAGTTGTGGTCGCATGCTGGGAGTTATAGCACTCCTGTAATTCAAATCCAAGGATATAATAGAAATAGGCTCATCTCCTTCCAATCCTTAATAGCCAGTGGTGCACAGCACAAGGCAAAGAGATGATCTGCAGGTGAACAGTGTAAGAATTGAGGTGTGATCAGGGAAAAGGTGTGTTTAATGTAAGAATTGTGTCAATGTGAAATCCTATCTGTTGGGTGATGGGGGAGGTGAAGGCTACCAAATACCATCCATCAATAGCAGTATGTTATAGTCTGGCTTCACCCCCTGGAAAGTCTTGTTTCCTTAACATTATTGCCTTAACTTTGTCTTTTAAGAACTTTGCCGACATTGCTGAAGGCTGAAGACCTTGTGTTTTTCAATGTAATCCTCTGAAAACAAACTTCACTATGAAAAAAATGCAAATGTCTTGGGTTTTTTTTAAGAAAAAATAGGATTTGAGACACAAGAGGCTGGAGCTTAGATCTGAGAACCTTGCTGTATCCCATTTAGCAGAATTCACAAAAGAATGTGGGACTGATTTGGTTTGCTGTGCTCTAGGATTGCCTGCCAGGCAATGGACTTTCCTTTCTCTGTCTTGATTATGAATTTGAGACACACAAACCTTGTTGTTTAGGGAAATTCAAACCAATGCTAACCAACAGGGAAAGAAGCAGCAGCTGAAGAGAGTGCTGTGTGGTGTTCTTTCAGTACCGAGCTGTCAAAAGGAAAGAAGTAACTTGTAAGGAAATACAAGAAATATAGGAGGTGTTATAAATCTGTTGAAAGGGATTCAGAAAAGCAATTCTTGTGATCAGACCTACAGGTCTAAGTATTCAATTCAGGTTGGTTGGGAATTCCAGCTTCCTTGTGACTTGTTACCTTGACTGTCCCTAAGGAAGAAGTGCAAAGAGATGATATTGCAGTGAGTAAACGTGACTGTTTCTACTTTAATTAGCATGAGCCTATACTGGAACATTTGGGGAAACTGGATTAACTTTCAAACAAACATGGAATTTGCTCATCTTGTGTTTATCTTGCACATGTCTGAAGTCCTGGTGAACCCAAAACCTGATCATCCTCCCCAAGCACCATGTGAATAACACCACAATTGCATCATGCTTAAGATTTACTCTATTCCATGACTGGTGGGATGGGAGGAACCCCTAAACGAGTAAATTAAGTCCCAATTTGGACACTCAGGTTTTCCAAGGGCCGCTGAGTTTCCAAGCTAAGCTACAAGGCAGAGAGATCGTTAAGTGCCTGCATGTCGCTGTCTGCCAGCAGCTGCAGCACACCCTGTGCAATGCCAGTCCCTTCCCCATCTGGCAGTGCGGAGTCTTGTGGCAGTGCTTGGTACTTCTGCCCCCAGGAAAGGACAGGATTTTGGTGGATGCCTTTTCACAAACGTGCCAAGGGTTGGACTTTCTGAACTTGAATTTTGGAATAAGCAGTTACTTTGCAAATAGCCGTTATGTACTAAGATAAAGTACTTTTTTTTTTCCTTTTTTTTTTAAATAAGCCTTTTCATAATAAGCAATTTAATATGCATAGGTTTAATGTTGGTAAGTTGGTCTGTGTACGTATACATAATCAAAACAGTACCTTTGGTTGGAGAATGCCAATCATTCATCTCAAATGAGAGTTGTAAGGACTAAAAACAGCAAGAATTTTGGCAGAGATGATCTCATGCCCTGATCCATGTGGTTACTGTAACACAGTAGCTGAAGCTTTGCACTCTTGAATGGGTCTCTTCTGTATCTACCTGCTGTTTCTTCAGTCTGTCTCTGTTGATGTGTGTATCTGCTGACAGAGATAAGGTATAAGGTTATGTTGCTTTTTGCAGTGACGTCTTGTGCATTTTGTTTGCTGCAGTTGTAGAAGCAGCAATTCAGGTGGTGCACACACGTGTAACCTGTGGGCCCTCGTGCAGTGGCAGCCACTGCTAGAGTGTCCCTATGGCTTTACAAAGATGATACACAGAAAACTGCAGTTATTGGGTTGTGACAGCAGCACATTATTTTAGTGAACCTTAAAAAAAAAGGGATGTGGCTTTCTTGTTAAGCAACCCTGTATTTCAGTTTCTTGCTGAACTTTAAAAGCACTGGGTTAGTCTGGACCCTGGGCAGGCAGCTGAAGGCTGTATCCTCGGTGGGGATACTGCAGCCCAGTGAATAATGGCTCCGCTTCTGTGGGTTGCTTCTTGTTGCAGATTACATTGGTTTAATCAAGTTCATGAGTTTGGGCAGCCTCTCATCCTCCTGCCTCTCTCTGCTCTCCATCCTCCACCTAGTACATTAACTGGAGGAAAAATTTATGATCTCATTAGTTTTGCATATTGGTTCACTTAGGACAAATTGAAGCTTAGAAATATCACTCAACTTCAACCTGTTATGAAAGCATTTAATCCACTGAAGACTACTCAGGTGTTTCTGAGCCATTTGACAACTTCGACATCCTGTAAAAGTTACATTAAAAATGGACTCTGTACAGGTACTTCTGGTCACCAGGATCACTGCAGGTTCTAAGCTGGGCTCCTGGAGGGGTGTTCTTGGCTGTGCCAAGCCTCACTCCAAGTGTGTTCAGATGTGCTTCCCTGCAGATTCACAAATTCCATGAGAGCGGGCCGGCATGGGGATGAAGTGAGGCGGCTTCTCCCTCCGTTGGCTTAGGCCCTGCTTGTTCCAGTTCTTGTTGTTCTCTCTGTGTATTTTACAGCACTTTCTGCAAAGCACTGGCCAACCCTGCTTGACTCTTACCAAGCTCATCCTCTGAACCTCTGCCCCAGGGAGTTCTGGAAGCTGACTGAATCCTGGTACTCCTGGTGACCCCTTCCTGTGCAGCAGATGTTTGCTTTCCGTGGCACAGAGAGAGAGCTGTTGCTGCTGGAGCTGTGGTTACCCTGGTCCCCAAGCTATTTCATACTGTGGCCATCAAAGACCTAGGATTTCTATCATTTTAGGTGTTGCTGTTCATTAGCAGTTTTCAGGGAATGATAAACATCCCATCTCCTCCCTGAAAACCTCTTCTCAACTTGTATGAGGCCTGTTTTGAAAAGCTAAAGTCACTCAGGGGCTCTGCACACAACTGGGGACTCCAGCACACAACTTGGTAGCAAATGAAGAGGAGATTTATTTTCTTTAAGCTTCCATATCAAATTTCTGTGTTTTAAAAGAAACAAACCTATACTTTGTTTGGAAAAATCTGTGGTTCTGAGAAATTTCAAGATTATGGTTAAATCTTCTGAGTCATCTTTTGATTACCTTGTACCAAATGTATCCTGAAGGAGGACTCCAAGCATTTTGCTACAGGAATCAGGTATATCTTCCATTCCACTGTCAGCCTTTTCCTTCCATGCTGACTTCGCACGTGAATATTTAACTTGAGAAAAGCCTTGTGTAGATGCAGATTAATCTCCTGATGCAGTTCTTGACAGCACTAACAGGTTGTGATATTCTGGGATAATGCTGCACCTCACACTTCCTGCTGTTTAAAGCAATTATTTTTCATATAGGATATGTTGGTCCTACACAGGGATTTTTACAGGTGTTTTTGTATCCCATGGCAAAGATTTGAGGCCTGGGGCTACTTTTTCTATGTCATCATCGTAATTCCAACATAGATAAGCTATTTTGGGGGCCCCTTTTCTGTCAAGTCTTTGGAATTTACAGTCTGTCTCCCTTGCCCTCTTTGTCAGACACTAAGGCTCTCTTGCCTTAACTGAAGATGATTTGCCATATGGTGAAGTGGGTTTGTTCTCTATTAAATGTTTTTAATTGCAGTATGTTTACAAAGAGCTCTGTAAATACTTACATATTTGATGCAGCTAGAAATTAGTTTTATGCTGGGTTTTCCTGGGACTATTCCAAATGACGCTGTTCAGAGAAGTTAAATTGCATTTGCTGCCATTCAATGCTTAATGACAGCATGCCCAGCATGGGGCTGGATGGCATCATGCTTTCCATGCATCCATAAATAAGACCTCAAAAGGATTACTTCAAATGATATAGGTGAGTAAGCTCCCAGTGAGGTCTGGCAGGAATGCCTACTCTGGTAGCACTAGTGAAATTACTCATATGATTTACAGCCAGAAACCCAGCCAATGTAATTAATTTTAAACTCTGTTGTTTGCACTAGGATTTTACATTGATTTTTTTTAAAGTTGTCCCAGTATGGCTTCTGCACATAAACAGAGTCTGTGTCTGTCAGAGCTTTTTCTAAAGGCTGCTTACTGCCCTCCATGAAAAGTTTAATTGGAGTGAGAGATTATTTTCTGCTCTTGAGAAGCCTGAAATCAAGCTTCAGACTTGCAGAAACAATGTTTCTGTAAAGACCTCAGTCACTGTAATACTGATTTTCAGGTAAAATTGGTGTGTAAAAGCCTAGTAGGTATCTGAAGTATCTACAGATAGAAGTTACAGATGTGAAGTGTGTGTACGCCAAGTCAGCACAAGGCAAGCCCATCTGAGAAACTGGATTATGTGAAGTGCAAAAAATTCTTAGCTGGGTAGAATCAGAGAATGCACTAAATGATTTGTTGGAATACACATTGTGTAATTGTGCAGCCGTCAAAATATTTATTAATAATGTTTGAATCTTACAAAAACCTTTTCTATATGTTCTTGGAGAAAAAACAGAAAATCTGAAGTTATGCAGGGCAACTAAATTGCTGTAACCAGTAGAGAATATTCCACTTAAATTCCTATTCAACACACTAAGTTCCATTTTGGCAGCCGAGTTGTTTCCACGTTGTTCAGCCCAGGTACAGGTATTTAGTATCATCTCTTTCAGAAGTATCCACACCAAGGCATGGAAGAAAAACTTATACAAGTAAGATCAAATTCAGACTCTTGGGCAATGCTGTCCTTGGTTTTAGCTGGCCCTCAAGCTGTCCTAAACTTCTCCATGAATATTCTTTAGAGACTGCAGACATGACAAACGCCGTGGGCCCATTTCGTGTTTCCTGAGGCCTTTGGAGTATTTGTGCCCAGCAACACCAAGGTGGGAAGGGCTATCAACAGCTGGATAAAAGTTCTGCTGGGAAAGGGTCCAGCCTGCTTTGCTACACAGCTACAAGTGTCCATATGGGAAAGTGTGTGAGGAACTTCCACTGTTGATTTTGAAATAATTTTGTGTTGCTTCTTTTACATAAGTAGAACTAAAGTGCACTGGATCCTCTGCAGACTGACTACAGCTCTTTATTTGCAAATGGAATGTGCTTTCCCTATCTTCTTATCCCTGGACTTAGAATGCATCATAACAAAATATGCAGTATTCAAAGTAACAAAATCTTTGATTGTGTCTGTAGCTTGGAGAAGTCAGAGGAATGATGAATTATTTCAAGAAGTACATTTAGGGTAGGATTTCATAGCTGCCATAGGTGCTGGGCATAAATGGCCTGGGTAAGGGAGCCAGGGGATGCAGAAGTGCCCCGGCGGGGAGCACCGTGACATTAACTGTGACACCATGGCAGCACCTCACTGAGGAAATTCAGGAGGAAGAAGTTTGGAATGAAGAATATTCGGAGCCAAATACTTTTCTGGTGTAAGTTACTTTAGCTGCACTGGCAGGCTTGTGTGATTTGAGGATATGCATTTGTATCACAAGAGAATTTCTTCTCCCAGGATATGGGACTGTGAAACATTAGAGCTCTAAAGCACCTTGATTCTCCAGCATCCTTTAAGTTTTAAATGTCTGTCTTTTGGGTATGGTCTTAATAGACTGGGGCTTTAGGACCAGTGTCTCTGAGAAGCAGTTCTGTTCAAGAAGGGCCCTTGACACCATTCGGGCTTAATGCTAGACACATCTGCTGCTACTTGGGCAAAATTGACACTGTCTAGAGAGCAAAGCAATCACCTGCTGTAGCATTACAGAGCATTTACACTTGAGCCATATTACCAGGCAGTAAATCTTGACCTTTAGGAGTTCAGAGATTAGATTTCTTCGCTACAAGCGCTCAGGATATTGTTAGGCATTTGTTGCTATTCAAAGCAGATTTCAGGGGTTACCTATGGGTTTAAATCATAGCCTCAATCATTTTTGGAAGGTTCTTTTAAAGCTGAGATAGCTTCAAATAAAAACTAGGATTACTTTTACATTTACTGTTAGTAGTTGTCAAGAAGCAAATGTGGGGGGAGGAAGGGGTTGTGGAGGTGAAGACATTGCTCTGAGTTTCAGTGTTTATTTCTACGTGAACAGGTATCTTACAGTGCTTGGAGGGAAATGGCTTCTTTTCAATGTAGACAAGAGATGCACTTATTCCACTAGGATAATAAACTAAAAATCGTATTCAAAATAGGACTGAAGACAGACATAGTTTAAAATAAACTATTTTGAAAATAAAACCCCTCAGATAATCACTGACTTAAATAGACGCAATGTTAATTGTTCATTAATACTGAGGAATGCCTGAAAGCTTGTGCTTTATATTGTGTACAATCCAAGCACTGCAGAAGGGGAGTCAGGCAGATGCCCAAAGAGGTCAATGAGCCCCCACTGCTGACAGGAGTCCTTTGTTCCCATTGCAGAAAAGCACTGATGATCACGTTTGTGTAGGTGCACACAGCAGTTTACTGGGACTCTCATCTCCTTTGGCAGCAAGATAGAAGATCAAAACTCATAAGACATTTTCTCCTTTCTTTCTCCCATTTCCCCAAACCATTGCAGTGGGTCTCAAATCCTTATTTCTGTTTCTTTTATTCCAAGCTTATTTTTCCAAAATAAAAAGTTACAGTTATGAAAGAAATCCAGTTTTCATCCAAAGTTTTTTAAAAATAATGCATTTTTGAAAAGTAACTATAAACCCAGATATAAAATGGAAAGCTAATGACTGAAGAGCAGTACAGTAAGAGCCTGTTGTAACTGATAGTAAAAGCATGTTCTGCGTGGCACTGGACTTAAAATGTGGTGGTAATTCTGGCATGAATTCAGAAAAGAGTCAGCCAGAAGAGTAAGGGATTTTTGCCCTTTGCTCAGGCCAATGTTCCAGAGCTGGAACACACTCTAACCCTCTGGGCATTGTATTAGAGAAGGATTGGAGATCACTTGGAGAGTTAAGGCAGGGAAACTTTTATTGAGGAAAGGAAGTACGATTAAAGTGATTAACTACCATGAAACAGTTCATTACAGAGTCCTTTAAAGTCCAAGTCTCCCAGCCCCCAGGGTTTCACTTTCTTGCTTTTTTTAATCCTGTAAAGTAAAATAATAGTGATTTTTTTTTTCCTGTAGAAAGGAAGGGAAAGCTTAACAAAGGGGAGGAGCTCAGAAGGGGGCAGAACCTTTTGCCTTATTGCTCTTTGAAATCTGTAATTGATATCGTAAAACTTCCCAATGAAACACACTTTTCCAGGCCTCCAGAGGCCAGAAACTCCAGAGTTATTTTGCTAAGCCTCACAACTGCAAAGTGTAAGAATGTGTTTGAACTGGCTGGACAACCTTCTGCTGAGCAGTCCCACTCCTCTGTGCAGATGATAAACACCATCCTCACAAGGCCCAGGTCTTGTTCCCTGTTTTGTGATAACTAGGCATTAAAAACAACAGATGGAACCTTATCTGGTCAGCTAAAATTGTCTAGGTCTCTTTGGACACACTAGATATCTCACAAGGTGTTAGAGTTTGGCCTTGCACAGCTGGTCTTGCAGTCCTTGAAATCCTGACCAGTGGAAACAGATTTTGGCCTTGGGAGATAATGAAAAAAGCTCTTGCTGAGTCCTGTAGGAGCATAAAGGCTTATCTTTAAGCCTTTTATCTTCTGATGATGATGGCTCAGGTAGCTTAAGGTAACTGAGCTGTCCCCAGTGCATCTCTGCTTCTGTTTTTCACACTGTGGAAGATGTTTTGTCTAGATCTGAACCCCCCCAGTCTGTCTTTTGTACGGCTCTCTTGGCCCTGGTTCTACATCCATCTTTATCATCCGTTGTGTGGTTCCACTGCTCTGAGCACTGAAGGATGTCACAGCCTACAGCATGTTTGCAATAAGGCAGTTAGGGCACTGCCACTTCCATTTTTATAGGTGGGAAATTGTGTTCTGTTTTCTGTGATCGAGTCCTCTAAGGTACTGGGACTAAACCCAGCTAAATGTCTGTTGAGTGTCTAGGTGTAAACAGGAATGACATCAGTGTTCTGATACAGAGAGGAAAAGGAAAAAACCAAACAAACCCAGGTTCCTCACATCTTCAGCTGCATCCCAGCTTGCCTTGGCATTCTAAGGGAGATCAGAAGGATTGGAGTATGTAAAGTGCTATTGCATGTAAAAGCACCAAAGGGCTTTGGTACAATGCCGTGTGCAATGTTGACACACCGTGTTGTATTTCTAAATGCTAAAATGTTTGCTGCTTGTTTGAAACAGTATCCTTAATATAGACTACGGTCTTTTGATAAAAATAAAATACAGGGAAACAATCTAGTTGTGACTGACTATGCCAAACGTGTGTAGAAGTTTTTGTTTTGACTCGTTTCCTTCCCACTTCCTCCCCACAGAAGACTCACTGCTGGTGCCAGCAAATGCATGGTGTGCAGTGGTTGCTATGGTAATTATTTCTTGTAATGAGTTAGTGTTATAAATGGCTAGGATTTAATGAAGAGTTCCCTCAGGAATATCCTGATCAGTTTGGTTATGCATCCCTGTGAGGCATGCCAGGGTGCTGGGCATTCATCCACTGCAGCAGAACCAGGGGAGCTGTGGTGGTTCATCACTCCCGAAATCTCCCACGCTTTTCCCAAGCTAATTCTCCAGGAAACACAAGTAACCGGTGCAGAACTCACTAATGACTGGGGCTGGCAATCTGCACGGATCTGCTCCTCCGTACCGAGGGGGGCACTCAGGGCAGCTTTGTGCACCCTGCTGATTTACTGAAGGGGCAAGAAGATTTTCAGATTTACAAAGGCTGTAAGAATACTGCATTTTGTTTAAAACAGAATTATTCCATCCTTGTGTACACAGGTATATTTTACTGTTCTGAAGGGTCTGTGCACTGTGCAAAGGCAAGTGATAGCTTAATATGGCAATTTGCAAACCTCAAACCAGATGTAAAATGTGTGGTTTTTACAAAAAAATTGTACTTTAGATCATTATAGAAACTCATCAGATTATGTTTTTAAAGCAGGTGTCTTTCCCAATTTGAATCTCAATAAGTCTTAATTTCATTTTGAGACTGGTTCAGCAATCAGTAATGTATTCCTTCCTGGAAGTCCAGAGACTTAAATTAAGGCTGTCAAACAGTAATAAGGTTGCTATCAAATATGTTAGGAACCAGTGTACAGGTGCTTGTAATGCTCCATCACATGGATAAAGGTTAAGGGACCAGTCATTTTATGAGGCCACATAGGGGTTCTCCTGCAGTTTTGCAAAACAGAAAATGGCTTAGTCTGTTCAGCAGAGGAGATTCAATGTGGTGTTTATTCTTTGAAAATAGTGCATGGGAGAACTGAGGTAAAAAAAGGGGGTTTAAGATGTCAAATACAGATATGGCTTTACCTATGTTTTCCTTGGGGCAGTCTCTCTAAAGGTACTTTGGAAGCCAAGATCAGTCCACACCAAAAGAAAAGATCCAAGCAGCTGCTTCCCTCTGAAGGCACACTAATTATTAGGGGTCTGGCCTGGGCTGAATCAAAATCTCACTAACTGCTGGTGTTTGTGGTTGGGTTTTTCCCGATCAGTTGAGACCAAACACACAAAAGTTGCTAGAAAAGTGGTGTGTTATGAGCTGGCATGAGGCATTGAACCCATTTGTTGTATGTTAACTTATCTGAAATGAAAGTACCTGGGCCACGTGTAACGTATTTTTGGTTATTCCACATGCCAAACTTACTACTTGGGCTGGCTAGTTAGGAAAAGAGTGTTTTTTCCTAGACTTCAAAAGCTTTTCAGAAGTGATATATTTTATAGTGAGATTGTTTAGAATTGACTTTGTCTGAACAGACACATTTTCATGTCAAGTATTTCAAAATGTGAGACTTCATTAGACCCGCTCAGATTCTTTGGCTGCGTCTCACTCACATAATCTCTGCTCTTCCCCTTCCACCAGAGTACCAAGGGTTCTTTTGTCAAGGGCCTTGTTTGTCAGACTCTGCTAATGCATCTTTAATCATTCTTCTTCCTCTTTCTTATGCATTTGCTGCATAGTTCTAGGTGGAATTGCCTCTTCAGGTTTTTTCTGTCTTGCAGTGGCACATTCAGGCTCAAATTGTTGTGCTCAGTAGTGCCATTGTCACATTATAACAAGGAAGATGCTTCATCATGTGTTGTAAAATGAGCTGAAATCTCCTGTTAGGAGCTGAGGGATCATGTTGTAGAAAAACATTCACTTTTAAGCACCAAGTCATTACACTGGAAAAGGACACACTAAAGCTGTCAAAGTATTTTCACTCTGTAATGCCAGGGTATCACATTAACAAGTTGCAGGGCATGAGGTTTTCAGTATTCCCATTTACTAAGGTGTACAACACAGATGTTTTTAAATGGGCAGATTTCCTCTGGATTATGAGTTTGGCAGTGGCTAACAGAAAACTTTGGTTTCAAAATATTAGCAAATTAGATAACAGTATTTGGCAAGTCTAATTAATGCAGCCAGTTCAGGCACTGCCTCTTTTACTGTTGCTGCTATGTAATTATGATCTTAGATTTGTCTCCATATTTAACATTTCCATAGAAGGCAGCAAAGTAACGTAGACTGTCTCATAGTTAATCCAGTAGTTCTATATTTTTGCTTATATGCCGGACAAGAAAAGAAGAAAAGGTTAAGTGAAAGATGGTGAGGGAAAGAGATCTATCCAGGGACAGAAAGACCATATTGCTCTATGAAAAGAAAAAAGGTGCCTGAGTTCAGCAAGCTGAAAGTTTCAATTACCAAAATGTAATTGACAGTTCACGTAAAACAAGCTCCATGAAATTTGTGAAAATATCTGCTTAAATCATCTTCCTGTGATTGCTGGTACAAACAGTTTTGAACTATTAACACCATCACAAGGTATCTGTGTATCTGTTTAGGAACTAATGCCAGCAGGAATGTGGGACATCTGTTGTTCAAACCCTTCCTGTGGAACCATGAGGGGTTAGGGCTCGGCTGGATGAGCACAGAAGCTGTAGGATTTGCTTGCAGTGCCTGTGTTCCTGGGCTTTTTGGCTGCTGTGTCTGATCACACACCGAGCACACAGGAGTACGGTAACATCCAAATACAGACCAGACTGAAGAATCTTGAGGATACCAACCAAATCTTTGAGAGCTGAAGACAAAAGGGACAATTTCTGAGGTGAGATACGGAGAAATACAGCCATTCTACCAGGAGATTGGATCCCAGAAAATCCTTCTAGCTGACTGACAGAAATGGAAGGCAAGGAACAGGGAGGAAGGCACTGGAACTGGAAGCCTGCGATGTCTGTACATGTGAGATCAGAAAAGAGAAAGCAGTTCTCCTGGCAAGGAAAACACAGGGCTTTCCTTTGTGCATCTCAAGTACTTCTTCAGGGGGCAGAGGAGCAGAAAGTGGAGCAGAATAAGGGCAACAATTAAAGGACAAGATTGAGGGTCCCTAGGAACACTCTAGGCACTCGTCGGTGGGAGAGAATTCCTACGGAAAGGGTCAGATATGGGTGGCAGTGGGCACAATTCACTCCAGTTTGACCAGCTAACAGATGAAGAACAATTAAAAGATCAGAACCATTACAAGCAGTAGATAATTGTGTTCAGTGTTATGGGAAGAACAACCAGAGGATCAAATGGCAGTGAATCTATACTGTAGACAGTAAACAGAAAAAAGGAGGAATTCCTGTGATGTTGTCAGAGTGTGTGCTGGAAGTACGGAGGGAGCAGAGTTCATTTTTCAGATCATGTCCCGAAGAAACACATGTGGTGATATAATATTAATTGCCTAAATATAGTATAAAAAATCCCACCCTTGTACATTTATCTTCCAGGCAAAACTAGATGCTGTAGAGAATGTGGCACTGATGCTAATGATGAGGGATTGTGCTGCTGATTGGTGACTCTCAAAGGATGGACTATTTGCTACTTTTCTCTTTCCAATATTGTGTCCCTCCTGTGTCAGACATGTCAGAACACATCAATCGGACAGCAAAGAATCCCACTCGGTAGCAAACTAGACCATAAATAATGCCCTCTGCCAAAGCACAGACCATTCTACAACTGACGAGAACACAACAATACAGAAGTATTAATTGCCTCTTTAAGAGTATAAAACCACTCTGCTGCTTGGAGCAGTGCAGCTCTTTAGGATCTTTAGCTGCTAATGACCACTGGAATCTGAGGGGCTACAATTGTCTTCCCAATTATTTAAGAACCTGAAGCAGTCTCCGAGTGGTGAGCACTAAAAAGGAAAATCAAAGCAATGTGCTATATTGTGCATTAAAATGATTGGTTTATATGGTACTGTATTTTTATGTAATTTAACATTTAGAAAACTAAAGACAACTAAATAAATAAAAATAATCTCTTTTTTTCCTATTTCCAATAAAAAATATTTTGATTATTATTTTGAAGGAATCCTTAAGGAGATTTCTCTCAGAAACGAGGAATATGCTATTCCTTTATTTCTCTTTATGAGACATAAATTTTAAAAAGCTTGGCCTACTGTGGAGAAAAGCAGTGCTGAACGACCTGTGCTGCTGTTTGTACAGACACATGAATGGAAATTCAAGCTGAGCAGAACCAGTATTGCTGGTGCCTTTCCTTCACTGAATGCTAGCTGTGTTCTGATCCAATACCAGCTGCTTGGTGAGTGGTTTCCCTGCCCGGGCCCTGGGTATTCCTGCCCACTCCCTCTTGCCCACAGCAGTCACACTCTGGAAAAAGATTTGCGACCTCTAACTGACAGACTTATTTATACCTGTGCCTTGCAAAAGGGCAGGAGCCCATCCAGTGATACCAATTCCTCCAATAATCATAAAAAATCACATAATAATTCAAGTTGAGAGGAATCTTTGGGAGCAGGGCTAATTTCAGAGCTGGACAGGGTTGCTCGTGACTGTGTCCAGTCCAGTTTTGAATATCTGTAGTGTTGGAGACCTCCCTTGAACTGCTGTGAATTAGAAATCAGTAGCTGAGAGGAATGAGCAGTCTCCACACCAAAACACAGCTGGATACTTTCACCCTGGCTGAAGGCTGAGAAACATTTGCTTGATTTTTGTCTGGGCAGATAGAGGTAAAGTATTTACTGAAGGCATAGTAGAGGAGAAGCAGTCTGAGCTCTTCAGCAGACCAAGAAAACAACTTGGGTTGGGTTTAGCCCCAGGAAGGGCCTGGAAAGGACTTTTTGTCTGTAATAGTTTTGATGTTACAAAGAAAAGGTACTGCCTTGGCATCTTTGTGCTCATAAAACTGAACTTCTCCCATTTTGTGCCTTTGCAGAGCTGCACCAAAATCCCTGATTCCAGAGTGTGTTTGCTTTCTGTCTATCATGAGTGTTTGTGATTTGCAACCATCACTGATTCAGGAAAAACAAAGTCAAATTAAAACACATTCGTTAGAGATCTAGTTCCAATTTTAGAGCTAAAGAGTGGTTTGGAAAGCAGTAGCAGATAAATACTCCTCTAGAAAGATACCGAACACTGAGCTGCTGCTGTGTGTAATAAGGTTGAATGAATCCAGTGATGTTTGACTGTAAAATGAATTGCTGAAGATTTGGGTTTAACCCTTTGGCCAGGCTGTTTCACTGCAGTAATTTTAAGCAGCATGCGAGTTCATCTTCCTGTAAGAACAGAGAAGGGGGAACAACTCTCCTGCTTTGTGAAGCATCAGACAGAATAAAAGTGGCTACTGTTGTACCTGAAGGAGTGTTGGTAATCACCCCACATCCAAATGAGTAATTAGCTGAAATAATTACCAGCCTTGAGATGAATCCACACACTTTTTTTGCCTGTGACAGTATCAAGGATAACAGGTGTTGAGAGTGCCTTGAAGGGACAAAGATTAAAGATTATTTCATTATCTGGATCCCTTTAGGCAGAGAAGTCTTGTGTTTTATCCTGTCATGCACAGAAAGGTCTAAGCAGCACCTCATTCTCCTCATGCTTTGGCAATTTTGAAGCTGAGCTTCTGACAGAGAGTGAGTGTTGTTTAATCTGGGAGAATTGTCTGTCCTTGAGAAATCAGTAAATTGTCTCTGTGTCTCTGCACAGTCTGCTTCCGACTTAGAGACCCAAGAAAAACTGCAAGTAATGATGCCAAAGAAGCACTGAGCAACAGTCTCCAAATTCCTGAGATTTACATTAATTAGGAAAGTATTTGAAGGGTTCCTTTACTTGGAAACTTGCTGACAAGACAGTGCGCATATTTCCAACTCATGGTTTCCATTTCCCAGCAGTGACTTGCAGGAATAATGTCTCTCAAAACTGTCACTAGCTTATAACATATTCTTGCAGTGTGCACGAGCATTACACCCATGACAAATCTGTGCAAGTCAGTATTTGTATCCCACGATGATGTGATGGAACCTGGCAGAGAGATGGGATGGGTGGAACTGATGGAAACTGGCTGTTGCAATCATTTATCTGCATAAACATTTTTCCATTAAAAACTTTACCTTGTCCCCTATTTTCTCCTCCAATTTCATTATAATTTGAAGGAGATTTTTGCCTAGCTAGTACATGTTTGATTTATGATCTTTTTTTATCTGCTCTCATTTGATTCTTCACCAGGTCAGTATTAGGCGTTACGCATAACATTTAGGTGTTATGCCTTTTTCTGATTCATTATCCTCTACTTTTGTTTTTCACTAATCTCTTTGTTCCTGTGTTTTTTTTTGTTTGTTTGTTTTCTACTCTCTGTTTCTCAGCTACAATCCGTGATTCCCCAGAGTGGAAGCAAGTTAGAAAATAGATGTGTCTTCAGTCCCGGCTGGCATCCAATTGTTTGTAGTGGCCCTTGCTAACCTCCTGTGGTTCCAAGGCCCATAAGAAGTTCTTGCTGTTTTATGACTTTGACTGTTCATGGAGCAAGGTCCATCCTTGTGGTGCTGTGTGTAATTTATCTGCCTTTCAGAAGAACAGACTTGGTGTTGCTGGTACCTCTGGGCAGCACCACAACACTGGTTGTTCCTTACTATAAACTGCCCTCTCTGAAGTTAGTCAGTTTTGGTTTAGGAGTTTTCTGGAAGAAACTATGGAAAGACATTGTTTTTGACAGTGAAGTTACTCCAGCTGGCTGCAGCTGAGGATTTCTGGTTAAGAACTTTGTACAAACTTGTGCTGTACTTGGCTCAGCACACTGGTTCTGTACAGGGTCCATCTTCCTGCTGTACTGCAGGCCAGCATTTCCACAGGAAGAAATTCTCCTCCTTTTTGCTGGATTTCAGTTTTGAGAGCTGACTGTGCTTTTTCTCTGACAAGTCATGCAAAACCCTTGCATGGCTGAGCACACCTTTTTAAGCCAGTAGATAGCTTCTCTCCTTCAACTGACATTCACCTGCAACTCCCTTTGTCTTCAAGAAAGGTCATGAATGTGTCCTCCATAAGCAATAAAGCAAGCTACACAGGCCCAGTTACTGATACAAAATTCGACTAAAGATTGCACTGAGATGCTTTCCAGTGACACGAGGATTTCTGCTTTCTGCCAAGGGGGCAGCAGCAGCCAGTGAAGATTGGGCAGATGCTTGTGAGTAGGTTAAGTCTGAAGGAAGTGCAGGCTGGCTCCTCTTTTCCATTGAGAGCAGCTTCCTCACATCTAATTGTGCCTCTCTCTGCTTTTCATGTAGTACTTCTGCCATAGTTTTGAACATGCTTTTAAATTATTTTCCCCCCCCTACCTATGGTTACTTAGGAAAACTTCTGGATGATTAATTCACCTCATAAATATTCATCTTTAATATTATATTTTCAGTATGGATATGTAGCACGTTTGCTGAGAAGAGCTACCTACAATTAATAAGTAAGGCTGAGGATAAACTGAGCATTCAGAACTCCTGGAATTTGCCAGGGACTGACTTAAGTGCAAGTGGATGGTTTGAAATTCTAGTACCCACAGGTCTTCATAAGCTGAAGTTCTCGGTCTCCATGTTCAAGGAACAAGGACGTAATGAAAATATTTTGATATTCAAGAAAAAAATTAAAGCTTCACGACACTTCAGCTGAAAAGATCAAAGTCGTCTTTGAATAAATGTGACTGCATTTTGCCTTTCAGGGACTTAATTGATCTGTCTTCCCTGAGATGATTCCTCTACTTCTCATGGGACTCTCCCCTCATGTTTGTGGGCTGTGCTTATAGAACATGATTTTTGTTTACTCTAGTGCTGTAGTCTGATGGCTATTAAATGGCTTGCTGGGGAAAGGACAGATTGTGCAACCCTTTTTTTGCAAATGCTATGAATAATTCCAGTGACTTTCAATCAGTTGCCTTTTCAAGAGTTTGAGATTTTTAACTGCTGTTAATAGTCCTGGAATTAAGCTGTCTTGAGCCAGGTCAATATGACAGAAGAAACCTAAACCTTTATAGCATACCTTTCCTGAATAACTAGGGAAACTCTACCATTGATTAAGAAAAACAGGGAAATACACAATATTTGAAATAAGTTTTGATAAGATCTCATGCTGCTTATTTATAGAGGCTCCTGTGGGAAAATGGAGATACTTAATGTGTAGGTGGGATGAACCTGGACAATCCAGAGCATCTCTAACATAGTTTGCAGGTCAAACAGTTTAATGCTGCTGGAGAAGCTAGAGATGCTTTCCAGAAGATAGAGAAGGCAGATGTTGAACCTGTCCCAGGCTCCCCAGAGGAGCTGGGTACTTCAGGGCAATCGGCACAGCGCAATTTTCATGTCTACGTGCCTTAGGGGAAGTGGAAATATTTTTCCACTCTATCTATAGAAGATAGTTGTGTGTAACTCAGAAAGTTCCCAACCCTCTTAGTGACCCCTCCACATCCTTTCTCTAAGTATTTATGCTCTAATAAAACAAATGAGGAGTGGGATACTGAGGTCCAGAGGCAGATGGTCAGTGGGAAGCAGAGTAAAGGCACCTATGTTAAAGCCTTCTATTTGCCTTGAACACGGATGAAGAGTAATCCAAGACAGCCCTGCAGGTTCCAGCACGGGCCCACTGCTGTGCCCGCCCAGTGTTCCCAGCAGGCAGGATGTTTCCAGGGAGGCTCACTTGCTGCTCTCTGCTTTGGACTGCATTTCCAAGCAAACACCTGCTTGGAAACCCATTTCAAAAGCACACAATGCAGATATCTTTAAGGAAGGAAATTCAGCATGCAAAGAATTAAGGTAGTGCATTGATGAGACTGAAGCTATTTTGAATAAGAACAAACACCCTTAGGCTTTTGGGATTTTAGTACAGAATTTTGAAAAAACATCAAAGGGGGAAAAGTAAATACTGGTTTTGCAGCTATTGACACTTCAAATTCTATTTAACAACAGCAATATCAATTGCATGTTTCACACAGTGTGATTTCCTTAGCAATATGAGCTAGATTTGCTTTTGAATGTAGAATCAGACTTTTTGCATTCAATTACAGGTTGGTCTTGTTTCAGCAGCAACCATAGTTTGAGTGTTTGCCTCTCCTGTACCTGATCTTAAACCTTCAGTTACACAAGAGATGTGTGACCTGGGAACTCAAGCTACTGCAGTCAATAGCTGGTAAACTGATTTAGACTTAGAGTGCTAAACGCCTTTGTGAAGTGTTTGTACTTCATTGTGTGTTTGTGTAAGTGCGATGCAGCAAATTAAATTTTAGCCACCTGTGATTCATGTGTTCACACTTTTTAAAAATATACAGGGTTTTTTAATGGTAAATATTATCAGCTACTTTTCATCCTGATCACTAATGAAAGATTTTGTATCTACTAGTAGAGTTTGAGAAGGTTACTCATTTTGCCTCCCTTTTTTATCACTCCAGTCATTTTCCATACATAAGTCACTATTCCTCCAGCACCTGGAAACTAGCACCCTGAAAAACAGTGACAATGGTGGGAATTCCATTCATGTCAGAGGATGTTACTACTTTAACTGTTGTCTCTAATGTGGTTTGGAGAAGCAAATCACCAAAGATTTCCAAAACTCTCTGGTGTAGTTTAAGCAATCAGTGACACCAAAAGAAGTTGTTCTGTGAACCTGCTGCTGGTTGGTTTTGTCCCTTGTGTTTGTCAAGATTCAGCCAGGTCCTCTCTGCTCCCTCTGTTCATAAATCTGTCTCTCTCTAGTTCATTCCTGGCCCCCACAGATCTCTGGATGCCTTTTCCAGCTGGTGATCTTGGAGCTGGGTCTGGCCCTGCCCGAAGGCTGGGGAGTGGGGTGTGGATGTGTGTGAGCATTTGCTCCTGTGACACCCAGAGATGAGGGAGGTACTTGTCAATTTATACGGTCACTTTTTATAAGCAATGAGTTGTAGGCTTATTATCTGCTGTAACTCTTGGTTCAGACTTAAAGGATGAGAGCTTTTTAGTCAGGCTCAGGATCTTGGGAGGCCCATCACAGTAACTATCCTGCAGGAGTACCCTGACCTGGTCAGTGCTTGTTTGGTCTGGTTTTTTACATACCATGTAAGTATGGTAATAGAGTACTGGTATTTTATAATGAAGTACCCCTTCTATTCTTGAAATGGCCTATGGAAAAGCTAAACATAGTTGGGATAAATACTTTTAAATAAAATAAAATCTGGGGAATAATTAAGTGATGCAAAGCTCAGACATTTTAAAGGGAGGTATGAGTCGTTTGATGAATAGGAAATGTGTTAGGAAATTCTGATTAATTATTAATCTATTGAAAAAGGAGCTAGAAAAATTAATATTTTATATCACAGATATATTTATATAAAATAATTCTGTAGTTGCTTAGTTAGCTGGTTAGAGTACAGCTTCAAACAATCTATAGAAACAAGTGAATCCTCCTTTATCTCAAATATAATTAGCCATTTAAATGTCTTGGGTCAATTTATTAACACTTTATTCATCGGGGTGTAACTTTTATTAGGCTTTATTGCTATCAGAAATTATATCCTACACAAATACAATAGAGATTTAAATGTTCTGTAGAATGAGCCAATGCTTCCTGACTTTATTGCACAGTATTGTAATGAACCTTGACCAGCTGTAGATTTGATAAGTGTAAAATATTGCTGCTTGCTGCTAATTTTGTTCCTTTTTAATGACTGATAATCCATGTCGATTTAGTGTGATAGTCACAATCCAATACTGTTTTCCTGCTATAAATGTGATTGTAACAGGAGCTATTAAGTGTGTCTGCGTAATAAAATTAGTCAGGGAAGCTCTGTATATTGTTTCCAGGTCTTTGGATTTTCATTATAGTAGTGGAACTTGTTAGACTGTAAAGCTTGATGGTTGCCAGCTCAGACAAGCTCTTTTCTACTTCTGTGCCAAGCAAAGGGGTAATGATGCTGCACTAAGAAGTCTGTTCTCACTGCTCTGGAAAATTCATCATATATAAACATAGGGGATCATTTTGGGGAGAGTAGGAAAGGTGTCACGGGGGAAGAAAGAGAGGAAACTCATCTGGGCAACTACAACTGCACAAGAGTTGCTTAAAGAGACAAACCTGGCAGCTGAATGTCTGTGTTGGGACAAGGTGGTTGTGACATCTCTTGGCAATCAGGCAACACTGATAAATCAAATGTTCCTGTTTGTCAGGATGCCAAACTGTGCGAAAGGATCTTGGTGAGGAAGCCTCAGCAGAAGACTCTCTTTGCCTTGGTGGGTCTGTCCAGCAGCACATTCTACTTTTAGATAATGAACTGTTGCATCAGAGTCATTCTGAGAAACACACACTTCCTCAGACACCTGCTTTTGGTCTATTTGATCTTGTCTAACCTGAAGATTTCTATTTCAGTTCCTGGGCCCCTAGGTTTGAAGCGGAGATATTTTTATAAGAATGGCTGAAATCCCAACTGTGAGAATCATCAAAAAGCAGTTTCCGTAGCTTAATATAATTATTTGGATTTTTTAAAAGTGGGTAATTATGTGATCTCCATCAATATCTTGGCAGAATAGTAACTAAAAGATGTACCCATATCTGCATAGTATCTCAAAAGACTTTATTATGTGGTAAAACAGATATCTAACACCTGGGTTTCTCTTACTTCTTAAACAGGTAATTGGGAATTCTGCCACTGATGTCAGTGAAGGCAAGGTTTTGCCCACAGTAATTTTGTCGGGAGAAGCCAGACTGTGGCTCTCACGGTGTGAGAGCTTTGCTGTGCTCTCTTTATCTGCTCAGGTGGACTGAGCTGTACGGACTGCTGGGGCAGGAAAAGAACTACTTGCACACATCCACTGATGATGTTGGCTCAATAAAGGCTTTTGTCAGCAGCTTATAAGGGACAGTTTATAACTTTTCACTGACTAATAGTTCATACCCTTCAATACAAGGCAGGAATAAACCTAAAGATTCATAATTTGCTACATTATTTATTTGCAGCATTTCCTCCAATACTTGGAAAACCTCCCCAAGAAAAAAAATGCAGAAAGCTGACAAGTACATGCAGAGAGAACTGCATTAGCCTAAGGTTTATTGGAGCATCTTTGCATTTTGGTGGCTGTGTGGTAGAAGCTGTGAGGCCCTTCTGACTTTTGAGTTTATGCTTACAGGGATGTTTAAATGTCATCACCCAGTCTCTGCATTATCCAGACCTGCTGTACTGGGGACCATTCAGATCTTCATTTCATATGCCTGCAATTTCTATGAAGGCTCTCAGTGCAGAGTGTAACACAACAAAACAGTGGTGTAAAATACATTTAATATGAGCCTTTCTGCAGAGATCTCCAGGCTGCCTTTATGGCTGACATATACTCCTTTGCAGAGGAATTCTGCAACTATTCCTAGGATTCGAAAGCATTTCTGCTTTGCTGGCTCTGTCTGCTATGCAGCACTACTTGCATCAGGCTCTGTGCAGCAGTTTTGGGGGATGCTGGCTGGTCAGGGCTGCTTCCTGCCAGAGGACAAGATGCTGAGAGGCTGGTCAGCAGGTAACAGTAGCTGAAATCCTGCCAACATAATTCGGAGGTTAAGGGGGTAGTCAGTGCACCTGTAATTAGTGCATCCATCTGTAATTGGGGCCATTTCATCAGTATTCCTAGGGGAATCAGTATTCTCTGTGGGAGAAGTCCAGTAACTGCTTCCTTTATGCCTCTAGAGCAAAACGAACTTTGGGCGGGGAGAAGACATTTCCTCTGCGCAGACATAAAGAAAAGGGAACTTACTTCACCAATTTATAATTCAAGTTATTGGAATAAGTTGCTAGTGTCCCATTCATTTTTTGCCAGATGAAGATGTCCCACATAGATTTAACTCCGGGCTTTCGCTCTAGCTCAGCAAGTACCCTAACACAAAGGGTATTCCTTGCAAATAAACACTGGACAGATACAAAGAAACACTGAGCAAAACCTAAGCCATGCAATGAGCCTCAGAAAGATCAGATCCACAGATGTGCTGACTGAAGTTTAAGAGACAACTTAACAGATGTACAAAGCTGTAGATCAGAGGGGATATAAAACAGTTAAACTTGCTTAAAGGCACGATGTGTCACAATCTAACGATTCCATGCATCCTCAGCCCGACAGAAGAGGGAACATACGCTCAGCTCGCTGCTCTGGCTGTAGGCATGCCAAGAAGATTATAAAAATGCCATGCTGTGATATGTTGCCCTCCTGCCTGAAAGGCTACCATTAAGCTGCTTATTTACTGCACCTATTCCGGCAGCAGTGCGGTTCAGAGTGCTACCTGTCTTCTTGTTGGATAAATTAGTTGTGGATATCACAGGATTGTTGCTGCCTATTGTTCAGGCTGGTGAAGGTGGGAAGAGATGAAAGGCACGGATCTGACCTTGTAATGTTTTGTGTAAAATAAGAGATGCTTTTTCTTCCTAGTGAGTGTTGTAGTTGATCTTGGTAGGACTGACTGTGTTAGCCAGTTTGGAGTTAAATTAAAAAGGTGAACATACTAATGAAGGCAATATTTTTTTCTCAATCGCGTACACACACACATATATATATAAATATATTTGGGGGGAAGATATGGAGGTGTGGAGGAAAGTGCGTATCATTAGAGCTTTGTGCTCTCTGTAAATCAGCACTGTTTGAAATGAAATCATCAAGAGAACACACAGGAAAACTTAGACACCCCCTCAATGCAAAACATTTTTTTGTTGTTGGTGGTTGGGGTTTTTTTTAATATATATAAATTGTTGTGCCCTCATATTTTTATGGTATATGGAGCTGTGAACTTTAAATTAGTGATAACAGAAATTGACAAGTACAGCATTAAAAACTAAACCATGCAGCCCTACAGGCTTAATTATGAAGTGAGCAGGAAGATAGACACAGAAAATCCTGTTTCAAAATTTTACCTCACATAATATAAATAAAAGATTATGTCTTCCACTGGTAGCCTAAGATCAAAAGGATAATATAAAATGACTAGCCTGTATTTATTTTGCCTTTATTATGTGTATAGATAAACTATACATTTCTCATTTCCTTGTGTCTTTTAGCTATACACAGTTAGAGACACTTAGATATAGATTTAATTATGGATAAATAGCTATAAATTAATACATGTAATTATTTTTAATTTTTCATTTAGTCATTAGAAAGACGCATTTTCATTATCAAAACTTAAAAATAGAACATTTTTGGAATAGTGTTCTAATTGATAGTATGGCAAGTTGAATATAAATTAGGGAAATTTAAAAATATTGATTGGAATTTATAAGGATGTTTTAGATAATCACTAACAAACAGAGACAAGTTATGACAGTATTTACTGTATAGATGTATATATGTCATAATTTAAACAGGTATCTTCACCAGTCAGGTACTATGTGTGCTGAACTGATAATTTTCATTGCTGTTCTAAAAAGCCCCTACTTGTTAAGTTTCAATAAGGCTCTGGAGAAGGTTTTCTTCTTCCTGACGAGCCATTACTAACTCAAAACATTTTACATGGCTTTGGTATAGCAGGTTAGAGGCAAAAGAAAAAAAAAAGAAAAAAGGAGAAGGAGAGAATCTCAAAGAAGCAGGTGCAATGTTCTTCTTCCTTCCTCGAGCTACTTATTTTATTTGATCATTTTTGGATGCCAGTATAAAATCTGTCTGAATAGCAATCTATGTGCAGCCAGTAAGGTTTTGTCACATTCAGTGTCAATGTATTGTGACACAAAATCAGGCTCAAAGGAAGAGTGAAGAAATACTAACACCTTGTTCTAAGGGGTTCCTAAAAGGGCACATCAGTATCTTTCTGGTTCTATGGTGATGGGACTATCAGCAGTGTCAGGCTCTAATATGCAGGTTTGTTCTAACAAAGAAACTCCCTGTTTCCTTATTTGTTTGCCCATGATTTAGCACCATTTCACACCAAGCCTTAGTTTGTGAAAGTAGCCCCGTTAACAGATGCTGGTTGAAGTTGAGCCTTTCTGATGCTGCCTTACAGCACTGAGTCCTCTTGGAGTGCTATTTTAACTGGCAATTATTGTATTTGATTATGATCAATCAGGATGAAAATTGACTTGACTCCTAAAAGTCTAAATCTCTTTATATCATGATTAACGTGGCATTTTCTTCCTTGTGTCTCCGCCTCAGCGAGCCTCTACCACACACATTTGCTGAATAAAGTTGGCCCTTTGCAGAAATTAAAGGAAAATGTCATATTGTGAACAGTCCTAGATTAATTTTAATATAGAAGATATGGGATAAAAAAAATACTGCTTTAACTTCTCCTTTTTCAGTATGTTTGGAGTTGATAATATTTCAAAAACTTTTATAAAGAAGAAGAAGAAGACATATGCAGATATGGTAACTCTCATGGAAGGACCTAATCACTGCAGTTGCAATTAATGGTAATCACTGGCAAATCTGTCTTAAATGTCTAATTAATCCTAAGCATGTAAGTAGTGTGACTGTTGTAAGTGGAACTGCTCAGACATTCACGTACTGCCATGCACAAAATTAGTCAGGCACTTGGCTCCTCCAGTAGGTCCGGATGGAAATGCAAAACTCTTGTGCTAAATCGCCGTGGGCTCAGGAGAATGGTGCAGTTCAATTATCTCCAGCCAGGGTTAAAGAGGGATGGAAGCATCCTTTTGTGCCAGAGAAATTCACCCAGATGTCATTTGTAAGGGCAGCAAGGACCAGCTCCAGGGAGCGAGCACAGGTGAGGTTTTGCTGCGTGGCTGTTACTTGTGACGGGAAACTACTTTAGGATATTAATGCAAGCCCAGTAATCAGCCTGGGATGAGCTTGAGATGGTTCATTCAAATTTAGAGATGTCTTTCTGTTTGAAAGTGTTGAGGGGAAAATTAACTAGGTCATGTAAATGAGAGTAGGGATCATTTGGGGAGACTTCAAGTACTGCAGTACTAATAGGCAATATTTAAGCAGACTCTTCATTTTTCATGTGTACCAATCACCTGAAATATCAACTGGCTGCACATCCCTAAAACAAAAGGATGTTGGAAGGGGGAAAGGTGGGGAAAAATTCTACAGCTGTATAAACTAGAACAAATTTAGAACTGTGAAAAATTCAGGATAATGGGTGAACAGAAGGATGAATTCAACTGTCAGCATGGCTGTGAGTTTTGCAGCACTGAGTATCAAAGTTGCTTTATCCCACACCTGCTAAAACTGCAAGGTCCCAGACAGAGGCCAGCACTTTTCAGTCACTGTAACTGACTGACAAAAAGGCTTCCAGGAAGAAGAATATAATCATTAAGATCTTGGGGGATGGGAGTAGGGTGGAATGTTCATCAGAATTAAAAACTGATGAAGAAAACTGGAATTGGGTGTGGATTTGGTACGTGACAACCCTACAGAAATTTGTCCCCAGTTCTAACAGCACTTACATGGCTAAGTAAAACATAGATTTATTTTTTGGTCACTGTGTTGGACAGTTAAGCCTTGAGAATATTTTTGTGTTAACTGTACACTGTAACAGTCTTTATTTTCTATATAAATCTATTCCATATAATTTATGATGTAAAAATATAAGTGCATGGTAATATTCCGTTAAATCAGTGGTTACTGCTTCAAAAAGCACCTAATTCTGGTTGAACACTCAGTAGTTCCAGCAAAGGACTGAACCACTGTGATGGGGTGTACACTTGCAAAATAAACAAAAATTGCTGTGGTACTGCACTGAAGAATATTTACAGATTTGGTTTTCTTTGAAGGGAAGCTCCATGAGGCTTTGCTGTACAGAAAACCCTTCTCCAAAACATAGGGATTCAGTCATTTAATGTATATACAGCATTTTTTACTTAATTTCTTTCCTATGTGTATTTTCAGACTATGAGTTTGTGTAACCTCCCCAAAAGACATTCAGGATATTTAGATTTTATAGAATCCTGAAGTTAATTGCAGATGTTTTGGATAGTTTTATTTTGTCCTACTTCGTGTTAACCATGATTTGGTATTTAGTCCTGGGCCATAAGGATTCTTTGATTGTTTGGAACTTTGAGGAAGGAAATATTTTTGTTTAGAAATTTTGCAAAGTTTGCCAGGTTTTATGGTTACTCTCACAATGTCCAACAGGTGAGAAATAGTTCCTGGGAGTGCTTTGGTAACCAGTATCTTGTGCATAACCAACATCTTGTGCATTTCAGTCCAGAAATTTCAATTTCTGCATTTCAATCCAGAAAAGTGTGTACAGTACAAGGAAAACACCCAGCTGTCATAGTCCTTCTGGCACCCGAGCAATGACCCAAACCACATTCATTTTTAAGTGATTTTTTATCCAGTCAGTGCAAGTGTGGTGCTCTGAGGTGCCCTGAGAGCTTTGGCTTTCTGACAGAGCAGCTCTGGGCTGGCTGTTCCTCAGCTGCAGCGCAAGGTTTACGTGCCCAGAAAGAAAAATGGGGACACGAGGTCAGCTTGGCTCCAGCCTGGTGACGCTTTGTCAATATTGGATTGGCAATCCTGTTACTATAAGAAACAAGGACATCATGTAGCTGTTAGGAGCTAGAAAATAGATTGTTTACTATGTTCCATGCCATCAATCAGTTTCGTGAGAAAACTTGAGCTCTGGCTGACTGGCATAATTTCTTTTAAAAGCCCCAAGTGTCTCTATTACTTAATATTTATTGAGATTCAATTAACAGCAAATTAAAACTATTCAATTTTTTTATGTAAAAGAGTTTAGAATATTAAAACAGTTTAGTAAATCAAATTATTTTAATTCTAATCACAGTAATTAAATGGACATGATTTTTAAAAATGACTGCATAATTGGTGCAGAAAAGCCAAACCAATCAATGTGTATAGATTTGCTCATTTACTTCAAACTGGAGATTAGTAATATAATTGGAGATTACTTCTTTAGTAAGGTATTTGTCAGTAAAATAATGTGAAACGCCAAATTCAAGTGATAAAGGTTAGTTTCCTTGAAATACTCCTCTCTGTGTTTGCAGTGTATCTGCAGATGAAAAGTATTTTGTATTTTACGTCACTCAGTATTCTCAATATTAGACCAAGTCTTCTACATTCCTAATGTTTGTTTTGCTATGTAAATTCAAAGTTTGGAAAGCTGTTGCCTTCCAAGTCCTCTGTATATAATTAGAGGGATAAAAGCAGCCCCAGTCTCCAATAAGACTCCCTTCTGGTCAGCTGCATAACATAAGTATTGAAGCCAAAATATTCAAATTTCATCCGAGAAAGAAAACTCCTTAGGACCTACAAAATGCCATTTAAAAGCTCACTGTGTTGAATGACCTCGGTTAAGTGACATCCTCCATTGCGACAACAGAATAATTGCATGCTGTATCAAATGTTTGCACTGAAAACCAGAATATTTTAAGACGGGACCAAGGATCAGCTTGACACATCCCAGTAAGAAGGAAAAATGAGATGTAGAGTAGAGAGGAATAAGTGTGAAGCTGGTCCTTCCTTCCTGCCAACCTCCTGCAATCACTCATGTTACTGTTTTGGAGCTTAAGAGGTTTGATACCAGCCATGGTCTAATTCAAGCTCTAGTGAAGTTTATCAAGTACCTCACCTGGAAAATGAAACCAACAAAAAAGATGGGGGGGAGGGAAGAAAAGCAGAAAACTGATCAGATTTAGAAGAAAATTTGTAATGGATCACTAAATGAAAACAAGACTAGGAGCTGAATACTTGCCCTCAATGAAGTCAGGATATTTTATCCCTAAGTTCCTCAGCTCTCTGCACTTTCACACTCCTGTCCTTCCAAAGAGATACAAGCACAGGTACCCTAGGCAGCTTTACAAACATCTCCAAATATTAAGGACGACCTTCTCATGCCAAGGTAAGTACATGGTGTAACTTGATGGTGCCATCTGGTACCCTATGTGTCGGACTGGTGACACTGCATACACTTGTTAGGCAAGTCAGTGCATCAGAAGCAAGCAAACCTCCCCAGGTTAGACCTATAGAGCGCAGTCTTCTTAATTTTAATTCTCATGTTGCAAGTCATGACCTCTTCTTCAAAGTCTGCCCAGCCTATTCCCTTCCTGGGATCAGACAGCAGGCAGGTGTTTTTTAGGTGGGTGCATAGGCACAACCACCTGCTGTTAGTTCAGTGTCTGTTCAGGAGTGTTCTTCAAACTACTTGACCTGGAAGTGGATATGAAAATTACCTTCTCACGGGAGAGTCAAATGTTCCCATGGTCTAAAGCTGTCCACACTTCCCTAAACACATCCCTAATTGGTATTCAACCTTAAAAAATGTCTTTCATTAAAAATATAATTTGACGAAGTAATTGACTTGCATTTGATTAAGTCAGAATCTATTGGATTAAAGTGATTAATAGATAAAATTATAATCAAACAGAGCAGTACAAAAGGTGAATTAAGTCATGGGTCATAATAAAATACTAAATTTAAGAAAGATTGATATGGTAGGAATATTCATTTCACAGTAGGTATCACGCTGTTCCCTTACAGACAGTGACATAATTCAGATAGATTTTGGTAGTCAGAATCGGGGCTGCTTCAAAGGCCTTTGAAGTTGGTGAGAGTTATGCCAGAGATCTGTTTACAACACTTTACACCCTCAGTGTAAATATTCACTGCTCCCATACAGACAGCAAAATGTGATGTTACTACCGCCGAATTAGCTCTGAACTGCAGAGGGGCAAAAACAGCTTAATGATCTTAGAATCAAAAAACCACTTATCCAAAGAACTGCTGTCTTGTAAGACTCCCTGTTACACAGCACTGGAATACAATGCAGCATTTCATTGTACATATCTATTAGGAAGATAACTTAAAATTGGTTATGAATTTTGACCCACCAATACATAGGACACTGCATTGACTAAAAAAAGCTTATTCAGAACAAAAATTCTAGTATTACAACTATAGTTTCTCTTTTAAGTGAACAAGTAACAACATAGCAACAGACAGCAATCACATCTTAGGATAACTGTAAAGCTGCAGGTACACCATTAAAGCTGCATGGTCCCCACCTGGACAAACTGTCAGCATTTATGTGTCTATCTGGCTTGTACTTTACTTTGAAACAGCAAGATGAATTAATTAAATTTTGTCTAGCAACTAGACTACTCCTTTTCTGAAGCTAAACGTTTTCCTTCCTTGCCCACCATGGCATGTAATTTTAGTGGTCCGCTTTCAGGTGTGCCAAGCTAACATAATGGTCTGTGCGTGGTGCATAGAAGTAATCATGGCTTGAAATGCCCACTGGATGGGGATATGGGCAGCCAGCTGCGCTCTGATATTGGCATCTGAGCTAAAGATAATGTTTTTTATCAACCTCTATTGTATTTCAAAAGGATAGAACCAGAGGAAATAACTAAACCTACCTAACCTTCCGAGATCGGCAGCTTGTCAGTAATTAGATCAGATTAATTAGTAATTAGATCAGTACTTGGTCTGCTACTGAAGTAAGTGTGTGCATGGGATCTGCTAAGTTCTTTGAAACAAAAAATTTACCAAACTGAAGATACTGGTAAAACATAAACAAGAAATTCCCACTATGGGATGACAGACTATTGACTGTTTCAAATTTAATTTGCAACAGTCATGTTCATTGAGGTATCCGTAAGATAATGAGAATTAGGTGAATTACAGACTTTATTATAAGCATCTGAGTTCGAGAAGCCATAAAATCTTTAAGGTATCTTCAGCATTCTCTCAAGATTCACTAAAACAGAATCTAAGTCTGGTAAATATATTGAGCATCTCAACAAGTTCAAAGTACTCACGGAGTTATGGGATCTATTTGCCTATGGAACCCATCCAGGGAGTGACTTTGTGTTTAAAATCATGATTGTTTTAGTCTAGTCAGCTGGGGGATGACGATGCCAAAGCAATGTGGAAAAGCTGTCATTGCAAGTAGCTTTCCACTGGTTGGCTCACAGTATCCCAAATATAGAGACAAATTAGAATGTTTGTTACCTAAAGGAGAATTTCTTGTAGTCTAAGTTCACATGCTCGAATAAAAGGGGGTGCAAAGATTGCCAGATATTTTCCTGACTGTTCCAGCAGGTGCCAAATGATTCAGTAGTGAAACACAGCAGTATTTAACATCCTCTAAATCATTCCACAAGGTAAAAAAAGTGCCATTGTACCAGTGACACCACACACCAGAAAACCTGTAGTAGGTTGGAAGTGCTCATTATACCTCCACAGAGACTCCCTGCTCAGATGGAACAGCTCCCGCTTCAGTTGTGCCTTTTTTTGCCTCTCTTTGCTTTTTCTTTTAGTTACAGACTCAACTCAAGTGTTGTTCTGAGAAGAAATGGGCTTGCTTATTTTTCTTAATCGAGGATTATGTAATTGTAGCCATTTAGTGGCTGCTGCCTCTGATAGACTGGATTTCTAAAATCAGGAAATTGACGTTACAGAATCGGAACAAGCAATGCTCCATTCTTCCACAATAGCTTCTGCTGACACAGGAGCCTACTTGCAGCATACTGAAATTTAGAGTTTAAAAGATCCACCAGAAGTAGAATAGTTACTATTGTTGGTCATTCTTGTTCAGCATTGGGCAGCATGGCTCAGCCATCTGCGTATTTGCCTATTAAAAGACAAAAAAAAAATCTCATTTCACTTCCAAATGTACTTGAAATCTCTTGAACAGTTGGCACATGATATTGGAATTTTAGTGCCAAAGGTAATAAATTTCGTGGTGGTTATGACATGTTTGGGAATAGCTTCAGCATTGGAGGTGGAAGGGCTAAGCTGGACTCTTGTCTCTATACGAGGATGGTTGGTTAACAAAAATTAAGGAATCAATGAAACTCGGCAGATGTATTTTTCAGTCATATCACTATTGTTTTCTGGATACCCCAAATTTCAGAATGTGTTACTTCTGCGAGCCAGACCTCACTCATTAAGCATAGTACTTGCCAAGGTAAACTCTAAATTAAAATAAAAATTAAGTTAAAAAATTAAAATGAATTTAAAAGCTACACTTTCGTATAATGCAAAATGGAAGAAAACAAAAGGAACAGGAAGACTATGCTGTTCCCAATGTCATTAAACTTAGGCAGGACACTTTACATAACTTTAAACTGTTGATTTGAAACCACTTGATTTGTTTACTGCAGAAACAGTATTTTGTTATGGGTGAACTTAGCAATGACCGACTAGGGATCACTGTATATTGATTTTTTTTGTTTTATTCAAGAATAAATTTAGATGGATGGATGAATTTGGAACATTGTTGCTTCATCTTTATCCCTAATTGAGATACTACCATGGATTGTAAGGCTCTGGAGTATAATGATTTGTCAGCACAGGACACAGAGTGGACCAATTTAATAGTTGCTAGAGGGGTTAGGATTCCTACCGCCTTTGATGAAATCTTTTTTAGGTCAGTAACATTTAGAGATATAAAAAAAAAATGAAGTAATTGGAGAGAAACCAGATGGTTTGTGGCTAATTTGGAAAAGTACAGATTATTGTTGTGCAGTATCTTATTCATTAAATGAAAAGGCCTTAAGATTTTATAAGGGATAGATTAATATTGATATCATGTTATGATTCACACTGTTTAGTGTGCAAACATCAGCCATCCCTTATTTTTTCTGCCCATGCTCAGTGCTATCACTGAAACCCCTGTATGAGGAATTACCATGGTGAGTCAGTAGATGACAGCCTTACATGTACATTTTTCATTTATGTTTTGCTGTTATGGAAGAAACATTTTCATGCTGTAAAACACAAATTCAAATATTATAGAAGCAGCCAAATGTATGCTTATCATGGAAATAACATGGGTGAGTGAAGTGTCACAAGCATAAGCTGATCTCTGCATTCCCTACCATTTTTTCAGAGCATCTTGCTTTGGCATTTGCACAGGCTCCTATTCATTACAATTACATCTATTAAATATATGTTGATTCTTAAGTTTCTTTACTGTTCCATTCTGAAACAATATAGACACACCAGCTAAGAATCGAGATGTGTTTATTTTAGGATGATAAAGGTAAAATGTTTACCCATCTCTGACTGGGTAAATATTATTTTACTCAGATTTATTACAGTAGTGCCTAGGGACTCTGAATGAAATCGCTGAGCAGTTCACAGGTACTGCAAGGGGCAATTTTTGCGTCACACAGTTTGTAGCAAAAATAAGCAAGTCAGACAAAAGATAGGAGTGCACACACAGCCTGGGAAGTGACTTTTGTAGAGAGACTTTAGAAGAGAGAGGTGGAATGCTTAAGAACACAGTGTCTGCTGACTGAGCTGAGAGATGCTGATTGGACACACGAAGGGCCACATGTCCCAACAGATATCCAAATCAAGTATTTTTAATTGAGGAACATGTGTCATATTATATATATTTAATACATTAATAGATTTTATATTTATGTATTGATATATACCTGTGTCCAATTTTGTTGTATTTCAAGATGCCATTACAAATTGTTCCCAGTGTATTGGAACTGGTAGAGGGGATTTTTTGGCTCCCATTAGCTTACTTAGTGTTCTTAAGGCCTTAACCTTCTGTTGTGGGATGAAGAGATTTAAACTTCACAGCCTCTTGCTGTCACTTGCTGGCATAATTGAGAATATTGTTTGAGATTTTTGGAGAATCCTTTCCATTTGGCAGAGATGTTTGGACACGCTTGTTAGGAACTGAACACTACAAAATAGATGGTCAGCTCTGGAGGGGATCCTTCAACGAGGGAATAGCTGCAATAAAACAGTGCCAAACAAGCAACATTTTGCTGAGAGGTTTTCAGAATAACATTCTTGACTTAGAGCCCATTATCTAACAGATGTGTATTGATTTAATAAGCCTCCCTACTGTTTCACTGTAAGCACTTAGTTCTCTCATCTTCAGTGGAGAACGTGGAACAGGAATCTATTACTAAAGAGTCTCTTATTCCAGCAAAACATGTTGGTGCCCGTATTTGTCAAGGACAGTTAAGTATTCCAAAGCTAATTAAAACTTCATTTTTTTCATTGGGATGCTGTGGGCAAGGCCCTCAGCTGGATATAATACCTAATATATATACACTGGTATCCTCTTGCTTGACCAAAGAATAACATTGCAAACAATTTAATCTACTCTGTTTTTTTCCTGGTATACCTCAAAATGATCTTACAAAATAATATGATTTTCTGTCGCTACAGAAGTAACGACTTTACAACTTGCCACTGTCAAGCTGTTACTTCAGTCTTATTTATTTTTCTAGGCAAATTAAATTTTTTTTTTCTAGATTTTTTTTTACTGAGCAAGAGCAAATAAACAGGAAACATTAAAATAGGTGTGATTTGACATAAAATCTGTTGAAAGAATGCATAGGTGTGGGAGGAAAGAGGGAGGTACAGCTCTACCGCAGCTGCAGAGTTCAGTCAGGTTTAGCAACGAATTTGGTTTCTGTGGCAAGGGTTTGGTAGAGGAGGGCTCCAAGAGTGGCTTCTGTGAGAAGGTGCCAGAAGCTTCCCCCGTGTCTGACAGAGCTGATGCCAGCCAGCTGCAGCATGGATCCACTGCTGGCCAGGGCTGAGCCCATCAGCAACACGGGTGGGATACAATTTGTTCCAGAAGCGGGGGAAAACCTGCACAACAGCCATTGCAGCTGGGGAGATGAGTAAGAATATTTGAGAGAAACTCTGCTGACACACGAGTTCAGTGGAGAAGGAGAGGGAGGAGGTGCTCCAGCCACCAGAGAAGATTTCCCTGCAGCCCATGGCAGTCCATGGTGGAGCAGAGATCCTCCTGCAGCCCCTGGAGGGAGACCGCGTCAGAGCAGGAGGATGCCTGAAGGAGGCCATGAGCCCATGGGAAGTCAGGACCGGTCTGTCAGGACCTATGGAGAGGAGCCCACACTGGAGCAGGTTTGGTGGCAGAACTTGGGACCCTGTGGTGACCCACACTGGAGCACGATGTGAAGAATTGCAGCCTTGGGATCGGACTCACGTTTGAGACGTCTGTGGAGGACTGTGTCCTAGGGGAGGGGCCCCGTGCTGGAGCAGGGGAGAAGAGTGTGAGGAGCGCTCTCCCTGACGAGAAGGAGCAGCAGAAACAGGTATTTCTGTCTCCTCAGCCTCTTGAGGAGTACTCTTAATGTTTCCCCAAGCAACAAGTCAATTTTGAAAATCTTGGCCTTCAGACTTTATATTCTTTCTTATGGATGCTTCAGTTAAAGACACTGGATTTGCATATAGGTATTTCATATTTCTGTAGTGCATACAATGCAAGACAACACAGGAAGTATTCTATACAACACAGGTCTTTGAAGGTAATAAAAGCTTGTGTGAGTAGTTCAGCAGCTGTTTTGAACACAGGATCTCTTCTTTCATAATCTATTACTACTTTCTGCAAAGTTTCAAGTAATTTGCTTCTCTGAATCAGGCTATAAAGCTTTTAACTGGAAAATTGATCTCCTCATAAAGTACGTATGTTCTAATGCTGTAATTACCTGAGGCCTGATCTTCCAACCCTTGACAGCGTCAGTAATCTGTACTCATCTGTCTAATCTTTGTGATTGAATACAGGGAGAGTCAAGTGATTCCAGAATATCTACTAGGTCTCTAAACAATTTTCCTAAATCACATTTTGTTTTCACATAGATAAGTGATCTAAGTGAAGGGTTAACAGAGTTCTGTCTCTCTTAATTTGAGATTTGGAAGACAATTATAATTCAAAATGTTTCTTCTAGTTGAGACTCCTTAGGAAAGACACATACATAGCCTAGAGCTAGAAGTCCAACTTTGCTTTTAAATGCAAATATTTTAACAAGTATAACACACAGAAGCATGAACTATCAATTATTACTACTAGGCATATGTAAAACATCTTGTTTATCACAAAGAGACCAAATTAGGCTAAAAATAAAATAGAAATTTGTAATTGAAATGTTGCCTGTTCTCCTTTAAAACTGCCCATTGTTCTTATCAGAAGTAGCCTTCAGGTTGTCTTGATGCATCTAAATAGATCTTTCAATGAGAAAAGATGGGAACTGCCAGTGCTGGCAGACTGTGGCATTTGTCATGCAATGAGACTTCCTGGGAATGGTGTTAGAACAGTGCATTATTTACAGCACCAGCCTGTCAGATAAGAGTAAAGACTTTGTTTCCCCTTACTTTCATTCTCTAAAGGTCTTACTGGTACATACAGAATGACAGGAGGAAGTTTCAAGTCAGGCAGAGGGAATTTCCCAGTAGACCTACCAACACAGGACCATAGACAAAAGTCCATGGAAATTATGAAAGTGTTAACTTCAGTTGATATTTTCAATCCAATTTAACAGCATTTGACTGAAGATGAAACAAGTACAAGTTCCAACAAATGTTGGATTTATTTTTCAGTATAGTACTGTCTCAGCCTAAGTCAAGTCAAATTCTACTGTTATCTCCATTCCCCAGAAGACTTTGTTCTGAGACAGTAATACCTTGGGGGTTTGGTTGATTTGCTTGTTTGTTTGTCTAGGCTACTACTACTTATCTTTTAGAGCTATGGCTGGAGTGAGTCCTCAAGGTGGTTTAGTTGCATCATTTTGTAGATATGACAGCTGTTTTACCAATACTTCCCCTTTCTCAGGGGTAGTTGGTACGTTTTGACCAGAAAATGATTGTCTTAATCACCCTCAGTGCATCTTCAGGATCTCCACTTGCACAGCCACACTCACAGGAGTCCCACGACAGTTGGATGTGTGCATGGCACAGTCCTGTGACTCCCGTGCTCAGGGCCTGATGAGTTATCCCTGCAAACGCTCTGTGAAGTCAGTGTTGCATTGCAACAGCCTGCTCTTTCCCCTGTCCCCATGCCTGTGGAGCTCCTCTCCAATCCCTGATGGTTATTGGACTGTTCTGTTTTGTCCTCTTTGGGTTTCGGTACAAATTTTTGCACGTTGGTCTTACTGGTACGGAGTGATTTCAGAGCTCCCTGCCACTACTGGGGTTCTGTATATCACACCAGGCCCCCTGATTTGCTTGAGGTATTTACAGAGGTTATTTCTATTAAATCACAGTTTCACCTTGGAATTTACAGTGATCATAATTGAATCTATTTAAGGTTGACAAGATTGATATTGTTGTTTAATACCTATTTCACAAAACAATATGTCTAAGTACTACTATTTAAAGATGTATTGTCTGCATTGTTTCACAGTCTCCTCTCTCTGTCCTCTTACTGATGGCTTCTATGCTTTTTCAAGTTCTGAGGGTTTAGGTGTCAGAACACGATCTTTTTTTCCACTCCAGGCTTATTGGAATGAAAGGAAGCCTACACAAGGCTGTCCCAAAAAGTTAGCATTTTTTTTTGTTTAGTGTATGCCCCCCATCATCAGCTAGTTCTAATTTCTCTAACAGCATACAATTAAGGAGACTTGACTTGGCTGCAGAGACTTTCACTTCAACTCATTAAGTGGATAACAGCCCCAATAATATCTCCCTCTGTCAAAATAACAGGTCCTCTACTAGGTGGTGGTGTATATTTCTGGTGGGTTTATATACATACACAGATATTTCTGTGTTTATCAGACACAGTGTATATGTATATATGGCATTAGATTTTGCATTTTAGTGAAGTCCAACAGTAGAAGTCAGACCATACCCTTTGTGTCACTCAGACTTCAAAAGGACATAAAATAGCCCGCACATCTCCATAGCACTACCCAAAGTCTCCTCTTTTTTGTTCGGTTTCTTGCACCAGAGAGGAAGGAGTGTACCTGAGGCAGTCAGTTGTTTCTTGTCTCTGTATTGTTTGATGATGTGTGATGAGCTTGGTTATCAGATCTCAGTATGCAACCAAATATGGCTTCACTTGCTACAAAAAGTGCTTATCTACAAGGAGACAAATATGCCCTCTACTGACTTCATCTGTGGCTGGAGCTTAAAAGCTGCTGTCAGAGACTACACAATGGACCTGTTTGCAAATAAAGCAAATTAAAATAAACATCTTTTATCATAAGAAAGCAATTAGTGTTGATTCGCAGCTTCACTTGGTTTTTCTTTCCTGACCTTGACTACCTTGTGATGGTTTTGTGCTTCCTCGGACAGTTTCTACTTGCATCTGCATCGATTAAACCTTGATCTCATTTATTATCTCAGGAAATGGTCTCAAGGTCACAGGGCTGGAAATTTAATTATGGTGGCAGTATATTAAGTGGCACATTTAAAGATGCTGAATCGTAGTAATTAATTTTTTGGATGGTGGTCTCTAGGGAACAGGTTTTCTCTACACTGGGTGTTTAGACATCCATCATGGCCATTCAGCTTGGCAGCTGTCTTTTAGCTTTAAACTGCATCATTATTCATCTTTTATGACTGACTTTAAAAACACTAGACAACTATATCCTTTTTTATTGTAATATATGTCAGATGCTTGTATTAAGCTATACTTCACCTTTGCTATAAAACATTAACAGAGGTTGCTAGCAGCTACCTAGGCTGGCCTCTAAATTGAGACAACAATTACCCTTCGCTGACATCTAGTGTCAAGACATGAGATATAGCTGGAGTGCCGAATCCATTGGCCTGGAAATCCTGCACTTCCCCACTGATTCAGGCTCACCCAAGAAGCTGCAGCACTGGACATAATTAGTGGACACGAGGGATTAACTTGGCACACAATGTTGACTTTGTAGCAGCACTAGGTTATTGGATGAAATGCAGCACTGTCAAGGTCTTAAAAAGCTTGTAATGTTTAATGAAGGAATGGTCATTAAACTTGCTGGATCAAATATTAGGCAAGATGGAACTGGGAGGTATTTAATAAAGAGGCCTAAAAATATTAACTAAATCACATATATTCATTTAAACTGCTGGCTAAAGCCCAGCATATTTCAAAATAGTTCACTGCTGGTTTAAGCTAGATGGTATGAACTAGGAAGGAGAAGAGTAAGCAGGTTTTAAGCTTTCTGCATAACTTTACAGAATTTTTTCTACTGTAGATTTATTTTTCTTAAATGAAACACTTCAAAGTTCACACATTCTGTTGGGACTGCAAAAAAAAGTTCTCTAGGGAGTGTGAGGGTGTTAGAGGTCTCAAAGTGAACAAAATCCACAGATTTTTAAGTGAGGTCTTTCATACCTTTTGTCAAGCTGAATCTTCCAGGATCGATACCAAAATATTAAACAGTGGATTTCTAAAATATTGTTACAAGAGTTGGCCCTCATACCTGTATATTAATAACTATTTTTTACAGGCTGAGGTGAAGTTGATCTCTTAGAGTGGCTGGGACAGTCAGAGAATGGAATTAAATTCTAGGTACAGAACATTGGCTGTAGCATTCCTCCTGCACCTTGTCACATCTTGAATCTCTCTAGACATAGTTCCTCAGCAGTAAAAGCCTTTGTGCTTGCAGTATTTGACCTTCTCTTTAAATTCCTGTCGTGAACCCATCTAGTTCTTTGTGCTATTTGGCCTTTCTGGAACAGTAATGTATCTTCTTCTGCAGAGATCAGCTAGATCTCCTTTTTGTGCTGTGTTTGCCGATTGGAATTGTGATTGTGGTTGAGATGTTTCAATGCAGTGGAACTGAGGAAGACGCATCTCCTCAGGTGTATGTGCCATTTGAGTGCACCTTCCTGCCCTGGGCTCACTCCAGCAGTTCCATACGCTCAGCCTGGGGCTTTTGTTGATTCAGAGTGTTTGCAGGCAGTATTTGTAAATGCTGAGCATGTCATTCCTCCACCTGTGATCTATGTTCCCACAGCCTGAGAAGGGAACAGCAAGATTACAGGGAGAGGAGCGGCTGATGGATCTCTGAAGTGAGATGTACAAAGGCACACAGTGTTTCTCAGCTTTACTGGGGCTGGATCGCAGAGGGACTGCGAAGGGCATATCCCAGCAGTGTCACACAGTGCAGATGTTCTCAAGGCTGGAGAGTGAGCACAGCAGAGAATTTGGATCAGGTCAATCGAGTCACAGACAAGCCTGCTTAGAAATGGAGATGAGCGGTACCACAGTGGCTTCTTACAGAGCTGCAGATGGAGCTTTGGAGCTGTCTACATCTCATCTAATTGAAGAGGTCCAGTAAGGTGGGGAGATGGCCTATATCTAGTCAAGAGTCAATTTAAACACAAAATGTTTGCAAGTATAATGTTCAGTCTGGTTTCCATCTACATGTGGTTGGAAACTCCTTGGTAATTTCCTTATAAAACAGCCTATAAGCTTGTAAATTAGCTCTCTCCTACTTTTAAATACTGTAACAGAGCATAAAAATGGGAATAAGGTATCCCGATCATTCCTGTGGATCATCATGGTTATGTTCCAAGTGCCCTAGTCTGTTCTAAATTATTAAAACTGGACAAATTGCATGTATGTAGGGTTGCACATCTAGCCAGGCAAAGCACAGCAAATCAGGGCTAGCTACAGCTGCAGAAACAGGAGAGTTAAAATACCCTTTTTTTCCCCCATGGGTTTCTGAAGAAGCCCCTTTGTTCAGAATCCATTGGATTTTGTAGAGAAACAAACAAATCACAATATAAGAAATACAGTGGAATTGCAGTATTTGATGGATATTGGCAGATACTGATACCTGGAGCATAGTAAGTACCAAAAAATTCAAGAGGATATATGGATATTCTTTTTCTCAAGTTTTCTATCTTCTTGTAATCCATTTTAACAAAGACCATATAGACATTTGGGTTGTAACTCTCTATGCTACTGACCCATTCAAAAATGGTTTGAATATATCTGCATGTAAATATTGCCATCCATATGTACATATGTGAGTATTCACCATGGAGTGGGGACCAGCTCTTTAGAAAGATTGAATTTTGGAGCATGTAGAAGAGATAAAACCAGTATAGCTGCGGTACCAATGTTGGAAGAGTGATAGGTGTATCATAAATAATCCATGGGTTAAGATAAATTTATGCAAGTGATTAGATGAGTAGCTTTGCACAATAAATGGAGAAACAAGAAAAAATCATTAATGATAACTTCAGAAGTTGATACCAAATCACACACTCACCACGAACTGCTGCTTCTGCTGCAGTCATGATATACATTTTATTCAGATTACCTTACTGTCGGATTAAGTCACCAGCTTTTTTACTGAAATCAGGATAGCCAGTATTCCCATAATTCATTTGGAATTTATGGATAGCAAAATTAGTCTGTTTTGTGGGGTTTTATGTCAACAAGCTCAACAAAACCTCTTATTTCTCCTGTCTAGAGACCTTCCTGTCTAAAATGCTACAGCAGAAGAGCAGCAGTGATAGAAAATTGTTGCACTTTACCACCTTTTTAACAGACCTGCACATGTTTGGTAAATTAGACCTTCTCCTACTGAAAGGCTGGATTTATAACCAGTCACGGGAGGTTTGGATCCAAGCTGTCACACATCATCAGAGCTTTCAAATGACGTATCAGGGTTTTTCCTCTGCTTTTAAACCATCTCTTACATTAAAACACCATGTCATTCTTGCAATGACTTCTTGTAAATCTCTTGTTGGAGTAAAAACTTTCTTAAAACATTATTTAAAGCCATTACTCATTATACTTGCTTTACTTTTGTAGTAGTTTGAATGCCACAGTTTTAGCCTGCATCAGAGAAAGTTCCTTCCAGATGAGGTAGGCAATAATTGGATTTCTATGTATACGAACTATCTTTCAAAACTGTTTCGGTGCATACTCACATGACTGATATCCTCATAACCATCCACCCTGAACTACATTCAACTTTCCTAAATGAGATTTTATTGGAACTGATTATGATTAGATAAATGGGTGACTTCACTAATGTATAATACACTTTTCAATTATAGAGTATGTATGATAATTTACATTTCTTGTTTGATAGTATGATATTTATGTGACATATTCTGGATGAGATCTGCTGCTGTTTACATAATGGCCTTACTTTTCTTTTAAATTAAATCTGCTTTCAACTTCTTTCAATATATTTAATTTTTTTGGATAAACAAAGACATTACAAATCCACCTTAATTTACCCTTCAGTGGAATGAAATCTCTTGCTGGATAAATTCTGGTCCCCAAATTTGTTGCCTAAGGAGACAAATTCTATCATCAGGTGAACAGATTAACATAATGTGGCTTGGAATAGCAAGTTCCCCAGTTAAGTGACTGCAGAATCAAGCAGCCATTATCAAACTGACAGCTGAGAGACTGTTAGCAAAAAATGGAGTTTGATGAAGAAATAGGGTTTCTTGTTTCTTGCAGTAAATCTGATTTATGCCTCCTGGGTTAACAGTTTTCTTTACATGTAGAGATTTTCCAGGATGCATTGGTAATTTTGAGATAGGCGAGAATTAGAGCATCTTCCCTGGCAAAGAACCTCTGGGCAGGAAATAAAAAAAGTATTTAATGTATTTTTTTTTCCCTGCCTTTACAACTTTTTATCTGGTGTCAAAACCCAAAGAAATGGCATTCAGTCAGAAAAGAGAAACTGTCTACAGATACATCAATAAATTGTATCACTAAATAGTTTTTAAACTTCATATTTAAAAAAAACAAAAGAAAAAAGTTAAAGTTGTGGGTCATATCTGTAATAAATAAAGAAATTTGAAAACTATCATATCACCAAATTTAAAGTGGTCAACATACCAGAGGAATACATTTTCTAATTTAATATAATCTCTCTCAATGCTTCCAGGACTTTGCTGAGGACACAACGATGGGAGGAGCAGCCGATCCCCCAGGGAGCTGTGCAGCCTTGGGAGGGGCCTGGGCAGGCTGGAGACACGGGCAGGGAAGAAGTGGTTTAAGTTCAGCAAAGGCAAGCGCAGAGTCCTGCCCCTGGGGAGGAATAACCCCAGCACCAGCACGGGCTGGGGCCGACCCGCGGGGAGGCAGCTCTGCGGAGAAGGACCGGGGGTCCTGGGGGACAATGAGCTGTCCCCGAGCCAGCAGTGCCCTGGGGGCCAAGGAGCCCAGTGGGATCCTGGGGTGTATCAGGAAGAGCATTTCCAGCAGGTGAGGGAGGTGATCCTGCCCCTCTCCTCAGCCCTGGTGAGGCCCCTCTGGAGTGCTGTGCCCAGCTCTGGGCTCCTCAGGGCAGAGAGACAATGGAGCACCTGGAGCAGGTCCTGAGCATGATATGAAGGTGATGAAGGCACTGATGCACAGGAAGCTCCACCTGAGCATGAGGAAGAATTACTTTACTGTGGAGGTGACTGAGCACTGGAACAGACTGCCCAGAGAGGGAGTGGAGTCTCTCTCATGGAGATATTCCAGAACCATCTGGACACAATCCTGTGCCATGTGCTCTGGGATGACCCAGCTTGAACAGGGAGGTTGGACCAGATGACCCAATGTGGTCCCTTCCAACATTTAAACATTCTGTGATTCTATGATCAACAAAACTTCTTGAAAGAAAATCACCAGGATGTAATAGAGCATAAAAAAGTTCAGGAAAGAGGCTGATGTGTCAGAAACTCATGAATGCTCCATAGTAGCCTTCCCAAAAGGAGAAAACCCAAAAAACTAGGTAAGTTGTGCAGTTGCAGCGAGGCGTTCCCTTTGTGTTCCATTGCTCAGTGTTGGTTTCTTCTGGAAGTGGTAGTTTTTCCAGCCAGGCACTGTTGCCAGGTGCTTACATGGGACAATACTGACACTGATCATCTCTGTGTGTATCTGTGTGTGTGTGTATATATATGGATAGTGTATATATATTTACACACACATACAATGCCCTAAAAACTGACAGAAATTCCAGCATCCCTATAACATGTACAATGAATTTATGTTTAGTCAGTATGGAACTGACATATAACACCATACTTGGCTTTTAATTCTTTAAAGGCTTTTAAAAAACCCCAAACCTGATGCTTCTGCAGAAGCTCTGCAAAGAACCGAGAACTCACAGCTGTGTTTTTAAGAAACTTTGAAGGCTGTGACAACATTTCTTCTCTTTTCTTTTTGCCCCTCCCTTCATGGCAACCAACAGAGGCAATTGGTAATAGACCCACTTCACATTCCACATTTTCAATTGTTTTGAGTATCCTTCTGCTTTAACCATTCCTGGCACAAGTCCACCGGACTTAGAGAAGGAATGAGGCCAGCTCTGGGGTTAGCTCAACAGTAGCATTTTGAATATGGACACTGAAATTTCTAAGGTTAAGAGTTTGTTAATAAAACATAATTGTGTGTACTTTTTGCTTCCATAAAATGTTTTATAACTTTATTCCAGTTAATATCCTCGTTGTGAGATTGCTGCCATGGGTCTGTAACTTGTAAAAATATGTGAGTTAATGAGCAACTTTCATGGCTTTTGCCAAGTTACTGAATTATATTAATAGCTGATTGCAGCCTGCTATTTTATTAGGACAGTATTTTCTTAGCTATTGACAGATATATTAATGACACTGATGAACAAACTAGCAGTTTTAGATTGAAGTTAGGAATTATTTTTGTGGTGGAAATTAATTTTTTTGCCAGTTTAAAGTTTACTAAGAGTAACGGTTTTAAACTAAAAGAGGGTCAATTCAGACTTGACATATGGAAGAAATTCTTTATGATGAGGGTGGTGAAGAACCAGAACACATTCACCAGAGAGGTGGTAGATGCCTCATCCCTGGAAACATTCAAGGTCAAGTTGGATGGGGCTCTGAGCAACCCGATCTGGTAGAAGATGACTCAGCTCATTTGGAGGGGTGTTGGACTACATCTATGAATGTCCTTTCCAACCCAAACTCTTCTATGACTAATTCACCATAAGGAATTTGAATGAAGATATCCATGTCAAGCTTTCTGTGAGAGAGGGAGGAATAAGATAAATACTTTGGGATTTCTATTTGTTTAACTGGCACAGCTCTTTGAGGAGGGGCATCCTCTTCCTTCTGTTTCTTAAAGGTCCCAGAAGTGTGAGGACAAAACACAGCCAAAGAAGTGTCCTTGTCTTAAAACTGAAGCACACCAGCTACGTAGTCGGTAATCCCTGAAATGTTTCATTATGTAGGATTGGGAAGCAGGAACTACCAATTGTTAACATGCAAACATGCATGAGGGGAAGCTATGCTATAAAATGCTGTTCTGGAGGCAATCTGCATCTGAGTTAGGGTGACTATAATGTCTGCAAGTCCCTCACTTTAAGGTCAAAAGATTGTCTTGTAGGAGCCAGTGACTCCAAGCTCCTCTGGTGTGATGTGGATGCTGCCCTCTGGAGAAGAAAAGGGAAGATAACAATCTAGATGGTGGTTTGAGAAGCCCTATAGAAAGCTTACAGAGAAGGCTGAATCCCATCTCTGTTCTCTCGCTGTAAGACAAATCAAATTGCAGAAATGATGTAATTTTGGACTTCGGTGAGTAAGTACATGTAGGCTGGAAAAGATACAGTTTCATGCATGATGCAATTTGTACAGTTACAAATGGTAGTTCAGAGGAGGGAAAGTAGACCAGGTTCCTCAGAGTCCCATCCAACCTGGTCTTGAACACTTCCAAAGATGGGGCACCCACAGCTTCTCTGGGCAACCTGTGCCAGTGCCTCACCATCCTCACAGGGAACGATTTCCTCCTAATATCTACTCTAACCCTGCCCACTTTCAGTTTGAACCCGTTTCCCTTTGTCCTCTCTCTCCATGTCCTTGTCTAAAGTCCTTCTCCAGTTCTCTGGCAGTCCTTTTGTGACCTGAATCTGATTCCTCTCTCTAAATCAGTTCTCTGCCTTTCAGTAGCAAACTACTGAAAATGCAGGTAATTTGATTAGGAAAAAATCAACCCTTGTGTAAAAGCAGACTATACACTTAAATCTATATGAGGCAAAGCAGCTATATGAGTCTTCAAAACATAATTCTCTTCCTCCTTTAACAGGATGCCACCTGCTATTTAAGTCACTATTCTGATTATTTTAGACAAATTTCAGTATGCATTTTCTCGTGTCTCAGTAACAAGGAGTGTGTTTGCTCCAAAATCACCCTACTACAGCTAAATGTGAAAGCATGTGTATTTGATTCATATTGGGCTTGGAGTTTCTTTACTGAAATAAAACAGGAATACTCCCAAGAAGTAAATACTTAAATAAACAATAATGCTGATGCAAGTAAGAGGAATGCTGAGTCCACAGAATGCATTATTAACAGCATATTAGTACTCACATTGGCTGAGACATGTAGGTAGTTGTGCATGCTGTAAATAATTCTCTGGCTGTCAAAATAGTAGTGCCCAAGATAATTGAACCCAGTGCAGGCAAAATGGCATGGCCCATTTTATTTTCTTTTAAAATCATGACTCATTCATGAACCAGTGGACAGCTCTTCTTAGACTTTAACAATCTGTTAAAGCATTTGGGCAAAATCCTTTTCACTGGAAGATCACTGATGACCTCTGTTCCTGTCATTCTCATCTGAATTGGGGAGTGTGTATATACATATATGAAGCCTTTATCATACCTTTACATTTCCTTTCAGAGATTTCAAAGTATAGTTGCTTTGCCCCACTGACTTTAATTTTGTTCTTGTGCTTCTCTGCAAAAATAACTTCTTTTCTAGCCCATCTTGGACTTATAAGAACTTCCCAAGGAGCAACCAAAAAGAAATTTGCTTCAAATTAAAATTCTTGAATTCAGGTATGATCATGCAAACAACAGACAGAATTTATTTAACCTTCAGCCAGCTGCTTAACCAAGTTGAAATTATTGATAGCCCATCAGCAATGATCGAGATGGAGAAGCTAAATGAAGAGGTGCCTTTTTCTTTTCCAGCCTCCCCCCAGACGACCACCCCCCTTGTTTTTTCTTAGATAAGAGAACCATTGAGCTGGTAACAAGACTTGAAATGCCGTGTCAGCTCAGCCAGCGTGGTCAAGGAGCTCAGCTGTAGAAGGGAAATAAAACTGTTAAGTTATGACTGCCCTCCAATCAGTCACGGGGGTAATGATGTTTGGCTTTAGTCAGGTTATATGTCAGTAAATATACATCTCTCAGACAGCCTTTAAGACAGCCTTAAGATCATGCTTATTGTTTTATACAGATAGGGGTCGGATGCTGATATATGGTGGTCATAGGCCACTGAAATAAATTTCACAGCATTCAGCAGGTAAAGTTAATCTCAATAGAACAGAATGTGACTGCACTTTTGATAGAATATTCATTTGACAGTGATGGGGCATTTTTTCTCTGTTAGGTTTTGTGCAAATCACTCAAATGCAGATGATTTTTTTCCCCTGCCTTGATTCTAAATTTGCTGCTACCTGAAGTGACCATTTACATTTGGTCTTTAGTGTAGAGCTATGGCAAGATCAAAAATTCCAGTTTATAAACAACACTGTGTTCACCCTGTTCACTTACTCTGTTCACCCTGCTCACATATAAATCACTTTCAAAGGTAAGGGAATGTCGGAGTTCTAAGTTCTGCCGATGAAATTTCCGTCATGTGTGGGTGATAACAGGAATTTTGTCTCAGGAGCAAAGGACTGAGATAAGACCTTGCCAAGAGAGACATTCTAGACTTAACAGCCCTGTGAATTAAAATTTTACTGTAGACTTAGACAAATATTTTTAACATATTCTTTCTGATAATGATATTTAAGTTTTCACTTGAGCTTACTGCTAAGGATTTAATATCCTTTGCAAATATTGGATCACACCCTTCATTACTGTAGCTTGACATTAGACATTAAATTCACTAAGTCTCTCAATAGAATTTTTATAACATAAATTGGACTGTTATAAAAAGCAGAAGGTTTCCATTATACCAGCCTCTGCTCTTACTATTATTCAGCATTACCATTCCAGAGTAAGAAAATTTTAAAATACAGCCTACATGCATTTCATGTAACACCAGTGCAATTAGACTAGAATTTGATAAAGCCATATGTAGTACTTATGCCCTAAGTAAAATGTGCTTTGGGTTTTAGAGTAAAATGCAGTGTCCATTTTTAAATTCAACAAAATTATGGCTGTAGGCCTAGGGTTAAACTAAAGCATCAAGCTTCCCTGCCCGCTGGGGTAGGAGCCTTTAATCCAGATCTAGAATAACAAAACTGTTTTAGCTTTGATTAGTTTAATTTAGTAGGATTTATCAGAGCAATGGCTTAATCCTAAAGTTTTATTTTGTGTTTACATTGTCAAATATCAATTAAATTAATAGAAAATTGGTCTGGGTAAAGACCAAAAGTGGAAAAACAACAGGTAATGTCTAGAATTGAAGGCAGGTAATGTTGATAAATTGGCTGTATATCAGGCTTTCAGTGTGTCTTGGTTAACCTTTGTTGATGCTGTTTTGTCAGGTTTTTTTTTTAAGTTGTTGCAGTCAACGAATAAGTTAAACTCAGAAACTGTAATATTCATACTGCAGCTGTTTATATTTGCTAAATGCCGATCCAGGTCCTAAGAGAAAATTATTATAATGTCAGTATAAACATACCAGATTTTACCTTTTAAATCTGCTAGCAGAATTTTTATGAGACTGTGAAATATTGAAGAAGCTTTTTTCCCTCTTAGATGGTATGAACTAGTCTATATTCACAACTTTTAAAATTTTTTTTCCTAATATCTGATTTTCTTTCAAAGAAGATGCTCTAATATTCTGGGTTTGTACAGCCCTTTTTAGACAGGTATCTGCAGACATCACTGAATGATGCTTCATAAGCTTCTTGATACAAATGCCATCAGCTGAAAAATTCCAACTATTATCCCATAGTTAAATGAAATCCTTTACATGTGAGAACTGACTAAGAAATGAGAGTTCATGTTGTCTGAACTATAACTAGGCATGAAATTATTCAGAGACTTCCCATGTGATCATCATATGTTAACTTTCACCTAGTAAGGCCCGTTTCAGGGCAGTGCTCAGGCAGTTGATTTCAAGCTATCAACTACTGTAAGCTGTGATTAAGAGCTTTCCTCGAGAGTGACCCTAATTAGCATTCTCATGTCTGAAATAAGGTGGGCTATGTCTGCAGACCGACTCAATTTGGGGAACACGGGCTCAGCTTTTCAAATTAACATATTAAAGCTTTGTGTTTTCCTCATTTAACATATTAAGTTCCTTCAGAGAAAGAAAAACATTTTAAACTATGGCAATTGATCCATGGCAATCGGTGTAGATTTGGCATTGAAAAAACACTATTAAAACATTCCAAATGGAGAACTGAAAAACACAACTAGATGTAAACTGCGGTCTTTAATCACATGGCCATCATTGTGCACACAAATAATCTTAGGAATTTAGTGGTTTTCTAGAACTAACCTCTATTTTTCTTGTGCTTGGTTGCTGAAACATAGAAGGATTTCTCTTAATTAAGACAAATTATTCTGATATTTTCCATAGGCACAGTTTCTGAAGGCAATATAGCATTAGTTTCTGAGATATTTGTCTTGTCTTACAGAAGGTGTTTCATCACTCTCAGAGAAGCTCCCTGTGTAGTTCCCAAGGAAGCTTCACAAACATTTAAATCCCCTACTGGAGGGGACATGGATTTAACTGTGAATCAACTTACTTTTGAAACCTCATTACAAAACAAGAACACCAAAAAAACCAAACAAAAACCCCACACCCACTGCTTTTTTTTAAAATAAACTCTGCTCCCATATATGATTTCTCTTACAGCATTACACAGAATAATTAAGCTGTAAATGTAGTCTCTGTTTGCCAAATGGGAGACAGTATTTTTACCAGAGGCTTCCCCCACCTCAACTTTATCCATCTAGATAAACATAATTAAGTAATGGATGATGGTTTGTTAGCATTTTATTACATATGTTTGCAAGGGCATTAAGAATAATCATAAAATGCACAACAAACATTATAGGTATTGAGGTTTTCAGCAGTAGGAAACGTGACTTTTTAAAATCTGGGCTGGAAACATGTACTCCTACAAATTAACTATTCCTCTATGCAGAACAGCCATTGAGATGCTGCTGTCTTAGTCGATTTACATACACTAATTGCTAGTTGCTATTAAGCACTGAGTGGTCACCTGCTCAATAATATTAATAGATTCATATTTTCAGATAGCAGTTATTCCCAAGTAGTAGAAAACATTAAATTCACTGTATATTTTAGCAATGAAATTGGATTATCCTTTTGTTAGGAACCTGTTTGCTGCTTTGCTGTTCAAGCTAAATGACCTAGTGAAGCTGTCGAAATTTGCAATGTTCTGTATGTGTATATTATGTAAATGTATGTCTATGTATATAGTTATACAAGGGTGAAAGTTTCAAATAGACAGGGATGGAAATATTTTTTTTTTCCTGCACTTTGGCTAACTCACATGATCAAAATGTCCCTACCTGAGTCATTTATCTGGCTGAACCTTGAAAGTGGATTGAGTTTTCCACAGACAGAACCTAAAGGAACAATTCATGTTTATGGCTCTATTGGTTCAAAGGAAAATCTGACCTCGCGTGTGTAAAATTCCTCCCAGCAGGACTTCCCCCAGAACCCATTTAACAGCTCAGTTCAGTGGCCCAGCTGTACCTGAATCAATGCACAGCTGACAAACCAGGAGCCAAGGGGCTGGCAAAGGGACCTTGCTGGAAATGCTCATCCACAGAACAAGTGGCATAACCTGTGTGGCCTTCCCCTTCACGGCACTGCCTCGGCCGTCACAGCCAGGGAGTGGAAGCACAGCTGGGGCCCCTCTGCTCCTGACTGGGTTACTCCAGTAAATATTACACTGAGTTGAGGCTTTTATACAGGATGACTTTGGGCCTATTTACCAAAGAGATGTTGTAGTGTGGACGCATGGGCAAGACTCCGCACACAAGTTCCAGTGCAAAGAAGTGAAGTAATAATTCATTGCGCAGCTCCAATTACCTAAATACTCACACAGAACAGGATATAACATCATATAAACAGGAAAGATTCTCACCACAGTGTTCCCCTATCACCTGGGATAAAGCAGAGACATTGCCTATTACGGTAATATGTAAATAATACCCTATAAGGTTACAAGCTGCATTCATCACCTCTCACAGGTCCAGCTTTGTCAACAAGCTGCGATCCTCTCTCCGCCCATCCCTGGTGACCTGGATACAGTCCCAGGGTCACCTCCGGGCCCAGGAAAGAGGCTTTCTCTCCGGCCTACCAGGCCTATCATTCTATTACCACATAGTGTAACCCAACAAGATGTCCCAAATTACTCACAGGCAACAGGTAAAAACCCCTCAGTTTTCCAACACACTGACAGACTTTCTGACTTTTTTCCTCTCTCCTAGGTTTGGTAAGAACATTTCACATCCAGGACAGACAGCCCTTGGAGACCTGAGCGCAACTTTTGGTACATGCTGGAAAAACATACAGGAATTCCATAAGCTGCTTTAATGACAGTGTGGAGCGACTGTTTTGGGAAAAACAAGTTCCTCAGTTTTGGAGATTCAGTTCCGTACCTGACTTCTGAATATATTTTTTGGGGGGGTTGTTTGTTCTGCTATAGCAACACTTGCCATTTAAGAATTTCCTGATTTTTCAAAACTAAAATACCCCAACCATCACAGTGCCTTTCCTTTATTTTATGGAATTTTTAATTATCTACATAGGTTGTTTAATTTTCTAGAAAATGAAAAGAACTAGCAAGAGAAATAGGTTTTTTACCTCTGTTTAATTCTTTGTGTTTAGAGGAGTGTGTTCAGAAACAAGAGGACGATGATGCTCTTGCTGAAGGTATGAGCATGTAATGTATGACGGAAAGTAGCATTAATACCCTGCCATGAGAAGGTGACAAATAGAGACCTTAGAAAATGCTTTCAAAGATAAGCATTATTTCTGTTATGCCACTGAACAGGCACAGAACTGACACTACTGGAATTTCAAATGAAACCTCAATTTACTCCCAGAAGCTACTGATTTTCAGACTCTCATGTGCAGTCTAAGGTCCTGAACTCGTGTGCAGTCTAAGGTCCTGAACTCTGCTTGTGTTATGTTTCCACTGACTCCACCGAGGACACTCTGCAGTCCAAGAGGCCATAATTAAGGAGGAAGAGCAAACGACCTGACAGGACAACTCTGAATTTAGGACATCACTGTGGAGTATTTCTGCATGGTTTTGATGATAAATATTGTCCTGCATAAAGCAAAATAGTTGACAACTCAATCTGATGGATATAATTAGTTCTTTTTTTTACTCTTTGTGTGTGTCTTTGTGACAGTTACTTGTTCATTACTGTGATACTTCTAATGTTAATTACTAATAATTATTAGCTTGAACAGCACTTCATCCCAAAAAGGTGTGTAAAAGTGCATCGATGTTGTCCTTTTGAAATGCTCATGCGGTAGTGTAAAGGCTGTAAATCATTCCTGTGAGCCAAAATATCATTTGCTACTGTCAGAAGGCAAGTTACCAGTATTACAACTTTGTTGAAATTTGAATGCATTCCACGTTCAATTTTTTTAATAAGAACTGTAAATAACAGGCCATTTTGAAGTATAATAAATGATCCTTTCCAAAGTCTAATGATAGCTTACTTTAGTTATAGCCATTCTTTTATAGCAATAGACAGCTTTAAAAAATCATTCTTGCCGCATACACATAATTTTAAGGAGCTGGCATGAAGTTTTGGAGCAAGTCCATTCATTTAATTTACACAGACAGGACAAGTACTAGGAGTATCTTTGATGACTTAAATCTTATCTTACACAGAAAGCTGCCTTATCTTCTGGATTTTGCACATAGTATTTTCTTCTCAGGTATTTCATATTCTAGAGATTTCCTTTCTACTTAAGGTACTGCTTATGCTCATTGATCAAACTTACCAATCAGAGGCTAAAGATTTAGTGTGCCTCCAGTTCAGTATGTTTAAAAAAATAAGATTAAAAAAATTAATGAAGGATCTATTAAAAACTTTCCTCTGAATCTGCAATCTCTGAAGAATCATATTTCCCAGATATTTACTGGAATCCTAAAGAGTAATATTTAATTTTTTTTTTTAATTAAGTAAAGCACGAATTCCAACTTAACCACTCAGATTTGGAAGTTGCAAATTTAAAAACACAGCAAGATTTATTATATCATTGAGAGGTCAAAATAATGCAGTCATATTATCAGCATTAACTACAGCATTACAGTATTCCTCACCTACGTAATAGCAGATAGCTATTTTCAAGTGAAATAAGCTTCAAGTATTCTGAAAAAAAAAAAAAGAGTAGAAAAACCAAGTCCCCTTCAAAGAAATCCATGTATTTTTCTGGCCCTGGTGAAGCCATGATTTTGTTGTTTGAAAGCAGAAGGATAAAAAATACTACATGCCTTAATGCATCATGAAAAGAAATGATAGTATAAACTTCAGTTGGAAACCACAAATATCTGGTGTGGAAGAAGAAAACAAATGGGTTTAATGGGTTTTTATTATGATGTTTTGACTGCGTGTTGGTCCTGCTTATTGCAGTTTTAACAATGCCCCATCACCACAGTATGTGAGCATGTTATATGGAGACTAAAGCCCAGAAAAACTCTCCAATTAGAGTTGTGTCTGAGGAAAAAAGGAAAATATTTGTTATGAGCGGGTGTTTTTTTTCCCCTTCAAATTTTGCTGGTGGTCACATTTATTTTTGAAGAGAAAGATGTGACATTCTTGCTTCCCACCTTTGTCCTACAGGTCGATCATCACCTGGCACAGCCTCTACTGTCCTTCTTTGCACCACTTTATTTTTTTACAAAGTGTAACTTTTCATGGTAGTTGAAAAGATGAAAAGCTGTTTTTGGAATAAACAGCAACACAAACCAGCCAATTCTGCACAGCATAATGGGATTTTAATGTATTCTTCCTGTCGGCATAGTGTATTTCTGTGATAATTTTATGTGACAGCATAATTAAACTGGAAAACAATTCCCATTTCCTATGTATTTTATCTATTTATCATCATTTATTTCTTTACTTTCTTGCTCTGCTATAAATATTATTGTAAGGAGAGTTAAATAAGTTAAACCAATGCAATTACTTTTACAGATTGAAATTAACTTCATATATCAATTTATACTGGTTTGTATACAGCACCTACTATTTACCCTGTACAAATAAATGCATTTGTTGCAGTATATTTATAGTGTCACTATGGTTTCCATGTTTGCACTCCTTTTGACTAATGTTCCATATGTTAAAACTTGACATTTTAACAGTATTTTCAAACAATTTCATTCATTATCAAATAACCATTTATTACATTGTGGCAATTTCAAACCATTTACTGGACCCTCTAGACATTGCTAAACAATGATTTATCAAGGAGTGTGCAAATTTTACTGCTTATCACAGCAAATACAAAAAGTAACATTAAATACTGACTTGACAACAGCCCTGACTAAATTATTTTCCTTTTTTTAATCTTGATGAGTCATATTTAGTAATAGCAGTTTGTAAATGCACTGGAAATTGAGGCCAATATTCTAGATTGCTCCGTTATATGAGGTCCTTTCGGATTTGCTCAATTCTTTTACATGCTGGGGGGATAAATTGAAGATTGTGGGACACAACAGATGCATCTCTGACTGCCTTTTTATTTTCTTATGGTGCTTATGATGCCCCAACATTGTCCTGTGTGACAGTGCTTTTCACATTTCACTCAACCATGAATCTAACAAAATTCATCTCTATCCAAATCTGTATTGATTTTTGCTTACCTAGAGGGAATAGCAGTGAGGCAAAGGATTTCCAGTTCTGTTTTCAGCAAAAGTCTCCTCCTTCTAAATATTCTAGCCAGTAAGTACAACTGATTTAATATTCTATGTGAACACTTGGCTGCAAAACGCTGCACTTTTAACAGCATTCCTTATCTCCCCTACTTCTATAGAATTTGAAAGCCACGCTATGTCTGTGAGAGAACAGACTGATACCCACAAATGACAATTAGGTCTCTGCAAGCACTTAGGTGTAAACTTTACAAGAAACGGTATTTGAGGGAGACATCCCCATTCTCAGAGATCTCATTAATTGCAGAGCTCATACATTCAGCTCAACACAAAGTAAATTGAAAGGCTTAAATATTCCAGAGGATATTCACAGAAGGATTTTCAAGGACTTGGGAGTATTCCTCATTTGTGGGGTTCATACACAGACTAAAGCTGAACAAATATCATTAACACTGAATTTAAATGATCCCTAAATCAATAGTTTGGCATTGTTGGTACAATAATGATACTACAGTAACATTAAATAGCTCCAGAGAAAGCCAAGGCCTCACTGTGCAAAACTAACAGCTTAACATCATCCTACACAGAAGAATTTATAGTCTGCACAGTTTGTTTGTGAATTGAGGTAATAAGGAACCAGACAGTAGATTGTGATCTTCCTTGGCCAGGGTCATGAAAAGAGCAGAACCGAAAACTACACACAGATTTTCTACATGTCAGTCTTAATTTCAAAGGCATCCAAAAGGTTTTGATTCATTATCTCCAATCCAGGAGTGGTTATGAGGAGCACTTGTTCTGTTACTACTTCCATGCTAGAGCCAGCAAAGACAGCTTTTACTCATTAACCTAATAATGTAGCCATTTAGTTTAAATAGCCACAGCTTTCAGCTGGTGAGCCAGGCTGTGAACTGTGGTAGAGGGGAAGTAGCCAGCTTTGTGCTCTGCAGCCTGCGTCACAGGAGGGCAACCTCTGCCAGAAAGTGCAGTTAGGCTGTGGCCCTTTGACAGCCAGTGCTGCAACAGCCAAGCTGCAGCACAAACTGGGGCCCTTCTACCTGCAGAAAGGTAAAATCTTGTTTGCTTGCTGAAGGGCTTACAACCCCCAGCGTAAGTACTTCAGTTCCTTAATTTTACCCACATATATCTGGTATGTTTAACCCTAGGACCTCAGAGCTTGGGTGTCTACCTGTGATGACAGTAAGTCATGTTTGGGGGGGTGGAGTGGTTTCTTGAGGTTTTATGTTAGTTGGTTTTTGGTCACCAGCTCTACTAATGTTCTCTGCTAATTCTGCTAAGATAGTAGGGTGTGACCAAGCCCAAAGTATGTTTATGGACTACACAAGGAATGTTCATCCAAAAGCAGTAAAAAATAATAATTAATTTTACCCCAGCAGAACTGCTTACTTGTCTTCTTAATCTTAACAGATAATTTCTAAAAATTATTCATCTGCTCATGAATCTCAGTAATTTGAAACATGCTACTACTTTAAGCAAAACTGCCACTGAATTCCGGGAGGCCAGATCAGGCACAAAAGAAGTTTTGGCTTAAATCAATCATTTAATTTTAAGTGATGCCGTATGATGCCAGCATAAATGAACCATTACATCAATGTCCCTGCCTATTAAAAAAAACCCCAAAATTTGCCTTACAAAATGAATGTGTCTGAGGACCCTGAGTAGTCAGGAGTAAGCATTTAATCACTGGAGAAACTGAAGCTGAGTTCAATCCCAGGACAGAGCAGAGGGGTTGCTCAGAATCAGGTACCTCAAATTACAGCACTTTGGGCACAGGTGAGCCTAATGTAAGTGCCAGTGTGTTTACTTCCTTTTATTTCAGTCAGTCTAAATGACAAACTCCTAGGATTTTCAGGTTCATTCAGATCCAACTCTTGTTGATCCAGGAATTGATCCTGAGATGACTGGTCTTGTTAATCCATTTCCAGCTTCCTTTTCTCCACTAGTTTGCCTACTGGAGATTACTGTTCCTTGGTTTCCACTGGTCAGATTAATCATCTGACCTCTTTTTCCCCTATCCCTATGAAATCAAGTTTGAGGGGGATTTTTGAGTGGGCTTTTTTTGTTTTTGTTATAGTTTGTGATAGCCTTTCTATGTTACAATCCATGGAGCTTCAGCAAACACCAGCTATCAAGTGCCTCGTTTGCCTAATTAAGGCAAAAATGGTTTTTAATATCATCAGGGTTAACAGCACTCCCTCTTAGAATGCAAAAATGGAAAAAGAGTTTTATTATTCTCTGTGGCCAGCAGCCTGGGCATGAGGAAGGAAGTCATCAAGGCGAGCTCTTTCCTCACTTAAGGAGATATTATACAAAACATTAAACCCAATGAGGGTATCTGTCAAAATCTAAGAGACTTCATCTCTGCTGTTATCTACCTTCCATTATGGATTAATTTGACACTAATTGCAAAAATGATTTAATTTAGCTAATCTTCAAAAAATACTGTTTGAAAATTAAAATTAATGGCCAGGATAAAATCTAAGTATTCCACCTGAATAAAAGCTTGGACACGAAGGGCCTGATGCAGAAAGCTTAGATAGGAGTTACCTCAAAAAATTGCATTTACCACATAAAGGAACAGCAAACTAAAAATGAATTTAAGGAAGAACATGACAGGTATCAGTGGAGGAAATGTTGAAGTTGTGTACTAAGAGGGATGGCAAAAAAACAAATTTGGAGCATTTTAGCTCTAAAAAGAACTTTGAGACTGTATTTTTTTTATCTAAAAAACCTCAAGAAGTTACACATTTTTTAATTGCACACTTTTAGTTATCCATATAACAGAACTTAGTAAGTCACATACTTATCAACTATGTACTGGACAAACCAGAGAATGTGATTTTTAGAAGCAGTTTTGTAGTTCAAAAGTCAGATTTGTACCAGCAAACTAATCACAGCTTTGTGATGTTCTTCCAAGTTCCTATTTCTGATAAAGACACTGTGTAACATGATAGATTCTCATCTGTACCAGATGGTACAAGTCCCTGAAGAATCATGTGCCAGCTGTTCACAGGCAGAACACGACACACTCCAAGCACACTTGCTCTTTCCTCTCACTGTGCACCCAGCACAGCAAGGCTGCACTGACACCGGGGCTGGTGAGCATTCAGAGCAGCAGAGCCTCTGTGGCACAGGCTCTGTGTAGCACACGTGTGACAGGTCACAGCTCCACACTTTGTGCTCTTCCTACGAGTTTGTTTCCCTGCGTTCCTTTCTCGTGTTAAGTCTGGCCAAGCCAGTTTCCTGTGTCTGTTGGGCCTGCCTTGCCCAGGAGGTCAGAAGGGTAGTGTTCTCCAGCATCCAGAGAGTATGGTTTCCTTTCTCCTGTTTGCATTCACTGAAAAAAGGTGCCATTTCAACACCTTCCCAGTGCCACTAGACTTGCCTTGCTCTATAGGCCAGTGGGAAACCCAACTGGCACTGCACTACTGCCTGCTTCCCCTGTGCTCCTGTATGCCTACCTAACGTAATTAGCAACGTGTACAGCTTGCAAGGGACAATAAGGTTGATTCTAACACATGGTTAATTAAGACATTACAGTTAGCTATTTGCTAGGCTGGCTCAGGGGAGTAGTAATAGGATATGGAGTCTTTCACCTTAAGTTCAGCCATTCTTACCCCCAAATTCCCAGGTAGCGATCAGTAATTTCTCATTAACCCTGACACAAGCTGAATCAGACTCCACTCAGGCATGTGGAGGAGTTCTGAGCACTTGCCTGTCAACAAGGACTGTCAGTATCTCTGATAATTAAATTTCAAAGTGAAGAACCCCACTGCTGTGAGTGAGCAGCAGAAGTTGATGTTTCCCTGTGGCATTATTTTAACTCCTCTTTGTTGTCATTGTTGTCTCCAAACTCAACAACTATCATAAGCTGTCATAATATCAGCAGATACAGATTTAGGTTTTGAAGACTACAAATTGACCATTGTTCTTAGGTTCCCCAGCAAGACAAAACAATTAATAATAATACCACATAAAAGTTGGAAAAACACAGTTTAAAAAATACTCAATCCAACACCTAAATTATAATGAATCTCCAAGAGGCCCCTAATTTCATGATCCTACCTGCACTGCCAAGAATGTAAAGAATCATTGGCTCTTGACATCATTCTCTTGCCAGAGGGCAATTACCTATTCTGTATGCATTGCCTTAATCATGTCAAGTTGTGTCCCACAAATTTGCATGTCTCCCAAGGAAGCACAGTGCATTGCCAGCAGCCTGATAGGCCAGATCAAAACAATTTCCTGGTGTGTGTTTACATCAGCTTTTGGCTTCTGAGCTGCTTTAGCTGTAGTTGCTCTGCAAAACAGCACAAATTCCCTCTCTCTGAACTGTGCTGCATCAGGGATAGAGGGGGGAGTAAGCAGAATCTGGATGGATACATCGTCCTTACCAGAACTGAGCAATGCTTTCTAGATTAATGAACTGCAAATCAGCTACACAAATGAAACCACATGCTAGAGATAAACACAGTCCTCTGAGATGGGCTTGTTGCCACAGTCAGAGAGGGAGAGAGAGCACACACACATGTGTGACGAGGGATGTAATGAATGCCAGCTTCCCTCCCGCATCTCTGGGATATGTGAGGATGACAAACTCTCTGAGGAACAATTCCTTTGACTGGTTCGTTGAGGAAAGGAACTTGTCATGCTGCCAAGAATAAAACTGCTTCTGGGCTTAGTTTTGAATTTTATAAAGTGAATAAGTGAAAAATGTATACACATTCACTTCAGACCCAAGTCATGAATAATTAAAAGAATATATAATTGTACCCAGTTTTCCCCTCAAGCTCAACCAGCAAAGATATCTTCTGTCCATGTAACAGGGTACTTCATGTGTTTTGTTTTTTTCTCCAGGAACTGTTGGAAGTGAGCTGAACCGAATGCATCCTGCTTGCAAGTAGGAATAACAGCCTGACCATCAGAGCACACAGAAACACAAATTGAGAACTCAACTGTTTCCTATCAGTGAAGCTGCAGATTTTTTGATTATGCATAAATATTTTCCTGGTGTGATTCATTCACAGTTGATACTGGATTTAGACCACAATATGATAAAAATTATAATATTAACACAGCGTTATTGTAGACATTAATCTGATACTGCAAACAGAAAAGATCACACATTTTTATGAGGCACAGGAAAGTAAGAATGTTTACTGTGTCAAAAATAAATATGCAGAAAATAACCTCAAAAAACAAAAGTTATCTGTGCCTATCTCTTTCCCTTTTCTGAGACAGGCACACTCACCAGTAAAAATTTAGGAACGTGAGTTAATGGTATACAACTACATATTTATCTGCAATTCTACTGCTATACTGGAATTATCTAGTGGTACCTACCTGGAAGAAGCAGATGCAAGAGATCTATTGCCTTTATTTCTATGCATTATTCCCACAATTAATAGGTCTCCCAGTTTTCAGCTAAAATGAAATTCAGGATTAATATTCACTTTTCTTGAGGACATAGAAATTAGCAAACATGGTGTGAATAGTTGTGTATTTAGTACCTTTCACTTGCAATACAAAAATCTTATTTCAAGACTAATGAAATACATTGATTATTTTGTTTACAGAATTTATTATTATACATCCCCTCCCTTCCAAACACAGCCAGGAAGTTTCTCATGGGTAGCAAGCTGGCTCTTGCTTCCTCTCATACCAGTATGGCTGTTTGCAGCCAACACATTGTGATGCTCTCTGATAGAGAAAAATATATAAAATCCCCTGAAATCATACACAGAGAGGATGAATAGATTGTATGTAGGTAATAGCTACATTCTTGAAATGGCAAATGTGTGGGACTTGGTTTGACTCTTGGAAGGATGCACATTCTCTCTATTTTTGTACTTCTCCAGCTGAATTCCAAACACAAGTTCTTCACTCAGACCTGACTTAGAACTTGGCTTCTTTTCAACAACCGTGTATTTGTTCAGAGATGGAAAAGGACAAAACATCAGGGGGTGTGTTAGGGGATGTGAAGTGAAAGTCTGCTTAAGAACTAATCCGCTACAGCAGTGTGAGCTATATCTGAAGCAGCTCAGGGAGCTTTGGGAGAGAGAACACAGGGACATAGACTGTGGGGAGGGTCACTTTCAGACCAATAATTTATCTCATGATACACAAAGACTATGAAACTCAACTACTGTCACCATGGGACAACTGAATACAACAGAATGGCTTAAAGAGGAGACAATATCAGAAATATCAGAAGTGAAGCAGAATATTATACACTACCTACCTCTTGTCCACATATCTGAAAGCTGCTACTCTGCAACATGTTGATCTTGTCATTTTTCACCACTGTTGTCTAAGGCAGGAGCCAAATTATTTGTATGGACTACAAAAGCAAGGTAAACTACAGCCCAAAAACCTTACAATCAGAAAAGGGCAAAATAAAGTTGCAAAAAAACCCACACAAAAGTATTTAGATTTCCTGTATAGGGAAAATGGAAAGGAAGAATTCTGTACAAATGCAGTCTCTACATCCACCCCCACCGAGACAGACTTTCAAATTAATGTTTTCAAGTTCCAACATTTCTGAGCTGAAAGGGAGGCACTTCCCATCTAGTTGATGGGGTTTTTTTAGATTACTAGAAAATATTTTTCTAATATGTAAAATGTGAAAGGACTATAAAAAAGGAGAATTGTTCATATTCTGCTACTTCTGATGACTAATTTCTGTTTAAAGGTTAATTATCAATTATGTCAAACCCCAAAATTGTGTAACGGTTGATTTTCCCCACACACAGGACAAAATGCGTACAACAGAGCATTATTCCTTCAAGGCTGCTCTCTTTGGTAAAGCTTTCGTGTCAGAAACTGCTTATATTTGCAATTGTCTGATGTTTAAAAATAGAATTATTCAACATTCCCTAGTAGTTGGCTCTGACCTCTTGTTTGCTTGTTTTCTCGGTTCCATTTGAACACTTGGTGGATTTCCAGCTATCTTGTGCCACCCCGTGTAAGAGATGGGAAATTACACAACTTTGCTGACCACTGCCACCTGAGTTTGGCATTGGTGTCCTGCAGATATTTGTGCACTTTGTACACACTTTTTAGTTTGTCAGCAACTGAAGCGCATTTAAAAAAATATTAAAAGTATTTAATATGACACTTAATTTTTCTTAAAACGTTATTTCTTTATACTTAAGCTAGCTCTTCCTTCACATTTTTAACTTTTATATGACAATGTATACAGGCTCAGACCTGTATATCAGGCTGTGCATGATACTAGTTCTTTATGAATATATTTTCAATATTCTAATTAATTTACGTTCATAATTGGGCTTTTGTTCCTGTTATTTGTAATTTTCTTTCTTTGCTAGTTGGTGGTGCCTGCTTTCTTCTTTAGCGGTATTTTTTTTTCTCATGTTTTCCTCCACGCATTTTCTGCATCCTTATATCCCTTTTAATTCCTTCCACACTTCTCCATTTCAGTTACATTCATTCCAAGTTCTTTTTTGTAGGGTACTTATTGTAGTACCCTACAATAAAAAAAACTTTGTTGCTATTGCGTCTATCGGGCAACAGATCAGCTGTGATCAAGTCAGTAGCTGTCTGTATATTATAAAATGTGTTAGTGGCAAGTTCTAAACCTTAGCCAAAACCTTAATTCTACTTCTAAACCTTAGCCAAAACCTAGTAACTACCATTACCATTCTTAGATACGTGAAAGAGATAAAAAAATTTAGATTTATCTACCTTCCCGTGATTTTACTGTGATGAAGGTCTGTATTTTGGATGCTGTATTTATACAGGTGACGTTGTAGCTGCGAATGATGTGGCGATTCCGAGGTTCTCCTCGATAAGTCTGCTACCGCTGTGTAGTGCTGACATTATCTGTGCTCTTTTCCCTCATTAAGGAAGCTCCGCTCGTGCTTCTGACACTCATCTCACACGTTCTTGGGCTCCTGAAGCACCACGCACGGCACTCCAGCCTTCCACACACAAGTCAACGAGTGGATTTGACGTTTTCCATCCCGTGTCCCGCGGGCGGCGGCCCAGGACTCGACCTCTCGGGTCACAGTCCTGCGACAAGCGAGACGGGCAGTGAGGGAGTGCGGTGCTGTGCGCAGGGACAGCAGCTAATTAGCGTTAATCACCTCCAGCCGAGGGCTGCTCGCTGCACGGCCCGTCCCCGCCGCGGTGGCAGCGCCCCTCGGCCCGGCGCCGTCCCTCAGCCGCAGCAGGAGCGGCCGAGGGCCCTTGGACTGCTCAGCCTGGAGGAGACTGAGGGGCGAACTCACTGCAGCTTCCTCCTGAGGGGCAGCGCAGGATCAGGCACTGATCTCTGCTCTGTGACCAGGACCAGGGCCCGAGGGAACGGCTGGAGCTGTGTCAGGGCAGGGTAGGGCTGAGTATCAGGAAAAGGCTTTTCACCCAGAGGGTGGTCGTGCACTGAACAGGCCCCCCCCGGGGCAGCGGTCACAACAGCAAGGCTGACAGAGTTCCAGCAGCGTTTGCACAACGCTGCCGCGCACATGATGTGACTCCAGCGGTGTCCTGCGCGCGGCCAGGAGCTGGATTTGACGCTCCTCCTCGTCCCGCCCTC
>VWZT01007442.1:1208967-1226550 GCA_013397055.1 Pachycephala philippinensis
AGAGGGAAGAGCTGTGAACGCGTAACTCTCGGAGGGGAACATCCCCCGCCCTGCCCTGCCCTGCCCTGCCCCGCAGGATTTCGCAGCAGAGCGGCTGTTCCGCTGCAGGCGTAGCGAACGCGCAGTACAGAGCCGTGTCGCGGAAGTCAGAGTTGCTTTCTAGTGCCTTTTGTCTTAGTTCCTCCTGGTTTCCTGCTGCTAATGCAATGCACTAAATAGTGGTTGATTATTTCTGGTTAACTTGCATGCGTGTTTAAGTCTTACAGAGGAATATCTGGGCAGGGTATAAATTGTTTGGGATTGTTCTGAGAAGTTAGTATTTACCTTTAAATGAATCTGAGTGGTGCGGAAATACAGACCCTTCTGTTGCTCTGGATGTGGAGTTTAAAATAGTATCCTTGGGAGGAAAGCAAGGGTTTTCAGAATTTTTTTCTTTTAGCTGTCTGATTTATCTGTGCTTTGATGCTGAGAGAAGGGAGAAGACGGAGACAATTGATTCGTTATTAATGATAATCCTTGCATTGCCCCATTTTGCAAACTTGCGAGTGATAAAATCTGAAGGTCCATCTTTAGGTTTGGGAAACGTGTCCTGGATTTTTGGCTAATCTGGCCACATTCTAAAAACCATTGGAATTATAGAAATATTTAGAAATTGCAGTGAGCTGCATCATACGGGTTTGTGTACCAGAAAATGTGTCTGTTCCTTGCTTTAGGCTTTGTAAAATCAAATGTGAAAATTACTCTTAAAGGCATCTCTTTAGTGCCCGGAACCTGGAATTAACTTGGCACTCAGTTAATGTTCCTGTTGACACAGTGAAGGTGGAACGTGGGGGGAAAAATGTAGGCTGACCTTGTTTTGAAGTTGATTTTGACTTTTTGAGATGGAGACAGCTTTCTGTTCTTTGCCTATCAGGTACATTGTTCAGTAAAAATGCTTGACATTGCAATTGTCCTGCAAAGTTAAACTTTGTATTTATTTTAAATAGCAGTGGTAGGAAGACTATTCTAAACTCAGCTTTAGTTTGTATAAGCAGAAGTAGATTTTTTTTTACCTGCTTGTAAGCATCTATATTAGTTGACGTAAAATAACTCTGAAGTCATCACTTTTCTAACTTTCTTGAGTTAGAGTTTCTCTAACCTTCCTTCTTAATTTCTTATTCTTCTAGTTGACAAATGATAGTGCTTTTATAGGTGAGACTTGAAATCAAAACATTCAAAACAGCTGCTTAGTCTGCGTGTTAAGTAGGGTGCTGAAAACCTAAGTTCAGTCTTATCTGAAATTGAACTCCAAGCTTGCCTCATAAGTTGTTTTCAGTAGTCCTGTGTGGTATTTAGCAAATGATTTCTTTCTAATCTACCTTAATGAGAAGCTGCTGATGAGAATTCTGCAAGTAGTGTGAGGAGAGTTCCATAAAAGCACCTTAAGCTTAGATAACAGCATGAGTAGCTTTTAAACTCTTGCCTTAGTACAACAGGTTTATCCCAGTGTAATGAAATTAAGTGCAGGTGGAATTGCTTCTGCGCTGAAAGGCTGTCCATTTAACACTAATGGGTGTTACTTGGTGTTTGGTATTTGTCCAAAGTGTGGGAAGAAAACTGTTTAAGTCTTGGAGCAAACCCCTGCTTTAAACTGTCTGGGAGCTGCATAGGGAATGCAGTGCAGGCGAGCTCAAGAGGAGCATCTTACAGCCACCAGCACAGTGACAGGCTTGGGGTGGGGTTTGGGTGTTTTCACTGCCAATCTTGTCCCTTAAGAGTGAAGTCATCCATTTAGATTTTCTTTCAGGTTTATAGTCACCTGCATATTTGCATCAGCTGGTTCATTCCGTGCTGATGGTAACCACTGCATTCTCCTGACTGCTGAGGGTCCCTGGGGAGACTCCTGGGGCTTCATCTCAGTGTCCTGAAACAAATGCATAGAGAGCTGTGCACACATTCACTGCTGATCCAAATGTGATCTTCTCTCTGAGCAAATATTTAAAACTCACTGTTGCAGTCAGCAGGTTGATACCCAGGAGTATCCATACCTTGTATGCAGAGAGCATCATCGGCTTGGCGAAACTTTGTGTTTCCAAACAGTGCTTTATCAGGAAGGACAAACAGAGGGAGGGAGAGCTGGGAGGGCACTCGCTGGGACAACTTCTTCACGTTGCTGAAGAACAACAACTGAGAGGTGCAGGTGCAGAATATCTCAAACAAGGAGAGTCTGACCCTGAAGAGTAACTAGGTTGCTACCTTCTAGAAATTTTATTTAAGTTTTCTGAGTGAGGGAAGCAGGGAAATGTCAGTAAAACAGGCTTAAATTGAGATCATTAGAGTTTAATTTGTAGTACTGCAGTTTTACAGAAAGATCACCTGATTTTTCTTTATTAATCCGCTTGTGTAGCATAGCTTTAAGCATTGCAGGACATTTTAAAATCCGGTCAGGAGAAGAAAAATTTGGATTTGTCATGAAAGGAAAGCTGATCCTACAGAATAGTAAGTGTAATTTGTTTTTCAGCCATGTAAAAAAAAATTATATCTCTGGGTTAACATGCAGTATCGGCAGCATTCAAACTTTGTACTTACTGGTGTTCTGTGTTGATTGCTTCTTTGCAGAATACCATGGTTTCTTGTTGTGAGTAATGTTGGTTTTCTCAACACCTTCATTGATAAGTTTACCTGCTTCTGCCAATCTTTAGAGCCAACACAGCCAAGAGCTTCAACTGGTTTGGACTTTTATGTCAGCAGAATGGTTTATCATGTTCCATTATTGGGGATTCCTTGTTGCTGGTGATGGGTGAACCTGAAAAAATACAGCTTTACTTGCACATCACAGGGTGAGTTCTCTGAAAACACTTTCTTAAATAGTTATCTTTAAAGGGTTTGGTTTTTTTTCTTTTTACACGACTTGTATTTTAGATCTGACCATCTGGATTTTTTTTTTCTCAAAATATACACTTATTAATTACCTCCTATAGAGTCTAGAGACACGTCAGGTTTGTTACATTTTGGAGTGAACTGGTGTCATCATAAATAATAGAACAGGTTGCTCAAGGCCTTAATTTCAGCTGAGAGGTTGATCCTGCTTGACTGCATGAAATCCCTTCCAAGCTAAATTATTGTGTGATAAACCATTCCATAAGCAGTTTTGTCTGGAAAGAAAAAAGAAGTAAAATGGAAACAAACAAAGAACTTCTCCCTGTGTTGTTTGGTTTTTATTCTGCATAATACCTTAATGTGATGATAAGTTAAAGGATGTGTTGCAAGTATGGTAATTACCACAGTGTTGGACTAACACCTTCTGTTGTGTTCCTGCAGCTCCTCCTTAGCCCATTGTGCTGAAGACCAGAGGTTCTGCCTGATCAGGAGTCTCTGTTAGCAATTCAAGTTGGCTGGAGAATGGAAGGGGTTGAGTTTAAGGAAGAGTGGCAAGATGAAGATTTTCCAAGGTTTTGAATTCTTTTATAATGTAATTCGGATCAAACACATAACATCAGCAATAAGCTATCTCTCGGTCTTCCTGGTGAACTAATACTCAGTAATAATCTTGAAGTGATTTCCATTAATACAGCACTTTTGAAAAGGTTTTGTGGCATATTTCTTCAGGGTTGCCACCGCTGAAGTTTTCCGTGTTTCTGAAGTGAAGATTTGTAAGCTTGGCTTTGTTCATTTTCTGTGATAACAGTTTGCAGCTACATTGTTTGCATATTATTACGAGTGTCTCATGGTCCAAATATTTCATTAAGCAAAACTTCTGAGGTAAATCTTTAAAAGTTAAGGCTGCTACTGATGCTTGGGCCTACAAAAAAACCAAATCAGCTGATTTTAGAGGCATTCTATGATAACATGGCTAAACTACTTCCGTAATTTATTTCAAGTCAAATTTTGTCAAGCAAGAATATGACAAGTTTTCTTAAGGATGACACACTGGTAGTAGTCAGTGTTTTGGTATTTGTCACAGGAAGGGATGATCACTTGAATGCTGTAAAGGAATTTTCTGCTGCTTTGGTGTTTTGTTTACTGAAAGTTTGAACTTAGGCTCTAAGTAAAGTTAGTTCAGTACTACCCCAGAGTGGGTTTTTTTTAGTAGTGTGTAAGTCTAAATACATGGCATTAAAAAAAATGTAAAAGCAGTTTTGTAACAACAATTACTACTTTGTGTCCCAGGCCACTGCCAGAGGATGATCCTGTTGAGTCTGATACATTGGCTGCAGCTGGAACAGAAAGTGAAGCTGGTAAGAGCATTCCACTCCAGTCAAGCTGACTGCTTCCTACTTAAATGGCTGCTTTAAAGCTCCTTGGTCGGGGGGGAGGGATTTTTTTGCTTGTTTGTTTTGGGGTTTTTTGGTTGGGGTGGTTTTTGGTTTGTTGGGGTTTTTTTGGTGGTTTTTTTTGTTTGGTTTTTTTGTTTTTTTTTTTTTTTGTTTGTTTTTTTTGGTTTGGTTTGGTTTGGTTTTTTGGGGTTTTTTTTTTTTTTTTTTTTGGGGTTTTTTTTGTTTTTTGGGGTTTTTTTGGGTTTTTTTGTTTGTTTGTTTGTTTTTTGGGTTGTTTTGTTTTGTTTTGTTTTTTGTTTCGTTGGGGTTTTGGGGGTTTTTTACATTTTAAAATTTTTTAGATTTTGTCTGTCTGCTTTACTTTTGGGGCATTTCCAGTGCTGGATTGGTAATCTGATTTTATTCCCTGCTTTCAACTGCTGTCTAAACCATGCAAGTATTTGCCTCGTGCCTCGAAGCATTGTGTATATTCACAGAACAGATTCTTTAATTTTCTGTCCTCACTGTTGTCTGTCAGTTTGGGAGTTTTTTTCAGTTTGTATATTATTTTCTATATAATCAAAGATGGTTATGATGTTACTGAAACCTAACAAAAGCAAGTGCTAGGGACATGAATCTGTTGTATTATTTGCAAGATTTATTCACTGTAATATCTGGGACAGCTCCTGGGACACTTGGATGCAGCAGGCAGGGGTAGTAGTGGCTGAGGTGGTGGCAGCTCTTCAGGTTTTTCTTCTGCAGGGAGTGTGGTTGGTGGTGTGCCACCCTGGTCATACTGTGTGTGTGCAGTTGGTAACTTGAGAACTTTTCCCTGCTGTTCTTTCCATCCCCTATTAAAGTCTTACCCCAAAGATACCATGTTTAAATTATGGGCATTAATTTAGAATGCATTATGAGAAAGGACTGTGCTGTTCTGTGTTGGTAATATGCTTATGTAAACTTGCTTTAGCTTTGAAAATAAATAATTTACTTTGTTTAGATACAGAGGGTAATGGAACCAAACTGAGGAAGAAACTAATGGCTCCAGATATTAGTTTAACTTTGGATCCCAGTGAGGAATCTGTTTTGTCTGATGACTTGGATGAGAGTGGAGAGATTGATTTGGATGATTTAGATACTCCTTCAGAAAATAGCAATGAATTTGAATGGGAAGGTGAGTATTTTGGTCCTTTTGTCTGATGCTCTAAAATATTTTCTTAGGTGCAGCTTGACAGTTTCTCTAATAAGAAATAGCTGTGACCCAATATTACAAGAGGAGAAATAGAAAGGGAGTGATTAGATTTGAAATTAGAAATGGGTGCAGTGACCTTCTAAAGAGCAAATCAGACCTCATCTGATAAACGTAGGTGAAGACCACCTATATATGCATCTATAAGACTTGAAATTATGGAAAATCCTCTGTTGCAGTAAGTTTTTAAGAACCACCCAACAGAAAAAAGTATCCAAGGTGTTTTACGTGTGTTAGAAATGATTTTGAAATGGAGGGAGCCAAACAAAGGGATATAGATTAGCTACTTAGAAATTGATGAACTGCAATTTAAGGAGGACTGAATGGTGTTTTTGAAAATACTAAGTAACACCTGATCTCAAATCTTCCTGTGGTGAAAATGGCAAAAGCTCAGTAGCCTTAGAGTTTGCATATTTCCAGATTGACTGGAGGCAGTAGAAGAGCCTCTATTGTGTGTCAAGGAATTCTGCAATCACTTCATAGGAAGTTAATTTAGCTATAGCCACACTAGTAATGATCTCAGTTTTAAGACATTAATAGGTGTTTAATCTTATAGGCAAAACCTGGAGATTCTAACAAATTTTATTTGAGATAAACATTTTGTGTACGAGTTAAAGCACAAATTTTAAACTTGGAGTTTAATGATGTTTTAAGGCCCTTTTATGGAAGCCAAGAACTGTTGTGTTGGGGAAATTGTTGGAGTCTCTAACATCTGTAAACGTCATAGTTTAGGAATGTCTCTAATAAGTAAACATGTAAACTCAATTATTATTTTCTTATCCTGAAAATAAAATTATTTTAATTCCTGAATAAACAGGAAGTTCTCTTTTCACTGTTATGTTTGAAACACTACCTGTGGAGAAAGAAACACTCTTTAGAATAAGGGGGTGGTTTTGGTTTTTAAAATAGCTAAGGGCATATTGCAGGTGAAGTTTTCGTAACAGAGACTGTGTGTTTAGCTTTGTAAAGGATTTTCATTGTTTTAATGAAGAAGAATTTGTGTTTAGGGTTAGTTTTGCAGTGATGCGAAGGAAATGTTCCGGATGTTTGTGTCTTGTTTTTAAAAGTGGCTGAAAAGGGTTTCTGTCTTTTCTTCCTTTAATGCTGCTGCCTTCATTTTCCTGGAAGGATAGTTTCAATTAACAGCTTTGTCTTGGGAACAGACAACTAACTTGCAGTAGGTTTTTCTCGCTTTGGGTAAGGTCCATGCAACAAAGTCAAGAATCATAATTTCATTGGAGCAAATTGTCTTACAGATTGCTGTCAGCATAAATTTCATATATTTTGATTGCACACATGTGAATTAGATTTAATTTTCAATAGATCTGCCTGCATGTCTGCTTGCAAGGTACCTCAATCCTTTAAATCATGCTTCATGTAAATCTGTGATCAAGCAACCTCTGTAATTCTCACTGAAGTTAACCACTTTGTCTATTTTGGTGAAATTCATTGAGGTCTGTGTTCTGAAAGCCTACAATTAATTAGGCTTCCTCCATGAATGGAAATTTTTCACATACTTGTAATAGAGAAAATTACAGTCAACAGGTAACTGCCAACATGAGTATGTTGATAAAATACCCATGACATCAGCTGGTGTGTCTGACTGGCTGAGGAATACCAAAATAGATCAGATAGCAAAGTGGTTAACTTGTGTTGTAGCTGATTGTCACTATGCATGGTATTCATAATGGGTCTTCAACATGTTCTTATTTTGGCAGATGATCTTCCAAAACCAAAAACTACTGATGTCGTCAGGAAGGGATCACTGGCTGAGTACACTGTGGCAGAGGAGAAGGATGATGGTCGACGCTGGCGAATGTTTAGGATTGGAGAACAGGACCACAGGGTGGACATGAAGGCAATTGAACCGTACAAAAAAGTTATCAGTCATGGTGGTAAGGATTGGTGACATGCTCAGGGGAACTGCTGAGCAACTACTTCTTTAAGCTGAGTTGGGGAGGCAGAGGAAGAGCTTTGGGCGTAAAGACTTGTGGTGATTCATTTGGTGCAGTGTTAAGACGTGGTTGATGTAATAATTTTTTCTCTATTAAACTAAAGTTCCAAAATGTACACATGGTGACATGTATTAAAAGGCACCTTTGTAATAAGATGTATTTATCCTACAGTGTCACTGCTACCTAATTTTTTGGCATTAAGACTGTTGAAAACATCAACTATAGATTTACTAAGGTGGAAATCAATTCATGACTCTTTCCAACAGTCTGTGAAGTTTGGGTTGGAAGAAAAGTTGACTAAACTTTAATAACGTAAGATGTTATTAAATATACTGAGGTTCTATACTGAAATATTGGTTGTATGTATGGTGTTTGATTGACATCAGCTGTTGCTTTAGAAGTAGACAAACCGGAAAAAGAAACCTTGAGGTTTTCTGTAACTATGAATGTGTCCATATGGATGTTTGTAAATCTCTTTAAGGTAAATAATGAAGAGGCTTACTGAATGTGCTTGACTTTGTGTAAATGTAGTCAGTGTATTGTCACCTTTGTCACTACTCCTGCTCATTTCTTTGTTTTTAGGCTATTATGGTGATGGGTTAAATGCCATCGTTGTGTTTGCTGTTTGCTTCATGCCTGAGAGCAGCCAGCCTAATTACAGATACCTAATGGACAATCTATTTAAGTAAGTCATCATCTGCCTTTCTGGGTTTTTGTTATTTTTAATATATTTGAGCACTACTAGGAATTGCTTTCAGATGAAGATTGTGGATATTAAAGTTTTCTTTGCTTGTCTCTCCAGGTATGTAATTGGCACTTTAGAGCTGTTAGTAGCAGAGAACTATATGATAGTTTATCTGAATGGTGCAACAACACGGAGAAAAATGCCAAGTTTAGGCTGGCTTAGGAAATGTTACCAGCAAATTGATAGAAGGTAAGAAGCTCTGCAGTGTTTTCTTACAATATTCACATGCTCAGAGATAGACATATTTAGGAAAAACTGCTGTCTAATGTGGTGTCTGGTCCTTTCTGGTTAAGATTTGATTAAGGAATTTGGTGTATTGAAAACCTCCTCCTAAGGTAGACAATGTAGGATGCTATGAACATGCCTGGGTAGCATTGTGTGGTGGATTTTTTGGTTGGTTGGAGGGTTTGTGTATGCCTTTTGTTGCTGTTCTCAGGATGGTTTTTTAGTGAAAATAGTGTTCTTAGAATACCAAATATTATCTTGTAGAACATCCTTACAACTTAATGGACTAATACCAGGTTAATGAGGGGGGTTCTTTGTGAACCACTTCATCATTAGTTGTGTAAAAAGATCCAAAGAAGCTTCTCCTTGGAACGTTACTTCCTTGTCAAATCGATACTGAATCTTTAGTTTTTATTTTACAGTTGTGTAGTACTTTTTCTTCTGATAGAGGTTGACTTCTAATAATGGGATGTCAGAATACTATGTTTATGTGACAGTTGTGCTTGTAAAAACATACTTCTTATATACTCAAAAACCCCTGGTCGTGCTGCCTTTTTGTTCTAGTAATTATCCATTGTTTAAATCCTTCAGGTTAAGGAAAAATCTGAAATCATTGATCATAGTTCATCCTTCCTGGTTCATCAGAACACTCCTGGCCATCACAAAACCTTTTATTAGGTAATACTCTGGAAGCTTTTTCTTAAATAGTTCTGACAACTGTTTGCTTTGAACTTAAAAGACTGTTTTAATATTGACCTAGTGAAAAATGTTTAAGTTGTAACTGTACCCTGCATTTGTTCTTCCACAGCTCAAAATTCAGCCAAAAAATTAGGTATGTCTTTACCCTGGCAGAACTAGCTGAACTCATCCCCATGGAATACGTTGGCATCCCAGAATGCATAAAACAGTACGTTTTATTATTCCAACATCTTCTACACTGATCATGGTTTAGGACTGGTAGATGTTGTAATCAATGTTTGGTTTGAATGTTAACACTTGGCACTTAATGAGTTCAACTGAGATTATTGCTGTCTCTGGGAGGAGTGTCCATGTTTGACCTCATTGCTAAAGACACTTTGGTATGGAGTAGCATGGATAGCCAAAATGCTAATGTATAGTGATTTTCAGTGGAGCTTTGTGCAATTACTATGTTGTGGTGTGTGAATTAAGCCTTCTAGAGAGGTCTCATTCCAGTTGTTGTGCACCTTAGTGTGTGTATTAAACTGGCTTGTGAGTGAGAAATTCTGGGCATGTTGATACTGCAGTTATTTATAATGTCTTCAGTGTTTGGAACAAGCTAAAGTGCTGAAATACCACTTGGACTGGGTTTTCATTTAAAAGAAAAGCAGTGATGGGGAAAATGCTGAATCCCTACCCATTGCAGTTCTAAACTACTTTGGTAAGGAAATGAAGACAGCATCAGTGTAATTTTTTTTCCTTCCTGTCCAGATACAAATACCCATTTTAACATCAGCACAATTCTCCTCTCGAATAAGATGATGATCCTTTTGTCAAAAGCATTTGGGGATGCAGCAACAGAGTAGAAACCATGAACTTGGGTCTTAAGAAAACCAGATAAAAACACTAACAATTCTGCTGACAAATCGATCAGCCTATTAGAGGGTATAACACACACACCCTGTGTTGTCTGCATCAGAATAGGTGAGCACAAACTGGGGGAAGGTGGCCCAGTGTCACAGAGCACACAGAAGCCTCGTGCCCCCTGAAGATGGCTGGTTGTTTCAGTAAACATCCAGCTGCTATCAGTTCCACAGTTTAACTCTGTAAGACAGAAAAACAGTTTTCTTGGGGTGGGGGTGAAAGACATGACAAAGCTGAGGCAGCCTTGTGCTTGCTGTCTTTAGAATTTTTTTGACTGGGGTTTTAGGGATGTGTTATGAATATTCAGGCTGTCATTCCAAGTTTAAAAAGACTCCTCTCTGTATTGATGGACCTTTAACTGTTCTGCAAAGGCTGGACTTGGTTAACTCAGAGAGTTAATTCTCAGATTTCTGTGGAGGGTTATGTCTGGCTTCAAACTGTTATGGATACAGACTTCAAATTTTAGTGATGAATGCTAACACTGTACCAAGAGGTCATACTGAATTCACTTGTTATGTCGTAGTAACTAAATCTTAATGTTTTTTGTTTAATGCTAATAAATGTTGGAAGTACAAGGTGTTTTTTTCTTAATTACATCAGTTTCAAAATTTGGTAAGTTTCTGCAAATTGTACTGACACTAATACTGGTTTGCAGCTTCTGTTGATTTTGGCCTTCATATATTATATTTACTGAAATAAAACTTTTCCTCACCAAGGTATGAAGAAGAAAAGTTTAGAAAGAAACAGACAAGGTATATGCATATTTTGATTAGGGTTGCATCTAGATAAGACAATTTGCACTGCAACTAACTCCCAGTTGATTGGCTTGCATAAAGGAATAAGCATTTGTAAATATAAACATGCACTAGTGCCCAAGCTTCTATGCATGACAGTAACTATACTGTACTTGCAGGCAGTATGGAACCTATAAGGACTCACCCTGGCTGTTCAGATATTTGTGCATAGTTTCCATTCCACAGACGTGAGATGCTCACTTTTAAGGGGATGCATGGGTTCTCAACTTGAAGTCTTTAAGAGGCGAAAGTAGTGCTTCTGTATGAACCCAGTAAATCAAATTTCACTGTTTCTAACAGGAATTGATATCTGAAGATGAGCTGTATTTAGGTGCTAAGCTGTAGCTATGCATTAGCAGAGATGCAACTCTGTAAGAAGTTCTAATACTGAATCTTGTATTTTTGGTATTCACTACCTTTTTAGTTATTAACTTGCGTAGATGCAGTCTGAATTAGTATTTTAGTGCTGTTTGTATTTGCAGTGCCTATGTTCCTTCCTAATAAATACTGGATTTCTGTTTTGTTAATTTTCAGTCTCCTGCTAACTATTCAAGCTATTCCACAGCTGATGAATTTTTTTGAATGGATATGTTATTTTTTCACTCACTAACAAATGTACTGAAAGATTTTACTACTAACATTGTTTTTTTTTTAATTACTTTTCCTTTGTGTGCATAACTGTTAAGGAAGGCTTATTGTCTGAATTGAGTAGAGGAACACTAAGATTGAAGTAAAAGGAATTAAAATTATTTCTGAAAGCTCACATGTAAATCTAGTGATGTGTTGAACATTCTTTAAGAATTATTCCAATTAAGTGATAATTTTAAAAATCTCCAGTAGAACAAGCACTTTTTAGTGTCCTGGTTGATAACTTCACCTATACTACCATTGCTTTTGTAGAAAGTAGTAAGTTCCTCAGTGAAAATTAGATACAGAGAAGAGATCACAGGCAGAATTGGATACTGAGCCTTTCATCAGGTTGAAAGCAGCTCCTTTTTATGGGTTCATGGCCTAAAGGAGCTGTCATTGTTTCTATCAGTTTGAAAAACTGGCTGGTTATAGTTTGAGAGACTGAACAGGTATGTTAGACAGATTGTTAGAGGACAAACTTGATCTTAGTCTCTCACTTTAGAACTGCTGTTGGTTTTAAAATTAATTTACCTGCATGCACAACTTATTTGCTAGAAGATGTTACCAAGACTGTAGCTTGTTCCTGCTGTAAAGAGGAAAAGTACATTTTGTGCAGGGCTGTCAATCATCTGCTGGTTTCTGCAAAGCAGCATTTTGTTTGCTGGTCCCAAGGCAGATACTAAAAATAAGGCACAAAATCAAACCCACTTTTATCAGTGTGATGGTGAATTTTTCCAGGGCAATTGCAAGAGTCTTAGAACATAATAGAAAAAGTGTATTGCAGTTAAGGAGCCTCTTCACTTCTGTTGATTCAACTAGTGCTGTTACCTTCTTGGCTTAATTATTATAACATTAAAGGTAATTCAGTGCTTATTCTGCAGCATATGAACGCATCAGAGTGGTAGTGCTTGCCAGAATTGTCATGTTACCTGTAAGCTTGTGCTCCTGCTTGCATTTGTTACTACGAGCACAGACCCTGCTTTTTATTTCTGTAGTCAAACTTCACTTGCACTTTTTAAATGCTTTGTCTCAAGTGCTATTAAATAGTTATTTAAATGGTTTCCTAACAATTTTAATTAATTTCTAAGGGAAGGTAGGAAAATAGATACTGAAAAGAACCCAAACATCATGACTACATTAAATAAAAACCTTAATTTAATATTTATTTACTAAAACTTTTCCCATGTAAAAGCTTTGCATTTTCCTGTTAAGGTTAATAGTTTTTTCTTAATATATAAGCTATCAGACTATGTTAACATAGTTTAATTTTACTGCTTTCTTTGCTAAGCAGAGTTGACCAAGAGCTGAATGGAAAACAAGAGCAGAAAAGTGAACAGTAAGTTTGGAGTCCAAACAAGACTGAAGAATATGCAGATGGAACGATGCCGTTTGTGCTCCATTACAGTGCATTCTCTGTGTGTATGTATTATATAATCTGTTGCAAAAGGTGCTTGGACTAGCACACAATGAACTGCTTACTGCTGTATTGGTTTGTCTTGACTTTAATTGCTGTTTATGTAATCGTTTTATACTGCTAAATGGCAAAGAACCCTATGTTTTCAGAGGACGTTCTTGCAACTGTTTAAATGATGCATGTTCTTCAGTAAAATATTTATATACCTAAATGTTAAAGGAAAGAGATAATATATATATTTTTATGACTGAGCAATATATTGTGTGTACCTGCTGAAGGAATTCATTTGCAGGTAGACAAGGCCATAAGTTACTTGTTGTTATTGTATAAATCTGTTTTGCTGTAAATGGTCAAGTGCATTTCTTCATTGTCGTGAAAACTTGTTTGGATATTAACAATCACATTAACTTGGCTTTCACAAATGTAGAGATCCTTATTTTTGTTCACCGACCTTACACAAGCTCACTCCTTTGCCTCACTGGAGTGAGCTTCAGCTTTGGTGTCTTTCACTCCATCGTTCAGGATGCAGAACCGCAGTTCTGTGGGTGGCAGTTTGTTGGCCACGAGGTTCAAGCCTGAGCCACTAAAGCTGAACTGTCTGGGAAGAGACCAGACCTTTTTCAGTTGAAGTTGTGAATTTAGATTCTGCTTCAGTACGTCAAGAGTGGCTCAGCTAGCACTAGGAAATGAGTTCATTGCAGTTCTTCGTGGATGAATCTTGGTTATCACTAGTAGGAACTGTGGTCATGCTCAGTAGAACTTGGGAGTTACACAGGTATTCTAGCCACAGTATCATTTTTGGGCAGAAGTATGAGAAGTCTTATGCTACCTGTGTCATTCTTGTAGATGAAACATCCATTTCTAAAGCTGTTAGGCACATGATACCAGCACTAATTTAAGAAGTGTTTTAAAGGTTGGGGTGTTTTCACTCCCCGCAATGATGGTAAACCTGTGTCTGTAAGAAATGTTCTTGGACACATAACTAGTGTTTATAGGTTTGTTGGGACAACAGTAATGCACTGGTTGATATGTTGTAAAAGGTTGTAACATCTTTTGATAAACATTGCAATTTCCATGTAAGGGCAGGTGTATGCAAATAAATTCATTCAGGAGTTGAGCAATATAATGTTGTAGCAAGTATATTAAATCTTTGCTTTTGGTGTTTATTGTGCTCACAATTTTGTCTTAATGCCAAAAAAATCACTTCTTAACTATATTTAATGTTACTCAGTTACTTTATTAAAAAAAAAAAGTTATGTTCAACCAGTTACTACCTGACACTGATAAATAGCAGTTGTGAGATTCCATGGTCAAGACTTACCAAGTAACAATCCACTGTCTCCAGTGATACCTGTATAGACTCTGAGAGCATATGGATGTCAGGTGAGGGAAAATTGCTCATGTCTCTGGAAGTTTAAGTCTGCAGTTCAGATACTTTCATCTCAAGATCTAAGTCCTTTTGTTGCAGTAGTTTCTGTATCAGAGTTTCAAGGAGATTGATGTGCAGTACCAATGCCAAGTGGCCTTGCATCCATTCCATCAGGTTTGGATCTTGCTCTGAAAAGCAGAACACAAATGCACTTTCTTTGGGGCTGTCTTATCTCCTGCTTCAATTTTGATGTTGAATCAGATTAATGGAAAGTTCAAGTCAGTACATGGGGCACTTGCAGCCTGTTTACTTGTGATACTTTCACAGTGTGGTCTGTATGACCATGCAAACCTTGAGTTTTACTGGGTTTGCATGTGTCCTAAGCTAAACAGGAAGCAATCTTGATTATGTCATTTCCATTTTCTCCTAACTGATAAAAGGATTATTCTCAGTAAAATTATATTCTTAGTGGAGGGATTGTAGTTCTCTATGTCCTGTTGCTTCCTGTGTGTACAGTGCAGTACAGAGTAGCCGTTCCTCTGTATATGCCATATTTACCAAATGATGGGATTGTTATTGTGTTTCCTGGTGGCCAAGGATTCTACAGTTTCATGCTGCAGTAGTATGATTTCTTTTGGAAATGTGTATGTGCTTATAAATGGTTTATTTCTCTAGTATAAGTTGTTGTGAATGAGTATACGGCACAACAGTTGTTCTGTCTCTAAAGATATGCAGCTTGAGAAAGAAGTGTACTAAAGAATTATTCCCCTCTGACTTCTTGCAGCTCATCATTTAGTGGTGAGGTGGATGTTTACAAAAAGCAAAGTGGTCCCACACCAAAAGCTATGGGTAATGTTTTGTCAAACTTATCTTTTTTGAAATCTATAATATAATGTAATATATTTTAATATTTAAAAACATGAAAAGTTGGAATGTCGTACTTTAATAAAAATTATTTCAAAACTTGAATCACTTTGTGATTAGATACAGTATTGTAGGGAATTTACCTTTCAATGGCACTTCCTTCTAAAAGTAGGAGTCATTTTGCTAGAATTTGGTGAGCCCTGTCAAGAAAAGATTTCATGAGTCTCTAATTTACCGTCGATTTGGCAGTCTCATTAGTTTATATATATTTATATGTGTAGTACTAGGTCCTTACCTATCTCATTATTGCTGTGCACAACTGAAATAGAGATGTTTGGGCCAGTGGCCTCTCAATGTGACATTTCCTAAACTGATTTCTGCAACAGGGTAAATTCAGAAGTGGCAAAGAGATTCTGGAGAAAGTGTCATTAAAAACTGATGTGAGTAGATTCTGGATTTGCATGAAAGTTCTTGATCTGTGTAATACGGCAGGGCCATGTTCTGTTGGAAGGTAATGGGAAGGGATGTGTAAGGATTTAGTGCTGAAGCAGATTGAAGTCTTTGAGGTTCTGGGATGTTGAAATGAAGAAGTTTTATTCCAAGAAGCTTAGAACTAGTTAGAATAATATGAAACCTTGTTCATAACAATGTAGGCTGGCATATTGTTTCCTTTACTCAGTAAACAAGTGAAGAACAGTCCCAGTTGCTGAGAGGAACGTTGTACTGAGAGACAGTAGCTGCACTCCAAATTGCACTCAACTAGGATATCATAGCCTGTATCTGTTAGCATGTTTCAGCAGCTTTGTTGCACCATACCCTTAAATGCTCTAATGACAGTTTAAAACTTCCAGCAGTTAATTGTGTCAGACTTCATGGTTAGATTACTTGTGGTGGTAATGGAATCTTTCATGAAACGACCTCGAAGTGTGTCATGGGGAGAAGGTGTCATTGGTGCCTGGTCATGTCAGCTTCACTGGTGCTGTCTGCTGAAATGTCTGTACTGAACTGAAAAATACTGAACTACATTGTGAATAGGCACTTTCTTAACTAAATCTGTTACAAGGTAGAAAGTTTTTTGTTGAGAAGCGTATTTCTTTCAGTGTCAAATTTTTGTCAGTGTATCCTACAGATTTATACAGTATTTACTGTCTACAAAGATGGTTTAAATTCCTGTCATCTCAAAAGCTGTTGTCTTTGGAGGTGACTTTAATTCTCAAGTCTTTCCAGGCCCCCTCAGATAAACCTCATATGAGGAACAGAGAGGAGAGGGATAACAGCTTGCATGCTTTTTGTAACCACAGAAGTCTTACACATCTTGCAGTGAAAATTCTTACTTAGTCCTTGTGGATGCAGGTCATTCTCTAGAGGATTTGTTTCACTGACTGCTTGTCAGAGACACTTGAAACAAGTGCTTTAATTATACTTTTTAAGGACACCTGGTTTTAGTCAGAGTAGCACTCTGAAATGTAAGGAATATTTAAATATTCATATTCTGAAAGACATATCTTGCAGCTTTCCTAGCTTCAGAATTCTGAGTTGAACTACACTGTTTCTTTTATCACATCTCATTACCCATATTAAACTAACAGGAAAAAAGGGCATTTGTGAAGAGGGTGCAGCCATGTTAGTTTTTAATCATTCCCTTCAAGCATGACTGAGATCAGTGACATTAAAGCCATTTTTTGCTCAACTAGATTTTTTTTTCGGTTTTGCAATTTGAACTGCCCAGATTACTCTGATTTAAATGAATTTTTATTTTTTTTTAGTATTGAAAATGATCTGAAGAGAAGCTATCAGAGTGTTTTCCAAAAGTCCTTATCTTACCATGTTCCTTACTCTAGGCTGCTGAACTGCTAGTTAAAATTGTAACATGGAATTCCAGGTAATAATTACAAATAAATATTCCTGAAGGACAGATGTTTAGTCTACCAGTGGCTCTGCACTTCTGCAGTGTTTGTTAGTCATCTACCAAAACCTTTTTATTAACGAGAAAGGCCTGAGCAGTGAAGTGCTCTAATGGTCGAAGGGTAAATTGAAGGGTTAAGATAGAACCATGACATTGTCAGTTAGTGTCTGTAAACTTGATTGTGTGCTAATGTTAAACACGTGCAGTGTTTAACAAAATGAAGCTGCAGTAATCATGCAAAAGCACAGGTTGTAAGTCATGGATAATGACTCAATTGGCTTAATTGGGCTAGTAACACTCTTCACAGATGTAACTATTTTCCTTTGTCCCTTTAATAGAAAAAAATGTAAGTAGAAGACTTCACCTACCTCTTAAGAATATTATGATCCTTTCTTTTTAAATGAGCTTGTTTTCTGTGTTGCGAGGCGTCACGGGGTAATGCGATAAACACGTGTGTGAATGTGCTAGCGGTTATTACTGACGGGGTCTCTCTTAACGAGGAAAAGACGCCGCTGTACCCAATAAAGGCCTTTGTACGAGGAGCGAGTGTTTGATTGGGGGCGCGGCGGGCGGGCGGCGCTGAGGGCGCGGGCCC
>VWZT01007442.1:1237287-1276301 GCA_013397055.1 Pachycephala philippinensis
CCGCTCAGGGGACCAGGGGATCGATCCCCTCCCGATGTCCTCGAGGCGCCAGCGCCCGTCTCGCCTCACGACGCGGTCTCGATCCCCTCTTCGCTGTCCCCGAGGCGCCGTCGGCTGGACTCGCCCACGGAAGGCAGCAGGTGCTGGCCAGAGTCTCCGCGGCTCCCCCTCAGAGCCCTCGACCGTACAGGGCCTTGTGGCGCAGGTACTCCTCGAGGCACTGGACGGCCGCATCGTCCATCTCGGGGTCGAACTTGTTGGCCAAGAGATGGTGCTGCTGCAGCATCCAGGGCACGTCGCCCACCCCGTAGACGCAGACGGCGCGCTGGTGGCGGCCGGTGCAGGGCGGGTAGGGCGCGCCCTTGCTGATGTCCCCCTCCAGGTACTGCCACTTGACCAGGCGGGGAAGGGCGTTCATGTCCGAGAGCTGGAACTTGTCGTTGTGGGGCATGGCCCCCGGGACGCCCGGCATGCGGTTCAGGGTGGCCCAGACGTGCTCGTCAGGGCTGTAGGTGTCCTTGGACCACTCGAGGAACTTTCGTGCCGTGGGGTTCTCGAAGATGTGCTGCACGAAGTCCCGCGTGACGACGATGTACGCGTTGCCCGTGAACATGGGGTAGCTGTGGGGTGGCGGCAGTTTCTTCTGGGTAGTGCGGAAGATGGCCTTCCCCACCTCGTGGTGGTACTGCCAGCGCCCCTGCTTGGCGGCTGAGGGCTTCTCCGACTCCATGCTGTTCCGGCCCTGCAGCACCTGCAGCGCCCGGACTGTCTCGGCGTTGGTCTTGATGGGGAAGTCGGTGCCGCAGGTGTTGATAAGGTAGCGCCATGGCACGGGGCTCTGCAGCAGGTCCTGCATGCAGTTGAGGTCGGCCTGCAGCCGGGACCAGGCGGCATAGACCACGCTTTCCAGGCGGCTGGCCACGAAGACGTTGGGGAAGCAGGCAGCGATGGCCCGCACGGCCTCCTGGAAGGCGGCCGGGGATTTGCTGTCTACATGGACGCAGTAGACATTCTGGGGCGCGTAGAGAGACCGCAGGAGCCGCTCGAACATGTCTATTTTGTTGTGGATCACCATGGAGTAGGCGATGGGGAACTCCTCCTCCTCCCGGCTGAGCGGGAACTCGATGTAGCGCCGGGTCTCCTTGAAGGCTTTGCAGTCCCTCGTCATGTTCAGGTACTCGCCGGCCGTCGGCCAAGCGTTTCTGTTCGCCACTACCAGGTTGCTGAGCTGCGCCTCCTGGATGGCTGTCTGGTCCCCCCGGACGACGCCCGAGCAGTTGATGCTGCGGGCGGGGGAGAGCTCCAGCGCCCGGTAGAGGCGAGAGTGGTCGGCGGGGTCGGGGCGGGAGGTGCCGCGCAGCGCCAGGGCGGCGGCGAGCAGCGCCAGCGGCCCGAGCAGCAGCACCCAGCGCCGCCGCGCCGGCCGCTCCCACCAGCGCATCCCCCCGCGGGGTCTGCCCTCGCCTCCTGGCTGCGCTGCCCTGAGGGCGCCGGAGCCGCTGCCGCACGGAGCAGCCCGGCAGCTGGGCACCTGCTGCCTCTGGGCGGTGGGGAAGGAGTGCCGGGCGGTCCCGGTGTGACCGCAGGTGAATAACAGTCGCCTCCCTCCCCGTGGCGTGGCTCTGTTTGGTCTTATCAACACTGGGGGGTGGCTGTATATCTTCTGTGTGTCTTTAAAAGATGATATTTCATCTTACCCCTGTCCAGCATGTAACACAAGGAAAATTCCTCTAGAATTCAACCCTGTGTAATGCACTTTTTGGAAAGACTTTACTAGATTACTTTGGGGTCTAACCTGCTTTTCCAGTGTTCCGATCATTCCAACTCAAAGGTTAAGGGAGTGGTTGTGATAGGGCTCTAGAAGTCGTTTCAGCAAGCTTCTTGCTGTCCTGGAGTACTTTGAGCTTTAGTGAAGAATTACTGCAGAAGATAACTGGGCAAAATCGAATCTCTGCTTCTGCAGGGGAAGCAGAGGGTGAAGGTAGAGGCTGTGGTTAATAATTAATTTGCCATGAAGTGTCTGCTTGAAGGAAGAAGTGAGAGAATATTTGCACCTACACGCTGGCCAAGGGAGTATCACTAAAAGAAAGAGAGGGGTAACTGCAAGTGATAAAACACTCCTTGTGCTGTGATGACCAAAATAATGTTCCCTAAGCTTTGCAGTCATCCTGAACTACTTCATGGTTTGAACCAAACATAGTATGGGGTACCATGTTTGTAAAAAAGGACCAGCTTCAACAGTTTCAATGATCAGTCAAAATATCTAAGATGGATTTTTTGATATAGAAGGCATATTTATTTTTTTTATTTCTCCAGATGTATCAAGAAACCAAACTCACAGAATCTGCAGCTTGATTGAGGACAGTTGTAAGTGCAGTTCTGCACTTGCAGGTTCTAGAAAAAAGCAGCAGTTACTTCTCCAATTAAAAAACTGAGATTATTTGTTAAATTAGTAACTTTAACCAACTCAGTAAATATTTATCTTAGACATCAGCGGCCCAGAAATTTTAATGGGCATTATAAAAAGCAGTTATGTGATACACTTAGTATTTCCTATATGCACAGTGCCAGTTTGGCTATGCTGAGTATATATAATTTTTGCAAAGCTGCCTTTTTTTTTCCTCGTGAAAGAAATATTAGCCTACAAAAAATAATCTTTTGTTAGTAAAGTCCAAGACTTGAGGACTTGTTTCATACTAAATGGAGCTTAAAACCTCTTAACGTTTATATTCTTATGTGTAATTTTAACTTCCAACATACTTAATTTTGAACTCAGGGCTCAAATCTCTGGCATTCCCTTAAATGATGGTACGTGTGACTGAACACAACAGTGACTCTGCTCTCAAGTGAGTGATGTAAAGCAACTGTCCTCCAATCAGTGTATGATACACAGTCCAAGCACTGCCCACAGGGTAACCAGCAGCCCCCTGATTGCTTGCAGAGATAAATAGCCTGGAGACATGACAGCAAATGACAATGTAAGAGGAGGATGGTTTAATCATATTGAGATAATAATCTTGCAGAGGACTATCCATGAGAGGTTACACAATGTGTAAGATTCCTGTGGTTATGCTTTTTGCAGAAAAGTACGACAGGCTGCGAGAAATTGTTTTGTATTTGAAAGGGCAAAGGAATGGCAGAGAGAGGAGTTCAGGTATTTGGCAGACATGATGGCTGTGGCTGAAAGATCACTGTGCTGTTGTAAAACAAACTGGTGTTACAATTAATTTCCAGAATTCCCCTGTTGATCTCAAATTCTGAAGAGTTTTCATCAGTGTCACAACTTTCAGTTACATAGTTTTGTTAAGTCTAGGTGCCATGTCTCTCTAGTGCCTTTTTGTACCTGCTTCCAGTTCAATAAGCCATATCAAGTCAGAAGTTCCTGCTCTTTTAGCTTTCCTGTTAAGAGATAAAAAGAAACTTCGCAAGTTAACCTGCTACCTACTTGCCCAATTGCACAATTTCTAGGTTGTGGTTCAGATTAGTGCGTTGGAGAGTGGAGAGAAACATCTATTTTGCTTGCTTCTCCAAGGGAAAAAAAACCCAAATTGTGATTGTTTGCTGATGTTGTCAGACCGGTGAAGCACCTGGTATAAATTTACACTGATGGCAAGGGTCATAATCTCACGAGGTTCACCTGTACAAAGCTTAGAAAAGGAATAGGGTTTCCCTATTGCATTGAAAGCAATGTTAATAAAGTGGGACAAACAGAACTCCTGTGGAGGGATCAGTCTGTAGTGGTTGCTAAAATCTGTAAGTAAAGGATTTTTGTATGTATAGATACACTGTCAGCTTTTTTACCATGACTTTTAAGAAATATATGGAAGTAGTAAGTTTTTTGAACTTAGTCAGAGACGTCTGAGACCAGGCTCGTATACACTACAAAAAAATCTAGTGTGTTATACTCCATTGATTGGGGGAGCTAAGAATGTCACTTTTAGCTTCTTGGTCAAACATGGTTTGTGTTAAGTGGTTTGGTTGGGGTTTTTTTTTTCTGGTTTTGGTTGGTTTGTTTGGGGGGGGGTTCTGAGATCCTTTCTTCCTTCCCTCCCTCCCTCCCTATTACAGGCCAGCTTGCAGGGATTTTGAAGGATTCCACCTGGAAGCTATAATACCACTTTTAAGCTATCAGGCCATTGTTGTCTGTATCATTCTGCTGCTTTTCTGTATTTCTCAGTTTTCAGAAGAGAGCCTTATTTCCTGCTCATTCATTCACAGCCATAGTGTGCATTGTGATGTGTTGGCTCAACTGCTTTGCAGGCATTACTAGCTCACAGCTAAGTCTGTGTTGTCCAGAATGTTTGTATCTACAGGAGGAATTTTGTATTAACAGCACCATGACTGTTATTTGACCGCTGTGTCTCATAGTGTTTGGTTTTCATGTGTCATATAGATAGTGAAGACTTACCTTGAAAGAAGTATGTGCATGAGGCATAATTCTAATCAGAAAGCAGTGCATTTTCCTTCGTGAACTGTTCCAGTATGGGTCCTGTCCTAGGCTACAGGTATACAGGATAGCCTTCAGGATATCAGTTCCACAGTGGCTCCTCTTGCCAGTTTCCCTTTAGGCACACCAGCTACCACACCCTTCTACCCTCTTGCACTGATCTTGGTGTCTGCAAGATCGGCTCAGCTTTTTATGTCTGACATGGAACAGCTTCGGGTCTCTTACCACAGAGACCCCTCTGTCTCCTTACAAAATTATTGCCATGTTAGCTCAGTATAAGAACCTCTTAGACTAATGGCAGGGAGAGCGTGCAGAGGTAAGTGATAAGGATGTGACATCAATAAGGAAATGGTTGAATAGGATTTCTTTCTTGCTTTTGTCTTCCCCTTATTTACACTCTCCCACCCTCATTTGGCTACGTATTTGCATAGAAAAGCTGATGGCTCTAGTCTTCTCAGTGTCCACTATTGTGTTTTACAGCTGTAAGATCGTGGAATCCTAGAACAGCCCAGGTTAGAAGGGATCTCACAAGATCACCTGGCCCAAAGGCTCAGGGGAAAAGAAGCCCAAATAAAATTATAAACACCTTGCCCAATTGCACCTTGAAAGCCTCCAGTGATTCCTCCCATATTTGAAGTCATGCAGGGGTACTGCAAGCTGTGTAATGTTTATAGGCACTACATGGAATGATTTACAGACAGAATTTGAAACTTGCACACAGAACTGAATTATTTTGCCAAGTGAAGTGTGTTGAACCACAGAATATGCTGAGTTGGAAGAGACCTGTCAGGATCATCAAGTCCAACTCCTGGCCCGGCACAGGACACCCCATGAGTCTGAGAGCATTGTCCAAATGCTTCTGGAACTCTGTCAGGCTGGTGCTGTGGCCACTGCCTTGAGGAGCCTGTTCCAGTGCCCAACCACCCTCTGGGTGAAAAATTTGGATTTTTGCTTCATTCTGTTTGAATTACTACTTCTGAAAGTGTGGAATCTGGATTGCCACTTGAGTACCCCCTTGTCACTGACTGATTTATGGTATAGGTAACATGTCAGAGACGTGTAGATGAATATCCAGGTTTACAGGTAGCAGGTAACATAAACCCATGGTGAATCAGCTTGCTGTCTCTCTCCAGAGTTATTTGGATTAGTTATGTGAAAAATACCTACTTGCATGAGGCCTGTAAAGTTATTTTGTAGGCCTACACCTAAAAATACTTAGGGCTGGCTCTGATCTTCCTTAATTTTTGGTTATGTAATAAAGTATCATTAAGCAAAATTAGTGATACTCCCAGTGACTGCTACTTAAGCAAAATTTATCCTAGGTATACTTTGTATGTAATTTGCTGCCAAGTACAGGTCTTATAGTGAGATACAGTATCCTATTGTGAACCACTGTATTCCACTTTTTTCATTTGTGTTCACATGAGGAATGTTCCTATTTGTGTCAAGTAGTAATGACTATTTTCAAAAGAACTGTTATTTTTTTTAATCAATTCTTCCTTTGAACTATGACAGAAATTGAGAAGAAATTACATTTCCAACTTCTTGGCAGTTCAGACCTTTTTTTTACTGTCTCTGCTGGTATTGTGATACTTATCTAAAAATCATGGGACTGTATTTGGCTTATAGTTTTGAGATTTATAGTTTTAAAATTATTGACAAACATTTGGAAAACTTCATGATAGATTTCTCATTATACATCTTCACAGCCCATAAGTTCAGTATTCTTTCTATATGGAGTATTTGGCACATCTTGGCAAATGTGGGAAGTGAACAAGGAAGGATTGAGGTTTCAAAATACTTAAACCTTATGCAAATATGTGTATATTGTATATGTACACTTTATCTGTAAAACTTTAACATGATGAACATGATCCTGTGCAGGTTTTGCTTTTTTAAATTGAAAACTGTCTGATTATAGACTTCAGCTTCTCTTTGCTTTCATTTAATTTCAGCTGAATTGTGTGTCCCAGTCCTGTACTCTCTAACAGTTCAAGCTGTATCCTTACAAGCTGCTAAGATTGCATCCCCACTAGCAGAGTCTTGGGTCAGTTTGATGGCTAGTTAGAGATCAAGCTCATCTTTGAGGAAACCGCTGGATGTTAATTTTTCTTTTAGAGTTCTGCTTCATTGCTGGTTTGTGACAAATGGTTTGAAAGCACTACATGCAGTACCTCTGAACCTGATTCAGAAAGGACATGAAAAGGCAGCAGTAAAAAGCAGTAAGTAACAAATCAAACCACAGTAGTTTTTGTAGCATGCATACCAGCTCCTATTATGTAACTGAGCATTGCCTGATGCTATTCACCTTACGGTTGCATGCTCATTGCTCTGCTCTTTCTGGACCTGTGGTTCACTTTTACTGAAGTCAAAGGATTTCTGCTTTTATCCAAGGCAAAATTGCTGGACTGAGGAACCTAACAGCGAGTATGGCTTAGAAGAAAGCTGAAGCAGATAATCAGAATTGACAGTAGTCTATAGGATAGTATTTTTACTTGAAATTTTACACAACAGATGAACACTGCTCATAAGGTATAACAAGTTTCCTCAATTACATTTTGTCTAATAAAGCAAAATAGGGGGATAAGGCATTACCTTATACAGGTTGCTGAAGAGACAGAAAAATAAGTAGGATGATGCTGGTAAGGATGTTTAAAAGAATTTCCTTTAAACCAGTCTTAAAACTGGCACTGTTTCTGACTGTGGTGCCCAGCAGTGTAAACTAGACTGTGTCCTGGGGGAAGAAAACCTGTTTTTTTCTTGAAGGATGTAAGACAAAGAAAACACAGTGATTCTGGGGATCATAAATACATTATCTCATGCTTCATTGTTTCTAGAAAAGGATTGCTTCATACAGCATGGGAAATATAAACAAAACGGCGAACAAAACTCTTTTTAAGGTCCCATAGAGGAGTTCAGGGCCACAGGAATAAAGAACCAAAAAGAATGAATTTAATTTTGTACGTTTCCCACAGTGAAAACCCCAGTATAACTATCCTACTGGAGAGATTGTTTCTTCAGAGATAAGGGACTTCCTGGAATAGACATAAATGTTACTGAGAAAGGTTTTTATCTTTTATCCTTGAAAGCACGTTCGTTTTGTTTCTTGCCTTGTTTTGTTTCTTGTTCTGTGCTGTTCACAAGTAGAGAGTCTGCTGTGATACACAGATACATGCACAGAGTGAGGCTGACACACAGATCATGTCCAAAGCCTCTGTGTAATGGAGTGCATTGCTTTCATGTCTCTGTGGCTGCCCAGAAACATCTGAATATTAGACCTACAGCTGGTCTGGTTGCCCTTGAATGTCCCACAGCTGGGTAAGAATACTTTGGGCTGGGACTTAATCCAGTTCCTGAATAGGTGTGTCCTGGGCTTGCTGAGTTCAGTAAATTTTCCTTCAATGCGTGTAGGATTCACACAGAGCACTCCTTACCTTCACACTCAGAGTGCTCTATAAGGGAAATCACAGAAGGAGTCAGTGGGGGAAAGGTGATTGTCACTCTAGAACTGTTGTTGTGGGCTGCTCAGTTCTGTCTGAGGTTTCTGCAGTGAGCTGCCCTTGTTTTGGCTGCAATTCTGCAGAGAAACCCAAGTATTTTGTAATAGTTTGAGTGCCCTGCTTTTTCTGCCATACATTCACAGCAAAAGTTGATAGAAATTATTTCGTAGGGGAAAATGCAGTTGTGGGGAGTGTAGTACCATTTTTTCCTTATTTCATGTGATCTATTTGCTTCCTATTTTTCACCCTTTAAAATTCTCCTATGCACTTGACACTTCCGCTTCCTTATACAAAGCTAGAAGAAACATTAGCTGCACTTATGTCAGAGAAAATCCTTAAGGTTTTTACTGCTTATTGTTTCATTCTTTCCACGCTTTTAACATGTCTCCACAGCTTGTCTGTCTGTGGACATTGTTTCACACTGCTGTAAACTACCTCCAGGGAAGAAGTTACCAATAGCAAAAGAGAAGCTTTCTGTACAGCAGGTAAGCACCTGAGGTCTAGAACCACTGAGCTATTTGAGCATCCCACCTAAAAGTAGTAAGTGCCTCAGTATGTAGACCTGTATTCTGGAACAGTTCTGTGCAAGCAGTGCTGATGCAGCAGACAGCAATTGCATCTTTCTTCTGGCACCTGTTATGTGCTGGTGTGTCCTGCCCATGCAGAGGGGACCAGAGAAGGAGCTGGTTTTTGAGGAGCGTTTCCTGCCCAAAGACTGAAATGTTGATTCAGTTGACCAAAGGTCATGCTTCTCAATGCGTGCAAATGAGCATGGCCGAGCTTATTTTTGTGAACAAAGCAGTTTATGGTAGTGCTAGATGTATTTCCTGACAGCTTCTAACCTTCTGACATGCATTTTCTGCCTATAATATAATGTCATTCTCCATTATTTTGGCACTTGTTTTAGGCAAATAGTGCACTTTGCAGGAGTACCAAAATGTAGGCCTCTGGTAAAACACCTGGATTGACAAATTCAGCACTGGGAAGCAGAGTAGCAGTTAATTCTTGAAAAGACAGGACAACAACAGTGACAATAAATCTGAGTGGAAGTGTGTGAATTGAAGCACTCCTTCTCACTGCAGTCAGGTGGAGAGGAAGAAGAGAAGTGAGTTTGTGTTTTACTTTAAACAGGGATAGTTTCATAGTTTTTACCTGACCCTCTGAGCTCAAGTTTGCTCTGACATAAGCTAAGAATGTGCAGTGTCTTAACTTGTCTTGTTGCAATAGTCCATATACCTGAATGAGAGAGTTTCAGTGATTGCTGATCTTTAGATTACTTCAATATTGTCTAATGCAGCAATGAATAGTCATTTCCAGGACATTTCACCCACCTTTTAAAAGTGGTTTTGCTGTTGTCATGAGTAGCAATTAATCATTTCATCTCTGGACTCTGTTGGCAATTGAAAGTCATAGAGCCAATGTCTTTATGGTTATGAAGTAAAAACAACTATTTGAACATATATTTGCGTCTCTAGTTATTAGGCAGCTTGCAGAAGAGTGACATGGTACTATAGAACTTATTTTCAGTTAAAAATTTATTCAGGCCATTTTTCTTAGTCACAACCGAGATGAAATTTTGCAGGTTGCTTCAGAGGAGAACTGCTGAAATTGTCACTAAAACCATACCAGACTCCTGAGGTATAGGTGTAAAAAAGGTTAGGCGAGAAAGATTTTGCCACATGCTAGCGCATAAAAAATTAGAATGTTTGCAAAATGCGTATTTGACTAATTGTGGAACAGTTCTTGGACGATAAAGGCTGGGTTCAACCAAGCTGGTGAGTTGGAACTGTTCGTCCCTCCCCTCTTCCCCAGGTGGACTTAGAAAAAACAAAGCTAGAAAAAGAACACCAAAAAAACTACCACCATTTACAAGGGTATATTTCAGCAAACAATAGATACATACCGAAACAAGGTGTTCTTTAAGAGCACTAATGTTCCTTTATTTCAGGAAGGTTATGGTTCATGGTCCCCTGGAAACTACTTGGAAATAATACAGCAAGAAGGGCTAGACTGTTCCACATTTAAAATGGTGAGATCCCAGCACTGATGTGTAAATCCTGACTGGTACTGTGGCACGATGCCCTGTGCCATGCCAGTGTGGGACAGAATTCCTAGAACACAGATGGCATTGATGGTGTTAGCCACCACTGCTAAAGCTAATGGACTAGAGGAGATGCAGGGTATCTGTAAACAATACATTGGTGGTTTGTTGTTTCCTTTTTTATAATATATATTAATAATTTTTCTCATAAGAGTGTTAGTGTATCTGGATCCATAAGTCTGACTAGCAATATGGTTGTGTTTTTTACTGCTGACACTTGACAGGCACACCCATAAATATATATATTCACTAGTGTGAACATTTAACATGCAGCAAAAAATTGGGTCAGGAAATGTGGTGTTTGTGGTTGTGTTCATGTGAATAAAAAATACACGTCACAGACTAAACTCTCTTCACCAAAAAAGGAGAAAAACCTTCACACTCAGGAGGATATGAGCTACAGTCTTTGTATCTGGGTACTTTTGCCATTACTTCATCTTCTGCGTGAAGCATGTTGAAATTATGGTTGACTCTAACAGGAACAAAGGTGAAACAGATTTTACTGGGCAGTGAGAGCCAACTCTCCTGCTTTTGGAGCACCAGAAGTGACCAAATGTAATGGTAACTGGCAATGCTTGCCAATAAGAGATAAAAATGTAAAAAAACCCACACGCTGGGTTCAGAAAAGGTTTTATGGGTCTGAATGAAAAGCTTTTATCATGGTGCATCCCTCTAGGCCTTAAGGCATCATATGTTTTTGATATGTGTGTTCTCACCTCAGATTGCTAGAGAACAATAGGTGATGTTGATGCCCTTTCTCACTCATGATTGCCATATTGATGTTGGTTTTAAAGTTCTGAATGCTGGGGTGCTGTGAGGGAAGATGACAGTTTCACCCCTGAGCATGTTACAGAATGTTCGTAGCTTCGAATTTGTCACCTGCTAATGACACTTGGCAGCCTTGTGTACTTTCACAGAGCAGGTAGTGCTTGATCTCTAGGCGAGCAGCAAGCAGGAAAACTTGCAGCAGTGGCTGCAGAAAAACCCCAAAGAGTCTGGGCAATATGAATAAATAGCTGAGTTTCTGAGAAGGGAATATATCTGAAAAGAGCTTTTACCACTGGAATTGATAACAGATTTTTCATGAGCAAACAGCTGAATGAGTGCTGTAAGAAAAAAAGATCAGAAAGCCTCCATGTTCTCTTCTTTAACTTTTTTCTATCAATTAATAGCCTGAGGCATGAGGTTTTTCATTGGATATTAGCAACTCTTGTCTTTTGAAGGAACAGGCAAATATATCAAGAATGCAGCATTGGAATTCAGGGATTAGACCTCAAGTAAGATAAGGAGAGGCATTAATTGGAGAAGAGACATGAGAGGAAGGAAATAGTGCTGCATGTGGAGAGCTGGGCAGATATTAGTTGTCTAGTTCCAACGCCCCATGGTAGGGGGGTTAGAACTGGATGATCTTTAAGGTCCCTTTGAACCCAAACCATTCTATGGTTCTCTTACCTCCATCACAGGTGTGGTGAGCTGAAAACTGGGTTAGAAAAATTCTTGTTTGAAACAAGGTACTGAAAACCCAGAACAAATGCTAAATACTTGGCAGTCCATAGAGTTTTCTAAGTAAGACTGAACAAAAGATTATCTTTTCTAGGCTGATGGTAGAAGTCCATTTTTCTCTCCTTCCTCCATAAGAGGATTGGTGTAAATTGCTTGTCCAACGTTTTGGTTTCCAGCCATGCTTGGAGCTTCCATTAATGATTAATTTGGGGTTGTCTGCAAGCCATCAGTTTTGTTCGCTAGTAATACTTTGTGTGTGCTTAAAACTGCCAGTGTGGTCAAAAGCCTTCTAGATGGAGTGCCAAGTTACAACTGCAGATGTAAATAATACCTGCAAAGTGCACGTGTCCCACTTTGCAACTCCAGCATTTTTAGTGCAAGGTGAGTAAAGCTGAAGGGAGGATACAAGTCTTCAGGAAAAAAGAAACCTGAAAAACAACCAAACCCAAGCAACTCTTTGTTTTCAAATCACCTCAAAAGGAACGCTTGAAGCATGTCATACTTGTAAAAAGCAATTTCTCTATATTTCAGAGTCATCTTAAATTGTTTGCTTTTCTTTTCTACTTCAGGATCCATGAAAAATTGGCAGAGTCCAGTGCTGGACTCTGCAACCCTCAACACCAATTGAATGGCCTAATAGCGGGACTAAATTAGACAAGCACTTGAAGTAGATATAGCCTTGCCAAATGACTGGCTGTATCAGCAACAGCTTCTGTCTGCCAGCTGACAGAGAGGATCTGGCAAATCCAGTATATATTGTGGGATCTGCCTCTAATACTGTTCCACTGTCAACTTGTGTTTCTAACTAAACTGAAGTTAATTTACAGCTCAGGGAACTGGCTACATTCCATTGACTAGCCCTGTTCTTCAATTGTGGGTGAAGAGTTCAACTGTAGTTCAAATTCTTCTATTGTTTCCAGCAGATGATTCAAATAATGAGCGTGAGACATTCTGCCAGTTACTAATTCTGAACTTCAAGTAAATTATATTGTGTACATATAAAGATAATATGCCTCTTCTGAGCAGTGTCACATGTGATAGTTGATAAAGTTACACTCTTTTATGGTGAAAAAGCTGTATATGTCTCATTAGTTAAATGTAAACTACTTACTCCCTATGTTCCTTTGTAGCTTGTCGATGGCTTCCAGTGATGAGTTGAGCAGTATCAGCACAAAGGCATTATGAGAGAGAACTTTCATCCATAGTAACAAATCCTGTTCTGTCTCCAGTGAATGCTGGAAGTACACACTGCCTCTGACACTGAAGGTATGTACAGCACATTGCCTGTTACCTCTTGTATAGCCTTGAAGAGTCTCTCTCAGCTAGAAACAGCTGTTTTCTATTTACACACACTCCCACCTGTCCAAATCTCTGTCCTACTGAGACACACAATGTGAGTTTTAGTGGGAATTTATAGGTTAGTGCTACTGGAAGCAAAAGGAAAAGGAAGTTGTTTTTCTCAAGGGGAAAAGTGAATAAAACGTGAGTAAAATAATCACCAAGACTGGTACTGCTGGTCAGAAAGGAAGAACAATTTCGTGTTAAAACTGTCCTCAAACATTACAAGTTCTGTGTGGTTTTATTTGCTTTGTGCAGCACTGTTTTTCGATTAAATCATAAAGTAATCTGACTAACTTTGTCTTTTTAAGTTGAAAACTACTGTTTGCTGTATGTGTGTTGTTCAAGCAACACCAGGTGTCTTTTCTCCTGCAGATTTCTAATTCATGTTATGAAATGAGCAAAGTTAATTAGTTTTTGTCACCTTTCAGAATCATAAATTACTACAGAAGGAGTTTTATGTTTTTAAAATATGTGAATACAATGTTCTTGGCTAAGCGCCTGCTCAGTAATGTAAGAATAACTCAATGTCTCCTTCCTAAAGAACACCAGGGCTTTTAGCTTAGCACCTCTCTGGATGCAATAAACCCACTCACCTGGTGGTTAAAGGAGGGGTGGATGTGCTTGCTTCGAGTTCCCTTGTCACTGCAGGATGAGTGTAATGGGAGCAGCCACGTCAGAAAAGAGTCAAGATTTCAACTTACTCACTTCTCTCTATCAGATTATTTCAGTGACCTAGAAGTCAGAGTCACATAAACTTTTCTAAGGGGGGTGAGACAGGGATCACAGGCTGTCTTTTCTCTACAGTCCTCGTGCTTTCTTTCTCAAGTATTTAACTAAACTCCAGAAAGGAATACACTAGAAACTCTTTGTCATGACAGCTCATCAGTTTATGCCTATACTTGGAAAATAATTCTTTTAAAGTTACTAGAATAAGTAAAATAGTTATTTTCCAGACGGATTATACATTCTTTCAGTTCTTTCCATCTCTTTTTTTATACTTTGTGGTGCTTTTTGTTGGAAAATAGAAAACTTTTGGATTAAAAAGCAAAAGTGTGTTTGTGAGAGAGACAGATAAGGGAAGACTTTCAGTTGCCTCTTCTGATGTCTATTTAGATAACAGTTACAAGTCCACATTAATGATCAGTAAAACACAAGTGTGAATGTATGTGGCTGAAATCTGAACTTTTAAACAGTCTAAAAGTTGTATATTTTTCAGTTAAAAGAGAAAATGCTTTTCAGATTATTTTTAGCCATATTGTCTGACCTTGCATTATTCTAGTTAATGACATAAATTTTGGTCATGCCAAAATTAGCCTACACATTTCACAGAATTCAATATTTTGAGAAAAGGTGCAGTTTGGGTAGAATCTGTACATATATTTCTATATTCTTCCAGTGCTATTACTCTGTCTAACAATAAAGAGATAAGGTAAGCAAAAAGAAAAGATTCTGTTTCTGCCTCAGCAAAGACAAGGCTGTTCAGAGTGCTAGCCTGGGAATAAGATTCATTTTCATTTTTAGACTTTGCCACAGTGATAAGCAATGTAATGTAATTTTTTGATCTTCATTTTTGTTCTCCTTTTGTGGAACTGATCTTCTGTGTCTCACAGGGCTTTTCCAAAGTTAAATATTTTCTCTATGTAATCTCTTTTACAGTATGAGGTGCCATGTGAGTACCTAAGCCTTAATCATAATCTTCCTCATTTAGATTGGCATTGTGGCTCATGAATATTCTTGGGCACCCAGAGGGATCAAGTCTGCAAATATATAAGATCTGCTGAAAAATGTGTGGTTGGTATCTTCCCTGACTAGGACCTGTGAACCTAATCAGAGCACTGGATATACAATGTATGCTTTGAAATTCTCTGCCTCCCACAGAACCCCGTGTAGTCTCTGTTGTGGAATCATAGAATTGTTTAGCTTGGAAAAGACCACTGAGACCATCAGGTCCAACTGTCAGCCCAGCACTGCTCAGTCCACCAGTAAACCGTGTCCTAAAGTGCCACATTTACACTTTTACTGTACACATTTAGTCTTTTATCTCCAGGGCTGGTGACTCAACTACTTTCCTGGGCAGCCTGTTCCTGTGCTTGACAACACTTTGGTTGTCTCAGTCTAAACCTCCCCTGATGCAGCTTGAGGGCCTTTCCTCTTCTTGTATGGCTTGTTACTGTTCTTTCCAGCCTTATGCAAAGCACACACTGGCATGGAAATTGTGTCTTCTCTGGTGTTTCCTTGTTTGCTTTTGTGACAGCTGTGTGTTAGCCAAGAGATTTCTCAAGAGCTGCTTATCTGACAGATTTTTTTTTTCTGCTGTCTTGTGTTTGTTCTGAGGATGGGAGGATCCAGGAAAAGCACAAGTGCCACAGTCCCTAGCCTCTGTTTGCTTCAATGTGCTGCATGTAATTCCTTGTGGGTTGACTTGGGGTGTGAGTCATGGAATGCTTTCTGAAACAGCTTCTCTTAGGTTGCAAGGCTGGGTCACACCTGTATCCCTGCTGATGTCCAGAATGGCCACAAGCATCATCCTGTGGTGGAGAAATTAAGGTAAAATTCTGTCACTTGGAGACTGATTATGAAATTAATAATCTGGCCTCCAAAAAGAACTGCCAGCAGTCATGCTTACAGGGCAACCAAGGTGACCTTCCTACAGCAGATTTTGGACTTAGCTGATGCTGGGATTCAGAGTGGTCTAGAGGCCCCTGTTCCTTGTTTCTCTTCAGCTGGTCCCCTGCTCCGTGTAGTGGCCCTATCTGTAGTGGGAATTTATTGCCATGTGTGCAGCAGCATTAGAACAAAGAGGATGGAGGCCAAATTTGCAGCCAAGTGGAAGAACTTTGTTAGGAAAGGAAAAGGAAGTGAGCAAAACAGGATTCTCATCTGGTTTAGATGTGAAGAGTTATCTATCACCTTGCTAAGGACAGATCTTGCTGAAATGGCTTCATCCTCCATGTCGGAGCAAGTGAAGTGTGCTGAGCTAGGGAGGTGCCCTAAGCAGTCCCTTGGGATGAAGATGTTGAAGGTGGCACTTCAATAACCATAGTGGGTAGTTGCATTTGTGGGGATTTAAGTTTAGGCTTGACCTGGCAAAATACACGTCTTAGCAAACCCTCCAGTGTAAACATGATTTTGCCAGCATGGAAGTATGTGCTTAGGTCAGCTCTCCCTATGGTACTAAAGGAGGTGACATAATAGTTCATTTCAGGATGAACTGCTCTCAGTACAGGCCAGCAGCTCTTCTGGTGTGGTGATCCAGGCCTTTCACAGTGCCACAGACCACGTGCTGTGCTGGGAAAGGCCTTGTAGTGCACACGTGCCCTCAGTATTGATTTGTGGTTTCTGCTTATCCTCAAGTAAAAAGATTTTCTTCTACTTCCCATGGGAATAGTATCAACCAAAAGAGGCTACATCACTGTTGAAGCTATTTAGTAACTGTATAGCTGCCTTACTCCACTGTAGAAAGAATTTATATGGTGTATGAGAAAAATTTGGCTGTAATTGAATTATTGGGCTTCATTTTCTGTCACGAATAATCAAGCTGTTACTGGATTACTGTAGGACTTCCATTCTATCTCTTAACAGCTGTGTTCATGTTTGGTTTTATATTGTTGACATATTTACTACACAATTCTCTTCAGAGCAGTGCAACGGGAAAAGGGCACACTTGGTATCTCTTTTGGGCAGTTTGATTCCTGATAAATCCTGTCGTACCTTTCTGACACTGTCAGTTCCATTTCTCTTTTCCAGTCTGGCAAAGAGTTACAGACTTGGTGACTGATTTTGTGTTGTTTTTTTTTTTAATAGTAAAAGGCTTGACCACTAAATGTATAATATATATCCAAGAAATGTTCTTTCCTATAATGAAAGCTACAAGTCCTGCGATCTCCTGGGGAAATTCTAACCCATGAATGCATCCAGTGAGAAGAATCTTCAGTTATCTTGATTTTCAGTTCTTAGGTACTAATGTATTAGTCACAAGCTCTCTGTAGGTGTGTGCTACTCAGCAGGTTTTTCTTTGTTTGTTTTTGGGGGTTTTTTAAGGTTCATGTGGTGGGTAGCTACGGCTGGGTGGAGGTTTCTTTCCTGTGAAATAAAGGCGTGTGCTTTCCATGTGTTATCTCTCATACGTGAATAATTAAATAGTCTCTTTGACGTCTACTGGCTGATAGAAAATTTACCTTGTCTACATGACTGCCTCCTAATGTTACCTACCCAACACTTTCCTTATTCTAATAGGCTTCAATGCATATTATGCAAAACTTTGGTTACAATCTCATTACTGATGACCATAAAAAAGGTTTCTTGGAATAACATACAATTCAGGCTTCTAGTTCTGCTGGTTGTGAACAAAGTAAGCTCAGGTCTTCCATCTAGAACTGGAGAAGATATTTTGCTTTATCAATTTAATTCATAATGAATGGTTCCTGGTAGTCTTGTTAAATGTTTAACCAAAATTACTAAAATAAAAATCCAGTCATACTTCACCACCAGTATAGGCATCATATGTATACTAAAATACTTCACAGTTTTGGAACATGGCATAATTTTTAAATGTATTTTTCCTTTCAGCATCTCTCTGAGGTCAGAAGTGCTAATAAACATGCCATGAACTTTATTTCCAGATGAGAACTGAGGTGCAGTGAGGTTGAGACTTGTTTTTTGGGTTTGCTGAGTTAGTCTGTCCAGCAGAGGAGGGAGCTGAATTTGCCTTTTCTCAAGATCAAGAACAGCATTCTGTCCATGCTGATCTGCAGTGGTCGGTCACCTCCCTCCTCCCGGAGCTCCCAAGTCCCAGAGCCTTAGGGAGGTCACAGCCATTTCATTACCATTTTTCCTTCAGGTGACCAAATATTTCCTCCTCTTTGAAAGAAATACCAAAGAAGGGAGTGAGTTATTGCCTCTAGGGCCAACGTCAGCAGTTTTGCCACATACAAATCACAGAAGCTCAGTTTACTTGGCAGTGCTGAGTTGTCTCCCGCTGTCGCTGGGGTGGGGAAGAGGCAGGGGACAGGCTGTGGATTTATGAATTATTTAAACTCTTGCACCATCTAGTGGTACCTTTTTTTAAAAGCCTCTCAATCACATAAGATAAAAGCAGATAACCTATTTAACTTTCTATTTCAAATTCCAACTGCATGTATAATTAAAAGCAAGTAGCTGTGTTAAGGTGAACATAAAAGCATCATCTTTCCCCTAAGGAAGCCTGATGTTATATTCCTCCTTAACACGTGTTTATGTATTTCTTGCAGATAACATAACTCTTGGTTTTATCTTAAACAAAATACTCTCAGTTGCAGAAGAGTTAGCTTTCAGAGAAGAGAAACCAGGAACAGTTTGTGCACAAAATAATGTTTATTCTTAGTTCAAAAAGTCAAATCTTCTCTTTAAAAGTATGACTTTTAAGAGAAGCTGTGTTGGTATTCTGAAGAGTAAGAATATCCACTGCATAGAAAGGGCAGTGACAGTGGCATTGCATATTTTTTCCATATAAAACTGCTGATGTGCCTTGCATCTGCTCTGGATAGACTCCAAGGAACAGTCACCATGAGGAGTCAATGCTTTATCTAGCTCCTGCCGCTAAGGGAATCAGCTTAGATACTGTGAGCTTTTTTTAAGAACAAAACAAAACCCACCCTGAATTTCTTGTATTCTTTCTAGATTTTTAGCCTGTAGGCTGCACTCGTTTCACACTTTCAAGCTTTTCTCAGGGTGCAGGGGAGTGGAAATATTTTCTTTTAAAATTAATGCTGAGTCTCAGACGTGATTCCAGTAGCAGAGACTCTAAGCAAAGCACTAAAAATAGTGAGAGTCATGATAAAATTGCAAGAGCAGGAAGTGTTGCCTCTGAGAGGAGTGGGGAGGAATCTCAATTTGCATGCATTCATTAACTTGGCATCTGAAGTTAAGCTGCTTTTTCTGGGGTGCTGCTTCTTTCTTTGCTGTAAGAATTATAAAAACTTCACAAACCAGCTCCTGCCTGAATGCTCTAAGGTAGTTTATAACCATTACAATAATTTGTTATTTACAATCCATTATCACAGATCTAATGTGTAATTCAGATTATTTATAATGGCTTTGTTTTTTGCAGGTAGACTGAAGCTGTGTGCATGCTTAATTTTTTTGATAAAATGTCATGGGTGCTGATCTCTGGTTAGTGGTAATGATCTGGAGCATGTTGGAAAGATATCTGCATGCTGGTCACAATGATCTCACTGAAACTGGTGATTGTGCTGTTTGATCTCCATTGTAATGCCTATGGCTTCAAAAGATGCTGCAATAGTACTTCTGCATAGAGAGTACTGGCTTTGTATCTGGCAAGAAGGTTCTACTTAGATGCAGCTAATTATGCTCACACTCTTTTAATTAGCATTTAAATATAAAAGCTTTGTAATTGCTGCCAGGTGTGATGCAAATAAAGTGCATTACATCTCACTTTGAAGGAAAGAGGCCACAAGGCAGCTCATAATTCTACAAAACAGCGAAAGGAGATAGGAAAACAAACTTGATGGGCAACTTGGTTTGGGGATTTGTTCCACCCAGGGTCCTTAGACAGACAAAGGACTGAGCCAGGTCCTTTCTAGCTGAGAATTGGAATAGTTTGTTATGATACCTTCTCTCTCGAGGTAACAGGTAGTGTGAATCTAACAATTGCTCCTCAGAAAGGAAATACCCTTGGAAGTGGAAATGGCTGTTCCCAAGGTTATGATACTTGGTACTGAAAGAAAAATATCTCATCTTCTTTACCATTAGACCTGGATGTTTAGTAAGTACAGAAAGAAACTTTTCTGGTTTTAATGAATAGAAACCTCTGCTCCTGAACAAACCCAGAATTTAAGTTTTTGAATAGTGATTTGTGTGGTATCTATAGGAAGAGAGGTAAGTTTTCTCACTATATACATTTGTTGTTAACAAAGAAAGCATGTTTACCTCTGTCCAGTGTAATACATGACTTTTCACATTCTCATTTTACTGTATCACACTTTAAAGGTGGTTCCCATCAATATTTTGATGGTCTTTTTTAAATTCAGTTTGTTACAGTTTTCTTTTGTGCTCTCATTTTGCTCAGTAATTCCATACTCCTGTTGACTTGTTTGTAGTTGTACATAAAATGCTATAATTTGTCTTAAATTTCACTAAGATTCTGACACTGAAATATGAAGAGGCCATTGTGTCAGTAATGGAATTTTCCTGTGTGCCACATTGTGTTCTTTCCTAGACAGTAGTGCAGCAGCATGTTGGTGGTAAGGTTTTAAAGGGAGCTTAAGACTTTTCCTGCAGGTCCATCCTTGTGTTAGTACACTGAGATCTTCTGAAGTAAATAATAGTCACAGTCCTTTCTACGTATCAGAATTAGTTTGTGGAAATGCTCTTTTATATATTGCTGAACTGATTGGTTATACCTGTTATTTTATTATGTGTATTTCAGTGAAATACAAACAAGGTCAAAGTGAAATCTAAGAACCAACCACTTTCTAAATCTCAAAGTAATTCACAAGTATAGTGTCAAAATTATCTTCAGCGTTCTTGAGCAATGATTAACTTACATAAGCAGCTGATGAAATTGTCCATGCTTCCCTTTTCATTCCTCTTGGTAGTAATTTGGAATTTGAATGTTTAAATTATTTGGATGTTTAAATTATTTAGTTTAATGTTATTTGAGTGTTTAAACAGATGAAAATCCTGTTGTAGTCTAGAAAAATTTCTAGCTGTTGTAGTTTTGAAGCAGTTCTTGGAAATAAGACAGTGCATCTCTCCTAACATGATCTCCAGTTTTAGTAAAGTTCAACTCCTTATACAAGTAATGTCAGGTGTCATAGATATCTAAACAGTCCTTTTATTTGCATTTTTTTGGATGAACTGGAATACTCTGCCCATTTTGTTATTTTATTCCTTTATCATTTTTAAATCTTTATTCCAACATTTAAATAACATTGATTAAATCCATTAGCTGGCTAGTGGCATCCTTGTTCCTGAAATAACACGACAATCTATTTTCAGTAGATTCCCAGCTACATAAACGATTTGAGGAAGTAACCAAAATTGTACATTCACTTTTCCAGGGATTTCAGGGGAGGCAGCAAGGGATGCAAATACTCCTGATATTATTTGAGATGAATATTTTTAATATTATGAATTCTTATATAGTTTTTAGGAATCAAGTGATCCTAACAGTAAAGCTATGCTATTGAGTGCAGGAATGAAGCAAACAAAGATGTAGTATATGGTAGATGGTTTTGCTTCCAGAAGTGCCCAACATTGCATATCATTTTCTTGTCCTTTGTATCTGCCATTTTCAGAGTTAAATGTGTGCTTCTGCTTGTGATGGCAACCCCATAGCAACACCATCTGTTTATTCAAATTGATGTTTCCTTATAAGTGAAACGTGGTAGTTAAATATAGCTTGACAATTACCTGACATTTTCAGAGTTTAAGTTGTTTTTTATTGCAGCATAGTAAAAAAGCAAACCTGGAATTAATTTGGTTGTCAGACACCAACTGTATTGTAAATAATATTTTACAAAACCAAACGCCCCAATCTTCTGTGAAGAAATGCTCTTATCTCTCACATTCACCCATTCAGCCATGACTTGCTTACTGTGGGTGGCTGTATGATCTAGATCATTGAGTAAGGACTGAGAGTGGGAAGTATAAATTCATAAATGTCAAAGTGCCTAGACCAGCTTTGGTTTGCTTTGGAAAACACATACCATACTCTAGTATGTCATGGGCACAATTTTACCCTCTCACGTTTATTTGGATGAATGAGAACTGTGTTCATGTTACAGTTGTAGAGTTGCCCATTTGTAGGTGTAAGTTCACAAATGTCAAAGAAAGTCAATAAGCCTGAGAGTAAATTTTTAGATCCCACCACCTCTTAAATTATAGCTGTGTGTAGGAGTTGGTTTAGCACTACTAGTCCTGAAAGAAGTACCATAATTTCTAGGAACTTTGGGGTTTGCTTTTTTGTTTGTTTGTTTGTTTGTTTTTTTCTCCACACAGGAGTTCATGTCCTTGTGTTTAAGTATCCAAACCCAGTCTAAGTCAGAGGCAGCTGCAGATGCTTAACAGAAATATGTAATAGAAATATCTGTTCAAGCTGAGTTCCAGTCTCTGCCAAAACCCATGGCAAGATAAACTGATATAACCTTTACATGATTAATGAAAAACAATCTGGTACGGTCATCTTGAATAAATGACATCCGTAATCATAGCCACAAGTTCAGTTATTCTTTTTGAGCAGGAACGTAAAAATAACACAAATATCAAGCACTTCAGTCTTAGATTTGAATGTCTATTTTGGTTCTGTTTAGTGCGTGAGTTAAAATGCACATTTGACTGTTCTTCTCGTTTCTACAGACTTCAGCATTGTAAGGAAGGAACCAAGAGGAAAGAGAAAACAGGATAATTCCTTCTTAAACCCTACTACTCTGGGGCAAGCAGAGTGGCGTTACTGAGAGTTGTTCCTGTCTGTGTTCCTTTTGTTGAAGCTTTAGAGATACTATAAATTGTTAAAGCCTGCTATCACAACAGCACAAATGCTGCCAGTGACAGCCAGTGGGGGCTTTTCTACTTGTCCTACTTAGTCTTAGGTACATGGGAAGAGGCAGGGGAGAAGGCTCTAATGAAACTGTAAAACTTCAGTTCATCAACATGAAAGGAAAGGAGATTAAAATGAAGTAAGAGGCATGAGTCATCAAATTGACATGCACCACTGGATTTAGCAGTCACTATTGGTAGGGTTTCTGTAGGAAAACCTGTGGTATTTTTGGCTATCGCTGTCAATAGCTGTCAGAAGAGTTGGACTGAGCAGAATGAGATGAAAAGGAAGACTGTAATACAGAAGGGAAGTTTTAAAAAGCAACATATCTGCTTAATTAATTGCAGCCTATTTATATATTCATTAACTGCTATTATGAGTCAATCTTTCTTTGCTTCAGATTTCCATTCTGAAGGTAGAAGATACAGAGCAAAGCAACTGTTCTCCAGCCACTTCCCAATAGTGTTTTACATTTTGTCACATTTTTATGCCTCTCATTTAAATAATAAAGTACAATTTTGAGAAAAAGTTCCTAAGGGAGAAACAGGACTGATGTTTATATAAGAAGAGTTGAGATTCATGCAGTCATAATCTGAGAGTGCTTTTAAATAAGCAACTATCCATTTATTAGCAACATTATTAGAACTAGAATTGTGTGTGTGCATGTGTGTAGGAAATGACTGGCAAAATTGTAAACTTTTAAGTTGAGAAATGTATTTATTCCTCCCCCCTACCCACAATGTTGAAGTAGTTGACTCTAAAGCTTGTGCTATTTTTTTTTCTACTTCAAGCTACTTTAAAAAAAGGGAAATTGATTAAAAAAATGTAGAAATTCTATCATGGATTGTGTCAGATTGAGTAAAAGTTCATAACACTTTAGCCTGACTTAGAAGTTCTAACACAGGCTTTTCCCATGAAATAAGGAGAACACCATTTTAATAACTTGGTTTGCATTAAGTTCTCTTTTCCATCTTCTTTTCTTCAAACACAGTTTTTCTTGCCAGTTGTTTGTTATTCTCTTGCAAAACGTGCTTAAGCAGCTAGCATAGTATCCCAGAAAGGTCTGTATAATAGTCCCAAGCCACTTACCTTTTGAAATATTTTTCTTCAATACCAGTGGCTTGTTTACTTTGTATTTGCTGCTGTTATGTTCCCTCTCAGTGTTTTCAGCTGAGCCATCCTTAGAGATGACACAGGAGTTTTCCTGGCTTGTTGCAGAGCAGCATGTGCCTGAAGCAATCCAAACTGACAGAACACTGTTCTTCTTTCTTTCTTTCTTCTGCTTCATGGAAGTCCTTAATCCTTGCAGAGAGCTGTAACTATGATAAGTCATTCTCAAAGCTCTAGTAGCTGTCCTTGGTGAACATGAAAGGTCCTGGATGGTGTTACTTCAGGAGGCTGAATCTTAGCCCACATAATACTGAGAGAAAGCACATGATAAATGGAAGAGTCTGTTCCTTTTCGGTGTTTTCTTATGCAGAAGCAGGTAGAAGTCTTCCCTCTATGGCCCAGTACCATTTCCTCCCACTGCACAGCCCCACAAAACGTCCTCTGTTCCCTTCAGAAGTGCCCATTTGTTATGGTTATGGTCCTGGTCAAGGCAGTTCTTACAATGAGACCCTCGCCAGTTAGAGCTTTACTTCAGGTCACTTCAGTGAAGCCCTTCTGAATGAGTTTCCTCTTCACTGAGCACAGACAGGGCTGGTGACAGTCAGCACAAACCCAGCACTGCAGCCCGTGGGAGAGGAAGCACCTTGCCTTTGCCTGTTGGGATTGCCACTGGGAAACACCTTTGACACACTGTGGGCTGAAATACTCCATTTCTGTGAGGTGCCTCACAGTGCACCCCTAGAAAATTTTAGGAAAAGGACTCTTAAGATTGCTGCTTTGAAAGTATTGACTAGAGACCTTAAAGAGGGCCTGCAAAGGCAGGATTACTTAATCACAGAATTGAAGATGTAATGAATTTTGTAATTATTCAGTAGGTGACAGTAAATCTCTGAAATACTAGATTGAGATTGTGATCAGACTGCAGGTCTGGTACAGTTGAGTTGGAGTTGTAGTGGTGAAGAGCCAGGGAAAGAACTCGACAGTGCCAGATTCAGGTCATTGCAAAGACCCAACCAACAAAGGGTTCTCACGTCAAGAGACCTGAGTGGCCTTCACTCCAGGGGCAAAAAGAGCAACATAAACAGCAGAAAACTCTATCTTCTAGGAAGAGCAGAGAGCTCTGCTATTGCCGATGAGGTAAGTGGAAATAAAGCAATTTACTGTCTGGAAATTTGCCATTTGTTTGTATTAATATGTCAGTAAAGAGGCTGAAGAGACCATGAAGTGCTACTTGTCCAAAGTAGAGCTGCCCATATACATCTGAAGGCTATATTTTATTTTTATTTTTAGCTAAGAAATAAAAACAGAAAAGGGATGGGGGGAAGTCTGATGCATTTAAAATGAATTCCAAGCAGTTCCTTTGGCTTCAACTGAATATGTATTTTTTTCTAGAATGTTTACAAGGAGTTTTGTGCTATTGTATATCTTTCCTCTTGGTGATACTTATAACAAAATTTGCCTTGAAGCAGTTGCTTTGAAATCTGATCTGAATTGCTTGGTATTGGCAGAGTTCTGTCTCTAATGGTTACATATATGGGTCTAATTATCTCCTTTAAAACTCAAACCTCATTTTGGTGAGGTAGCTTTACGATTTCTCCTGTTTTTCTTTAGTTTAAACACCAAGAGATGGCCACCCTTGCTGATACCAAGGAACAGGAAAATGTGTTATATTGAATTTTTAACATCACTGAGTCACATGGATCTATATTGAAATTGTTCTTTCTGCACCTGGACTTTGGCTTCCGTACAGTTCTCGCAAAATGAGTGCCTTTGGTTTAACAGTAGGTTTATTGTGTGCTGTATATACATATGTAGATGAATGAAGTTTCTTTTCTATTTCTACCTTCACCACAGCAAAAAAGAAGGAAATTTCAGGTTGTTAAAGCCTAATGCTCACCTCAGTATTATCTGTAGGGGGTTTTTGCACACAGTGCAAAGGTAGGTCTGCTGAAGTAACTGTTTGCCTTTCCACAATTTGAATATCTCACTAGCAAGTCGTGTCTAAAAATATAAAATACCATAAATTGCTGGAATTAATTCATTATTAGGATCTGTTTCAGACTGGAATAGTGATGAAAGGAACATTATCTAAATTTTACTCCTTCATGATTTACTGTAGAGAAAAAACTCCCTGTAGGGATATTGCACTGCTTCTGGTATATGGGCATGAGATACACAGCAAATGGAAGTGGCCCATAGGAAGCTCACAGGGGATCTGCTAGAGATAATGAGTGCATCTGTTTTCTCTTTCTAAATTCATCTGTGGTACTAAACTAGCTGATGATTCTGTTTTGCTTGATAGTTGCGAGGAAGGTTATTTGACTAATGAAAAGTTCATTCCTCATTAAGACAGGTAAATTTGTGTTACACTGAGAAATGTGATGTGGATAGTAGGAAACAGATTGCTATGAAATCCTGTTGCTTCCCAATGCTTTGCCCTGAATGAAGGCTTATAAAATGTGTGAGCTGGAGTTACGAGTGATGACCCCTGTGAGTGCAGAGGGAGGTTTTTGAGAAACAGTGCAGCTGCCTTACCTGGGAGGCTGAATTTTTTTGAGATGATGAGCTGTAACAGGTGAATACTGTTTCACTGACTCTTAAAAAGTTTCATTTAATGAGTCAGAATTAATTCCATGCAAATCTGATTTCTCCCTTGCTCTTTTTCTAACTGTCAGAGAGGAGGAGGAGGAACATTTTATAAAACACTTTTTGCTTTAAGGGTAGAATTTCAGATGAGTTACATAATATCAATGAGAACTGAGAGTGAAATGTACTATTTTGACCTTCACAGTCATCTGATAAGTGTTTTACAGCCATTTCAATTTTGTCTTCTTAGTATCATGAAATTCTAGAGAACTAAGTCTAGTCAATTAAGATTTACCCACTACTTTAACTAAATTTAAAATGTGGTTTTGAAAAGCTTTTGATGTTTTAATACTGAATGTATTTTCAGAATAGAGAAAGCTCGTAGCTCTATTTCCCATCCCAAAGAATGTATTCTTTAGGGCTTCTCTTTCTTGAGAGTAAATTCCTTTGGATGCCTGTCTTAAAATACTCCTCCTTTTGTAAATAATATCTGGGTTTGATTCTATCTTGATCACAGCATTCCTGAAAGTGAGTGTCGGTTTATATAATCACAGAATATCCTGAGCTGGAAGGGACCCACAAGGATCATCGCGTGCAGCTCCCGGCCCTGCCCAGGGCGCTCCAACCATCCCACCCTGTGCCTGAGAGCGCTGGCCTCTGTCGGGCTGCTGCTGTGACCACTGCCCTGGGAGCCTGTTCCAGTGCCCAAACACCCTCTGGGGGAAGAATCTGCCACTAGTATCCAACCTAAACCTCCCCTGACACAACTTGAGGCCCTTCCCTCGGGCCCTGTCAGGCCGCCACAGAGCGGAGATCGGGGCCGGCCCCTCCCGCTCCCCTCACGAGAAGCGGTACCGGCAGTGAGGGCTCCCCTCAGCCTCCTCCAGGCCGAACAGGCCGAGGGCCCGCCGCCGCCCCTCACACGGCCTCTTCAGGCCTTTCACCATCTTCACAGCCTCCTTTGGACTCTCTCAAATGTCTTAAGGTGTTTCTCACACTGAGGCACCCAAAACTGCTCACGGAACTCGAGGTGAGGCCGCACAGGTCAGAACACACAGCTATCATTGAGGAATATCTCAGATTGGGAAGGAAGGGAGCAGTGTTTAAGCCCTTTCCCCACACCTGAATTACCTTATAAACTTCACAGGAATTACTACCAATGAAAATTTCTAATTTCATGATTTTCTACAAGAAATAAAAAGCCTGGGTGTAAGCACATGCTTTAGTTGCCTGGTAATTTTACTACAAAAGTACGATGTGTTATGGTAATTTTACCATTAGGCTTTGATCAGCAAGCTGGACTAGCTACCTTCCTTCCAACCTAGATTTTTCTATGACTTCTAGAACATTATCTGTGAGCTGACATGAGTAAAAGGGACTAAGGATGACTAAAGCAGTTATTTTTATTTATGCCCAGTTAGGTTTTAATTTTAGTGTGATTTTTTTGAATTTTTTTTAGAGGCAGGAGAATGGAGAATCGATACAAATCAGCTCTAGGAAGTGTTTGAGTAGGAAGGGTTAACATCATTTTAACAGAGATGGCTCACCCAAGCCAAATAGCTATTCTAAGTCTGTTAAATGTATATTAATGGTATTTTCATTGGTACGTCTATAAACATCAAAATATAGACAAAATGGGTCAAAATATTTTTTTTTTTTAATGTTCTGGTGTTCTTAACCTTAGTAACCTGAAGAGATTTCTGTTACAATTATAAGTAGTTTGCACTTAACTGTCAGCATCAAAGCAATGCACTATAGAATGTTCCTGTGCAGTGTATGGAACAGAGTGCTTGCATGCCTTCTGTAGAAGATGATGTTCATGCTTTCTTTTTTCCTCTGAGGTGCAACAGAGCAAGAGACAGCCCTTATGACACTTACTGGATAAGTTTAATTAGGCCATTTGAGGCACTTTGGATCAAAGTAAGAGAAGAACCTGTAACTGCGGGTCAAATTTCTCAGTCCCAAAGGCCACTGGAACACTTTCTGTAGACAATTGTGAGAATTAGAGAATATTATCATTTTAAAGGCTAATTTTTTTTCCTTACAAGAAAGGTTTAATCTTTTTGCTGAGAGCAGGGAAAGAAAGAATGCTGGTTCAGAAATAAAAGTCTTGTTGAAGGAAGTGGTGTGTCTAATGGGCTAATTTCAGTCTTCCTGCAGGGTTCCCACTTGGTATGTAAGATACCTTGTGGATAAAAATTGGTTATAAGCCCCACTGGTTTATGTTTGTTTAAAAGCAAGGTGAGAGTGCCTCTGACCCATCTACTAGAATAATGTGTAAAGTGTGTTTGGTTGTTTATCCTGTGCCATGTGCTTTCTACTCCTCAGGCTGTGAGCAATGTGCTGTTAAATCTCAGAGGAGTAACAGGAGCAGTCTCAGAAACGGAAAGCCAAAATCAGGAAAGGCAAACTCTACAGCAAGCTGATTTCATTCTGTTCTGTTGTACGTTAACTGTAGCAGAATAATGATGTCTGGAAATAATTGTGTCCCTGTGGACAGCTACAACCTACACCTCCAGAGCAGGGATACACTTGCACCACGTGCAGGGGCAAACCAGCATATGTGTAATGTGAAATGTTTAATGTTTGTTGATAGTAATTCCTCTCTATTTAAAATTGGTGAAAATGGGTCTCATCATATTTTATTGTGGACTACAGAAAATAATGATGTGAGCAACAAAAATTACTTTTGGCTTATTTCCAGGATAGTCTGGAGGTGATGCAACCAATCTCACTGCATGAAATAGAGCATGGTGGTCTGTGTCCACCACAGATGTTGACAGAGCAAACTGGTTGTCATGTTTTATTTTGACTTATAGAATTTAGTATGGGGAAAAAAAAAAGACTTGTGCTACCCAAGATAATTTTGAGGATATTCGACTGTAGAATCCAGGCTCATGGAGAACAGCTGTGCATTGCTGTGTATGTGTGTCAGAAAGTAACATCCTTGCATGACAATGGAGGGGAGAAAACCCCAAACAAAAACACAAAACAGACTCTGCTGTCACACTGCTATCTTTGTTCTACCTGTGTGTATACATATTTTGGTTTAATTATAAAATTTTCAGGCTTGTCAGTGCAAGTTCTGGCTGCAGTTATGTGAAAGAATTCTAGTTGATGGCAAAAATGTATTTGCCCAAAGACAGTTTTATTTTAAATGAAGTCAGTCTTAACAGATGTTGATAGACTGAAATCACCAAAAAGAATGCATGTCCAGTTACTTTCTGTGGAAATGTCAAATATTAGAGCAGTGTAAATCAGGAGGTCACTCAGAGAAAACCCTCTTGAATTACGCAAGAAGCATTTTCATGAAAATCTGTAGAGGGGTGCAAAGTATGCTTTTCTGTAATAAATAAAGATCCCTCAATTTTGTATGTACAAGAATCCTATTCGTTTGAGAACTTAATCTTGTGTTGTATGAGGCTTTTGGTGTTGACTTCCCCACAGTCAGTATCAGCCCTATCCATGTGCCTCTTGTACTTAGGCACACATACAATTGCCACTCGTGTCTCTAAGGTCCCACCTCGAGTTTGAGGGCAATCCATCTTGAACGCCATCTTTTATAAAATTAATTTTTCATTATATCTTTTTATTTGTTTTCCCTCTGTGTGTTACTTTTCTTCTCTCCCATCAGCAGAGAGATGAGTTTTGGTTTTGGCACAGGACTGTTTTTGGTGGCTGCTGTGGGAAGATCACATGTAGTCTTTCAGCTTAAGCTGAGCTGCAGCAGGAGAGAAACTTGGATATGTAACAGTCTTTCTGCCTTTTCCTTTCCTTCTGATTCTCAAACACCCTGAATACATCCTGAGTTTCTCCCAGAAATCTGGAACAGTGAAATGTGAAGTCTTCGTACTCTTGTCCAGATTTGCATTCTGCTTGAGCACCTGATTGGAGCTGGAGCCTGGGCTGTGGCATGTTTGGGAGTATCTCACATATCAAATGTGCACGTGCAGGTAAAGCCTCTGGCTCTGAGAGCAGTGTCTCCAGGAAGCATCCAGCCTCCTGAATGTGTGCTTGGCAAAGTTCTGCACATTGCAAACCCTGAAACTGCTGCATGTGAGCTTCTCCTCCTGTCATTAAACCCTGGACTGACGTGTGGTGTCCACCCATCTGCCCAGGGATTCCTCCTGTCATTAAACCCTGGACTGACGTGTGGCATCCACCCATCTGCCCAGGGAGTGCTTGTTCACTCAGTAGTGTCACACAATTACTGAGATGAGTCATAGCTAAGTGTCCTGAGGTAAACTCCAGCCACACAGTGTGCTCTGTGCTCCCTTCAAACTGAAAAACCCACAACTCCAAATCAGCACAAATGGGGTAACTGTTGAAAACTCATTTCTTCAGAGGCTTCAGAGGATAAAATCTTATCTCAGATTCACAGACCCTCTCTTAGTTAAGAATGTCTGCGTTATGTGTAAGAGCAAACTAAATGAGTTCTATGGCGTAACCATTAAACATTCTATCACTAAACCTCTGATGGGGCCTAACTCAGCTCTTTTCTTGGAGAGAAGGAAAAAAAAGCAACTAATTAGGTCTTTTGTCTCCCAGCCAAAGCTGGAATTTTTTTCCTGAGATTTTTTTTGTAGGTAGCACTTCCATTAAATTCTGTTGGTAGAAGCTGCCCACTTTTCATAGTCTATACATGTGGGCTGAGTTCTGCTGGATTTGGTAGCATTGGATAGTGTGGGAAACTGGCCTGACATAGAGGATGGGGCCAATGCTGTAGAATCTTCAGCTCAAATGTATTCTGGGGTTGCTTTTAGTCAGCATATGGCCTGTGCCTGCTTGAGGAGAAGGAAATAAGAACTGAGAAATGTAAGAGCAGCAATAAAGGCTCTGGATTTTCCCTCTTACTGTCCAGTTTCTGAACTTCACCAGAGAACTGGACAGATGAGTCATTTTCAGCCTGGAGTAAACCCCACAGTAATGACTGGCCTTAGAAAGCATCCTGCCCTTCTGTGTTTTGAGATGCACATCAGGTTTTTTTAAGAAACAGGTTTGTCTCCTTTGATATAAAGAGCTTCCTGCTTGCTGTTTCTGTCCATAAAACCTTCCTTTCCTCTCCAGGAACGAGTAATAGCCCTGTGCTGAGCCAAAGGGTAAACACAGACCTGTAATCAAGGAGGTGTTAGCAACTAAGTACTAGTCTATTAACTGCCTCTTAGTACTAAGTCATTTGTTTGTAATTTTTTAATTTTCTTTTTTTAAATGTCTGGGAGGAGCAGGGGAGTGATGATTTTTATTTTCTGTTCTATACTGGGGAAAGAACTGAGCAGGAACGTAAAGGCTGATTTAGGGACTGGTTACCATTGAAGAGTGGTTTTACAACATCTCTTACCTGAATAATACTCTTTTCTGTGGTTTTGAGTTGCTACCTTTGATTGCCTTTTGCAGGGTAAAGCAAGAAACATTCCTTTATGAGCTGGTCTTGAAATGTGTAGTACTCTGCCATGGTTCTGGACCTCGAGCCAACAGTTGCAAAACTAGCTCTATGTACACCTAATTTTGCACTTTTTAGGTTACCAGCATTTCTTCTCTAACTGATGGGAAAAAGAGCAAACCTGCTATTGCAGTAGATGAATTTCTGATTGGGATGGTTGGTAATTAACGCATTTGTTTCTCTGTGGATATGGAAGAGTTTCCACTGTATTTAAAATATTGGTTTTTTTCTATCCTCATGTTTTTATAGATCCTGTAAAAATCACTACTGTTCATGTAGCATGGGACTGAGATATTTTGTTGCTGTTGAGTGCATATACATTAGGACTTGTCAGTCACTAGCGTTGTCACAAACCTGCATGGGACAGGTTTCTGTGCTGTTCCTCAGCTGTTCCTTAGAAGGCTCTTTCAGAAATCCCATCCTCTTCCATGCTCCACTGACCTACATGCATCACACAGAGCATGCTCGGGTTCTGCTGCTCTGCCATGGCACTGCACTGCTTCCCAACAGTCCCATTCTCCTCCTTGATGTGCACGTGGGTGTGGACGAGATACGTGGCAGATGCTCCAGGAAGGAATAGGCACTTCCATGTCTTCTGGCTTTCTGTCTTTCACACTTCTTAATCTCTGAGTCTTTGCTGCAGACTCAGGTGATGAGACATCCCTGCAGGTAATGTTCTTTCAGTTGTATTCATCAGGAGGGGTGACCCTGGGTAGCCTTGACACAGGTGTGTGCTGTGCCATTGTGCCATTTCTCAAATGAGAGGTGTTCTGTGGTTTTTCATTCAATTCTTCCTCAGTCAGTCCTTTTTTCCTCCTGCAGAGCTAAAAAAGCACTCTCTATTTTGCTGCTAGTGGAAATGTAATAATTTATATTTAAGTGTTTGTAGCAGCAGACTGGCCTTCTTTAATACTCAATGGAGAGTGGTAGGGTTAGGTTTGGGAGTCCTCTAAAGGCTCTGTGACTATATAATGAGTGCAGGCTTCTAATTTGGGCCCCTCTATTAGATGGCACTAATGGTCTCTGAAGAGATTAAGTTGTGCATGTGATCAACCATGTACCCATCCATGGCATAAACTTGAATGATGTCCACATAGCCTTATTCGCAGACCTGTCCATACTCTGAAGCAGAGGATTCCTAGGGAATGGTATTGCTCCCTGTAGCCCCTTGTTTCCAAAAGCAGGCTTTCAGTCCTCTTCTGCCTTCATTTAATAGCAGTGTGTTCTCTCATCTTCTTCAACGAATCAGTGTTGAAAACTTCTATTCCATCCATCTAGCATGAGAAATCAGATAATCTTTTCACAACAATGTTCACATAATGGGCCAGCTTTCCTCTCAATGTGTTTGGTAACCCCATTAATGTTAGTAGGAGCTACATGTGCATACAGGGAATAATGGTCTCCAACATCCCTATGACAACTGCTAATTCAGTGTGACCAATGTCTAATTTCTGCTCCAAGCCTGAAGCAGTCTTTGGACCATTAAGTTAGTCTTACAGCCATGCTTAGAATGGCTTTTTTGCAAATTCAAATAATGATGTAGAAATTTTAGCATGATTGTGTTTTGTTGGTTAAGAATTTAAAAAAACCTAAGGTAGTAATAAATAGTTCAGATTGATGTTCCATTTGCTACAATTGAACATGTAAACTGAGTACATTAACCTTAACTAAAGCAACTTAATATTGATTAAAATTTCTAGCTTTTGTGACTAGATGTTGATGGAGACCTTTGAAGATTTCTTAGCAGTGAAAACCTGTCTGTTCAAAGTTGTATCACAGAGAAGGACGCATGTTTCATTAGGCACTTAACTTTGGTGTGCTGGTGCAATGGGAGTAGCAAACTTTTTCCTGGCAGGAATAACCATAAGTAGTATTTTAATAGTTCATAGGGCTTTTCTTTCGTGGGGCAGTAAAATGACTTCTCTTATGAGCCAAGAGATGAAAATATTCCTTAGTAATGTTCTTCCTATGTACATTTTGGTGAGAATTGGGTACCTAACGTCATTAGGCAATATTGAGAATTCCAGATTTGTTTGCTTGTCCAGGCTTTGTTTTAATCTCTTGGTCTCAGATGGGTTGAGAATTTGAGTTCCAGGGGCCGTTAATGTGTTGAAAGGGAAGGAGAAGTATTGTAATTTCAGTCACTAGGGTTCATTTTAATAACACGTTGCCTTGGATTTCCCCCCAGAGGATAGCAACAGAAGCCCACCACTGTTGTCTTATTAACTATACAACTTGTAGTGTCTCTACACCTAGAAGTCTTTTCTTTCTTTACATCTTTCTGAGGCTCTTCAGCTTCTGCTCATAAAAAGCATTCTCAGGCTGAACATAATAATCCAGAAGAAAATTTACCTTTCAGTAGTAAAATATTTGACATTGCCACTACCTTTAAAAGACAGTGTTTTCTTTGCTCTTTCCAAGGCTCCTGCAAACTGAGCAGAATGTATCTCCCACTTTTAATTCTTAGGACTTTGTAAAAGCTTTTAGTTATTAAATGTTGTAGTTTGTTTCTTTTCAAAACAATTCTCATAAGTCTGCTAATTGGCTGTATGATTTTTGGAACAGTATTGCTATGCCTTTGCATAGATGTGAAAAATGTGTCAGGAGCTTGCAATTCAGCAGGAGTCAGGAATGCACAGGAATGTTCTTTCAGTACTGTTGGTTTATCTGGTAAATGGACTGGTCCCGTGTTTCACAGTAATAATGGTCATGCAAGGGTAATGCTCTATTAAAGGAAGCTGAGATGATCATCATTACTGGATTATTGTCCATATCCAGAACTGACTGTTCCAAGTGCTCTGTCATACCACATAGGCAGCTATCTTCTTCCACAAGTCCTAAATTTTGTACTGAAAGACATCTCTGTTCATGGAGATCCACTGGATTAGGAAGTTTGCTCTTCACTCCTGAAATATCAGCCAAGTGTGGTAATTCTCACAAAACAAAACGTTCCCTGATTATTTGTAAATAAAGAATGCTTAATGTGTTCCTTATGCATGTAGTGCTGAGCTTTTAGCCACTCAACTTGATTTAAAAATAAGAAATAAAAAAAATTAAATTGGAATGTCACGTCACCTTTGTCTGTGACAACTTTGAGATCCACTTTTCAGTCAACTGCAAAGGCATTGCAGATTTGCTTTCAGTGCAGAAGTGTCATGCCATGGTGGTTCTGTTCTGTACCAGGTTTCACTGCAGAATTGACTCCAAAACATCTGTAGAACAAATCTTCTTGCATGCTGCATAAAAAATCTGTTGCTAATTGTGTGGGTGGCATTTGTCAGTCTGCTTGTGAGTGTCAGGAACCATATTGTATTATTTTTAAAGTCTCTGAAGGCTGATAACAATCTGTCTGTAACTGTAGAATAGTAATCTGATGTAATGACGGGAGAAATAAACTTCCCAGCTGACCTGACAGAAAAACGTGTTCTTGTTGAGTAGATATTTACAGAGTCAAAAAGTCATCAAAGCAATTGGCTGGCAAGAAATGCTGATTTCAGTGACACTTAATAAGAGCTTTAAAAATCCAATTAATTAGGAAACAACCTCATCTCAGTCCCAGTGTCACAGGTCAGGAGGAAGAAGAGGTAGCCAGTCTGATTTCTTGCACTGCCCCTATTCTGTCCTAGCCTGCAGTGTATGTGCTTTAAACAGTGTAGGACTGAGTAGCAAAAATTCTGATGATTTGATTTCTATAAACATAAGGAGGGGAAGCAGCAACTCATAGTAATGCTAATTTTAAGTACTGCTAGCTACAACTACTCAAAAACAATTAAAAAATAGTTATAGCCCTCCTTTCTAATTCAAGTTAAATATTTGGAGGTATTCATAACTTATGTCCTTCTTGCATTTTCTACTGGCCTCCTTCTGTCTGTGATTTTATTTATTTATTTTAAGCTTTACTTTACATCAACGGATAAAGAAGATTTTTCCTAAGCCTTCAAGGAAATATTTTTCTGTGGATATTGTCTGTTAAAATAGACTAATACTTCTTATTAAGAGGTATTTTATTAGAAACTCTTCCAGGTGCTACAGAGCTACCGTCAAAGTATCACTAAGAGCTATTTCTCGTGTAGCAATTGTAAAAGATGACTAGAGGAGATTTTCTTCTTGGGGATAGCTGAGTGTGTCTTCAGTTTATTAGACAAAGATAGAATTTCTGAAAAACTTTCTGTTGGACTCTAAGCATAAATATCTCTTTATCTTAGTATGTAAGATGCAACTGTTGTCTGTCCATTTGTATCTGTTCTCTAATGATCTTGGAGATGGGTATTAGCAGAAATAAGTGCACTGTATGTTGTGCTTACCATTTATATTCAGTATCAGTTGCAATGGAAAGGGATCCAATTTGCATTTCCATTGTATATAGTTTAACTTGTGGTATGTAACTTGTCTTTAACAGCTTTGCCCCAGTTTCCATGTTTTCTGAAGTGGGACATTAAAGTGGATGCTTCATTATATTAAAAACAAAAGACACGGAATAGAAATAAAGTTGTTTTATGAAGGTGAAATAGCTAACAGACCAATGAAGCCTGATTAGATACCTTATTCTACAATTTTTTTTTGTCTTATGTATATGTATTTACATCTTTTTTGTTAGCTTCAGCATGTCTGTGGTCCTTTAAAGAACTTCCTGCATTCAGTGAGGGGTAGAAATGTGGATAGGCTAAAGGAAAAAAGTATGATGGATGAAGAAAACATCAAAGTACGTCAGGGAGATACACAGCAAATGCTGTGCAGGAAACCTTGTTCCCCAAGCTGAGGATCCAGCAGATTTTCATTTAAGCTCTTTTTATCCACTAAATGGTATCAATTCTGTGTTTTTATAATTTTCTACAAAATATCTCTTTCCCATGAAAATTTTGGAAGTATGCTCTTTGGACTGGATTTATGTCATCAGACAGGAGGGTGGTGAGGCCCTGGCACAGGTTACCCAGGGGATCCATGGCTGCTGCATCCCTGGAAGTGTCCAAGGCCAGGTTGGATGGGGCTTGGAGGAACCTGGGGTAGTGGAAGGTGTCCCTGCCCATTGGCAGGGAGTTGCAACCAGTTGATCTTTAAAGTCTCTCCTAACCAAACTATTCTGTGATTCTGTGATACCAGATCATTTTCCCCATGACAGGAACTTCTCTACTTCTAAAGTCGTGTTATGCTGACAGTCACCCAACCCCCAGGACTAACGAACAGTGTCGAACAGAAATTGTGACAATACTTCTCTCATCTCATCCCTCTGTCTCTGTGTACGGTCACAGAAAAGATACGATAGGTTTTGCAAGGAGTGTCAGTCATGCATGCTTCCCTTCTCTTGCAGCCTGGAAATTTAAGATCTCTGAATGACTCAGTGATTTCTGGGTTCTTGATCTTTGTGGACTACTGCACGCCTGCTTTCTAATTTAAAGAGGGGGAAGATGTTCAGCTGAGACATTGCAGTATTTGTTCCATCTCTTTGGACTAGAGAATTCTGTTTCTTGAATCTGTTCACAGTGCTGTTTTTGGAGATACTACCACTTCCATGGAGGTGGAACATAATGACCCCAAAGTATGCAAATACTTCACCTAAATCCAGCATCTCTGCATTTTCACACTTCATCTGAGACTTTGTTAGAAACATGTCTGTTTTCCTCTAATGGTGGCATAAAAGAAAGTTTTGCTAGTAGGAAGAAAAGATGAAGAATGAGGAACTTTCAGGCCTCAAAAGATAGCCTCTTCCTGCATGTCCCTGGCCACCCTTTCCTTTGGTAAGCCCTTCAGACTTTTGCTGGCATCTCTGGCTTTGCCTGACAGACAACTGGCCACTTCCTTTGCAGTGACCATCTAAATGAGTCCCCAGCTCTGTGTCACCACTTGGCTAACTAGAGCCTTCAGATCACACTGTGTTTGAATCTCAGGTATGATATAGCTTCTCTGACTACTTTTAGAGTATCTTCAGTCCTGAGAGCTCTAGAGCAGCCACCTGAGGGTCATATATTCACTAATTAATTTCCTTTGTAGGGCAAATGGACTAGAGCTTTCAGCAAAACTCTGCTAAACTGTTCTTTCTTTTACAGACAGAACACTCACCAGCTGGGAATCACCTGTAGGACAATCTGCACAATCACATCAAGGAAAAGAAAAAGTATGTCTTTCTGTAATTATGGTTCTTTTTTGAGTGTGTTATCCATACGTTTCACAATATATTTTTCTTCGCCACATTTAAAGAATGCTGGACTTTGCACTGGCGAAGAAACCAAGGAACTGTTCTGCTCATGAATTATTTGGTTTTGTGGTGAAATAATCTTCAATCATGAGCATAAAGAATTTCTTTAAGGAGAATAGAGAATGTGAGTGGCAAACAATGAGAGTTCATTTTCTGCAGGCCCAAAACAGTATTGGACGAAATACTTTTGGTTTTTGCCTGTCATGGTTTGCCAAAAGCTTATAGCTCAGTGTATTTACAGCAAAAGGTTATATGTGCAACTGTTGGGAACTTTTTCAATTTTTTTTTTCTGTCCTCCACGTTAGCTCCAAAAGGAAATATTTTTCAAAGGTAAGATGAGATTTTTTTGGGGGATTTCAACAATATTCTAAGCTGATGTTGGTGTTCTATCAGAGAACTAGATCTGGTTTTCTTTTATAACCATCAACCCTCACTTGCTTATGGTATGAAAATGCATATCTGCCAAACTCTTCATGTGTTGCCAAATGTACTTCTCCGGGTGTGTTGGTGCAGAATGTATTATATTGTTTACAGCTGGTGTTTCCTTAAGGATTTAGGGTTGCTGTATCTGTCACTGCTGCACGTTATCTGCAGTAGGCTGATTTCAGGTGAGAACTCTTAGTGTTTCTAGATAAGGAGGCCTTTCTTGAACAGGGATGGGTACACCTGTGATTTTTTTTTTTTTTTCTTCTATCCCACGTATTTTGCCTTGTTCTTAGTCTTGCGCGTTTCTGGTTTTGTCATAGTAAGTGGAAAAAGGGGTTGCTTAGTTCTAGACGCATATTGCTTAATCCATTTCCTTTTCAACTCTAATGTTACTGGAAGAGTAGGGGTGAAAGACTGCTTTGTGTGGGGGAGGTAGATTTAACGGACTGAGATAGAACACACCTGTGTGCGCACTGGAATAGCTGGAACCAGGTTAGTTGAGAAGTTACTGTAGGCTGAAGTAGACTTTCATGTCGAAATAGAAGGCACATCGAAGCAGTAACTTATTGTAACGTACCCCACTTTGCAGCGGGCGAAACGGGGCATGGTGATTTCCAGAACGAGGATGGAAACGGAAAGGAAGCGACGCTTCCCATCTGCCCCTGCCGCGGGACATCGCGGGGCGCAGGAGCGCTGGTGGTGCAGGGGCGGTGGGGGCCGTTCCCGTCCATGCTTTGCTGCCGGTACCGTCCGGGAGCGCCGGGGCCACGCTCGCCCAGGGCCGCTGAGGGAGGGAGGGAGAGAGGGAGGAAAGCGGCGGCCCCGCGGG
>VWZT01007442.1:1276800-1331593 GCA_013397055.1 Pachycephala philippinensis
CACAGGTGGGCCCGGTCGCTGCCGTGTCCTTGCCTGCGGGCTGCCCGCGCCGCCCCGGCCGCAGAAGTTCCCGCTGTGCGGAGCTGCGGGCGGAGAGCCGGAGGGCAGCGCCTTCGGCCGCAGCCCGTAAGGGCAAAGCCGGGCGTTCGGAAACGCCTCCCGCCCCGTGCCTCGGGTTGTCGTGGCGGGGATGCGGGTAGGGCTGCCGGCTCTGCCCCCGCCCCGTCTCCCCCGGCTCATTGATGAGCTCCGGCAAGGGCTTCTGCATTGCAGACTCGCTTCGCTCCTGCATTCGCGGCTTCAGCCTGTACAAGGAGCCTGTTCCCTGGACGGGTGGTTCGGTGCTGCTTGGGCAAGAGGCCGATTTGGGCAGGTGGTGTGTCCTTCTGTGTTTCTTGGACCATGTCAGGACATTTGGGGGGATTGACCTCATTCGATAACTATTAGATGTACATATGAGATTTGTTCTCCTTCCGAAAGAGCTGCAAAAGGGTATCTGCCTGGATTTGTGTGAATAACACTCATTAGGAGTTCACAGGGTGTAATATAGTGCAGTGAGATATAATGTGCATATAAAACATGATGCAGTGAGGCACACGACCTTACATAATCTAAATTTAAAAAGCTCACTACCCCTACGCTTTACCGTGGAGGTTGTAGGAATATGTCTGTTCTAAGCGCTTTCTGGAGACTCGTTTGGTACCTATCTGACATAAAGATGCAGGGTGCCCTGTAAGCCGGTGCTGAAAATAAAAGAATAAATTGTTGACTACTTTTGCTGTAGTTCTGTCACAGTAAGTTCCTCGTTGCTGGTCAGTGTCTCGCACACACAGTGATATTCATGGCTACATGGGCATACGCAGCTGCCACAGCCAGAGGGAATGGTCTCTTCTCTTGTCCCTTGCATGTGCCTTTAAATTGACCAGCTAAAACATGGTCATATTTTAAAAAACTCTTGAGGCTTCTCTCCCTAGGCCTGAAAAGTGCTGCATTTTCTAGCATATGGATATGAATTTAATGTAAACAGGAAGAAACCTTTCACACCACAACACTTTTCATTTGACCTTCACCATCTCAGACACTCAAAACTGATGATCAGGGAAAGTATTTTGGAAAGGCCTTGTTTAAAATATGTTGCTGGATGCAACATATGCAACTCAAACCATATCTGGGATGACACACAGTGAGTGTTCTGGGCTCTATATCAAAGGAAACTAATGTCTGATAAATTTGGCCCACATTTTATTTTAACTCAGTCCTTACAGATGACATTGACTTTAATAAAGGTTGCTATGGCACAGATTTAAAGCAAATTATATTAAGCTTCTGGAATTGAAACTGCTGTTGATAGGAAAAGTGTTGTTTTGTTATTTACAATCTGTTATTAAAATATGAGTGTGTTAGCTGTTGAGGCTGGATCTGGCTCTGTTTTCTGCTGTTGGTGTGAATTGACTAAATGGTCTCCTTTCTATGGATGGAGGCCAGATTTTTCCCTGGTATGACTGTGCTGCTCACACAGGGACAAGCTAGACTTTTCCCATTTGAATCTGGAATAGAGATGAATATCAGTGCCTACCAGCCTCTGGAACACTTTCTGTTACAAGGCTGTATGCTTTGGATAAAGCTGTAACATTGGTGTGGAGTACAGAACCTCTGTGGGCTGTGCGTGCCCACACAGCAGCAGTCATGGTATGACATGGGGTAGCAATGACACATCTGTGAATCTGGTTCTTTTGTGATACTACATTTTCATGTCTGTAGTTTTTACAAGAAACTCAGTCATCTTCAGGAGAGCTTAATTCAGGTATAATATAACTCTAAGGGTATGAGGCTGGGTAGGGATCAGGTCTAATAGAGTCATATTTTTGTGTATGTATAGTGCAGAAGTAACTGATTGTTTGCTTAATCATAATGTATCGTTTTTGGAAAGGGTTGGTTTGTTAATTTGGGGTTTTTTTGCCAATGGATTCTAGAAGATTTTAGTCTTGGTTTAATCAATACAAATTCATGTAGTGGTGATGGTGCCTGGAGGTTACGGACTCCAAGGAAGCGTGTAATGAGCAGGCAAAAAGGTACTTAGTCCTTCCCTAGTAAGCCTAACTCTGCATCTTTCACTGCCCTGGCACATCTCTCTTATTGTCATGGTGGCAGACTCAGCAAAAAAGGCCACTGAGTGAATGGGGCTCCAGGTGAGGAATTTTATGGAGCTGCACCCATGCAGGCTGTGAACACTGACTCTGATGTTACCAGTGCAACCATTGTGCTAATTGTTGCCGTAGTTGCCCTTCATATTATTTAAAAATTAGGGGATCTATGTTTCAATCAGGTATCGTATCTGTGTTATTTCGGGGCAAAGGGTTTTTTATTGAATTTGTTATATACTGCATAGACACAAGAATTAAAAAAAATGTGTATCATCGTGTTGTCATATACTGTTATTTTGCCTATTATTGCTTTTAAACACAGTAACCCTCTGTAGTTTTCATGGGAGGAGAACAATGGCAAGGCATAGTTACGTATTTATTGCAGGAGAGAAAGCTGGACTTGAGGAAAGGACTAGGGGAACTAGGAGAATGTTTGTTTCTGGATAGTCTGCACCTCATATCTTGCAGTTTTTAATGAAGTCTCCTGTTTCATATTTCCTGCATTCCAAAACCATAATGAAATCTGAAGCTCCTTTTGACTCGAATTTCATAAGATATCTTGGGATTCATATTAAGCAAAAATTAAACATAAACTTTTAATTAAGCAAATGGTAAGCTTAAAATAACAAGTGCAACTGTTATTAAATTGAGGACTGAAAATAGAAAAGGTTTTGTCGTTGTTGAAGATTTTGTTTTCTGCTGGTTCATTTATCATTGATATGACTACACAGGCATTCATAGATATTTAGACTAAAGCATGGAGCTAAATGGGATGTGGACCTTCTAAACAAATGAATCAGGTTGCCCTAATGAAAAAAACTGGGAGGTTAACATGGCTGCTTAGATGGTCTGAAAATTCAGCTGTATAGTCTTATACAAAAAGAGTTCACTAGTTGAGGTGGGGTACAAATATTGCATAGATGTTATATTGCGTTTTCCTGTGTTTCTTTATCATTATTTTCCTAAGGCAAAGCATGACACAAAACAGAGAAGTTGAGTAAGATGGCAGAACTGTTCTCAAATCCTTGGTGGTAATTGATTAGTTTTATTTTAAGGGCAGATTAATTAGTATATACATGTAAATGTAACAGTACAACACTTTCACTGTCAAATATTTTCTAGACTCTTTTTTTAGTTGTCCTTCCCCAACTACTGACCCAAAGGAGGAAAAATTGTAAATCTGACAAGCATGGAGGTACTGGAGATATGAAAGACTTGACCTACAGTTCTGTTTTCATATTATTCTCCTAACATTACTGTTTCTGTGATTATTTCTCAGTTTAAGTAGTTTAAAAAGACAAAGCTAATTGTGATGTATTTCAAGTCTTATTTTCAGTTTACCTAAGTTTCTTGTTCTTCTATTTGAGGTCAGTGTTGTCTATTTTAGGATGCTGTTGTACCAGTGATTTTTAGCCATAGTGCTTTGCTGTAGTGTTTTACTGTGGCTTATTGACATAATCTGTATTTATTTAATATCTCTTGGGTGGACCCTTTGAAAAGCTTTAGGCTTGAAATAGAGAATTTGTTCAGCTTGCTTATTAGCCTTTATTAAAAGGGTTTATAAATTCATTTATTTAGAGTATCTCAGCCTTTTGATATACACTTTCAGTAAAAAAAAAACAGAAATCTCAGGACAAAAAAATGAATTTGCTCTAAGTTAGTTTGAAAATATATTTTCTTATGTATTTTATAGAAGACATGAAGGATTGCTGTTGCTGGAAGTATTTTTCAATACTTGGAGGGCATTTTTCAGACTGAGCATATTTGCAAATGCTTCATGATATATTTAGTAAAATTAGAATGCTTCCTGTTGTATGTTGAAAATTCCTTTGGTCAGAACACTGAGTTTTGCTGCTCTCTGATCATGATTTCAGTCTTGCATGCGATGCTTCAACCCAGAACAAAGTATGGGGGTTTTGTACAAAGGGTAAAGTAGCTATTTTTATCTGTCAGTGTTTTGCAGATACTCAGTTCTCTACAGTGATTTTTTTTCACTTGCACATTCTCTTAGGATCTGCTGAGTAATCATTTGCATTGAGTAGTTAATCAAAGAAGAGGCAAAACCTATGTAGAAACTGAGCAAGCTGTGGAAGAATTTTGATTCTCATTTTGGTCACAGTGGCTATATTTCCACTATTGTTTTCAAATTAGAGTAAGGAACACTGAGAACTTGTTCTTTAATTAGATGTTTGAAATATCACGTTTCTAATCCTGATGTCTGCTGACATTAGTGGCCTCTGTCCTATGGAAATGTACAAAGCGGTTACTGCTGCGTGTGACCAGGAGATGTAATACTGTGATGTTATCAGAAATGTGTTCGAATGCCTTTGATTAAAATGGCCAGCTGCCATGGTGATAGTGCCATAGAAACTGGTGAAATAATCAGTGCCTATTAGGAAATCTGAATGAAACATTTTTCTCTAGTTTTCTATCTTTTATGTTTCAGCACCTAAGCAGGAATGAAACTCTGCTGATGTTATATTTCTGATTGAAAAACATATTGAACAAATTCCTTTGTATTACACAGCAGACGAGGCTCAGGTTATTGTATTGGTACTGCTGAACCATTAAATGCATGAGTGACTGACAATTCAGTCATCCCACAGATGACTTCTAGTCCCAAGAACAAGGGCATTGGGGGAGAGACCTTTCTTACAGAGCTGGTATTTGTTGTTAAGTCACTTTACTCTTTTCCATTGTGATTACTTTCTAGGTAGTGCAGTAAGTATAATTTCCTTCAAAAGCAGTCTTCAGGCAAAGAAGGGCTGTGACTGTGTCCCACAGCCAGCATCTACAGAGACACAGCACAGTAGTGAAAGAACTTTAATTTGGGAGCCTGACTTCCTAAACGGTTTTGTCTGTCTTGAACTACGCAAATCTTGAGTACAAGAATGCCAAATAACGTCATATAACAGTAATATCTTTACTGGCTTCATTTTCCTCATCTCTTTTGAGACCTATTGTAACAAGAAAAAAGTGCAAGAAACAGTCCCTGGCTTACATAGCTCTGTCTCTGGTTGGAATGAGTAATTGCACTGGTACTGATTAGTGACTCTATAGGGTACTTACACCCCGTTGGAAGTTGCTAAGCAAGGACATGGGGGGGGATGAACCCAGAAGTATCTGTCTAGCTACATACTGGTTAAATTTCCCTGCAAACACTTGTGTTGCAGAGTTTCTCTGCCCCTGTGCAGAGGGGCTTTTATCCTGTGTTAAATAGTTTTCCTTCTTAGCACTGAGATCGGTGTAAAGGACAATTGCCTGGTGGTGGTGAACTTGAGTTTATTACTTAGATTCACCCTGGGCTAAGCAGCGGACAGTAGAAGTAAACACAGACTATCGAGCTGTACACTTAGATACAGATAGGATAACACACTTTCTCTGATCAGAATAACATACTTATCTGAGAACAGAACCCAGACAGATGGATGTGTCAGGAACAATCTCAGATCTGCCATCCCTTAACATGTGCCTATCTCTTACCTGAGAACATTTAATATCCCAGTAGCTTCTATTTTAAGTCTTAGAGCTGTTACATTGTCAATTCCAAAGAAGAGGAGGACATACAGGTGTATTAAGTAACATGTGGTAATGGGACAGGATTGGTTTAGCGTAAATAAAGCATTGATTCAAGAAACTATAATTAAGTGTGAAGCAATCAAATCACCTCCATGTCCCTCTAAATAACTCTATGTCTCTGTCTCTGGAAGAGTACAAGTGGTTTAAAGGAAAGGCAGAGTATAAAAGGAAGGCAGATATATGTAATTTCATCAGAAAGACTGACAGAATATACAACCTGTAGATAAAGCTCACGTGTGGGAAGGATTCAGATAGTACGGTGTGTTCATCTGTTCTGCCAACTACAGCTGAGTTAAGAGCTGGAGACAAACTTCCCTTTGGAGCAAATTAACAGAAGAAACATATAATGGAGAAAGCCACAATGATAAGGTTAAATAAAATCATGTTGATACACTGTTTGCACTTCGCTAAATTGAGACTGTTTGCTGGTAAGAAATTGCCGTTGAAAAGTAGTATCCTTTTTCATTACCCCTGAGTACTGGTGTGTCTAGGCATTTACAAGAAGGTGATTAAATTCAGGGATTGTGAAGTTCACCTGAAAATTCAGAATTTAAATGAAATTTGCAACAGCTGAGATGCTTTATATCAGTGTTGGTGTTTCATGTTTGGTTTTTCAATAATCATAAAAGTAAGACTCAGAACTATGGGAAGGCATGTCAATGTCAAGACATTTAGGGTGGAAGTTCCATGTTTTAGCGACAGTTTTCCACAGGCCCTATGAGCTACTCTCACAGCTTATCATGTATAATTTTGGTATCTCAGGAGGCAGGGGGAAAAACTCATATTCTAATATTGGACTTTATGCAGTGTCTCTTCTGTATTGAAAGAAGACCTGTGTGAAGGAATGAATTTTTGAGCCGTGTAGTTGGGAGTGTCAGTGGCTGACGTGCACTGTAGAAGCCAAGTGTTTCTTAGCAGTGGACAGTTTGTTCTTTCAGGCTTCTTTATGTGGATGCATACGAACCTCAGGTATACAGAACTCACATCTATGCTTATAACTGAAGTTTTCATAGATGTTTGTGTTGTGGTTCTGTTCATTGCTCAATACTTCAAGACAGAGTTTCAAATAAAGTAGGAAAAGTTGCTTGCACTCATATGAATAATCCTCCTTTCCTGAGAAGCACCCGGAAGTGCTTTGCTGGTTTGCTCTTTCTCTCATATTTCTCTCGCTGTGTATAGTCACACTTGTGACTACAGTCTGCTCTGGCCTTCCAACCTGAGGATGCTTAGTAGATACGGACTGTATAACAGTTTTGGGCAGGAAATACAAAGATAGATATTCATTAGTGTATAGTCAGGCTGTAAATGCTCAAAGCAGAATTTAATCTGGATTATTAAAGTGGTGCGTTTTCTTGGCAAGAATAAGAGGAAAGAAAAGGCTATGAAAAAACATTATATGAAGGTTCTCTTGAAGAAACCCCATGTAGAGATCTGTAATGTCTCCTGGGCAACACAGTTTACATTTTTATAATTCTGCATTGTTCAAAATTTCTTCTGACATTGACAGATAAAAGCCCGTGCAGAAGAAAGAGCAGCATTATAAATCTAGAGCTGTGTTATTTGTAAAAATAATCACTACGTTGTCTCTCTCTGGGCTACATCATCTTTGTAAAAGGAGATACCTGTTCCCTATCGCTTAATCCATCCCAAATACTGTTCTCAGTTCCTTTACCTTTCAGAGAGAAAGTCCCTGTGATTGGCAGAGGAGGATGGGTCAAACAGTGGCTAGTAGCTGGAAATTGAATCCCAGTACTTGTGACTGGGAGAATGAATAGGAATTTTGTAGTAGTGTCCAAGTCTCTCTGAACTGGTTTTGTGATTATAAACACATGCTAAAAACTATTAATTACTTATTACACGTGAGGGAATCTTTAAAGCAAGCCTGTGGCACTTTCTGGCCCACGCCCCTCACCACTGTGATGTATTGCTCATCTGCAGGCTCGGTAGCACTCTGACTGCAAAAGGATGATATTCTTGTGTCTGCAGATCAGCAATATGTGCTCACCCTGGAAAACCTGATGCATGTGTTTCCAGTTGAGGTATTGCTGGCTGCTCCCCCTCGGTGCTAATGCAGATCAGGTGCTTGATTATGAGCACACAGCACTGCAAAGTGTAGACCCAAATTAGCACGGAAATATAAATCATTGTCTTTTGCTACCACCAGAGATGAATACTTACTCAGCCTGAGCAGCTGAGTTGTAAGTGTCTGGAGCTGATGACATGTTTGCCTCTAGCTGATAATCTCTTGACTTTCTTTGATACAGAATTTGAGAAACAGAGCTGTTATCATTTTCCTTCCTCCAGTTTTGTCTCCTAAAATATATGTTACATGAGAAATGGTCTCTTCAAGAGCTGTTCAGTTGTTAGGTTTCATGCCACATGCCTTTCATATTTAAGATAAAATATTTTCCTATCCAGAATAGAGGGATATGTACTCATGAGAGAAGATATCTCTGAAGCCTTTTGGTTGTCATTAAATGTATTTTTACAGAAGGAAAACTGTGAAATATCCCTCTTTGGATTTCATAATGAAGTTTGCTTCCATAAAAAGTTGCTTTATTTTTGTGAGGTAAAGATTGGGAGAGCACATAATTTTACTGTATATTTAGGGTAGAAATAGTCCTATGACTGGTTTTACCCCAATTATTTTCTTATAGAGGTTATAGTAACATGTGTATGTGTGTGAACCATTTTTCTTCTATGGGTCTGAGACTTATCAATGGAGGAGAAAATTATTCTGTAACAAATTCCTTGAGAGTCAAGCTGCCATGGTCCTTAGGAGCTGGAGAAAGAGGTCTGGGGCTTTCAAAATACAAAATCCATCCACCTCCTCCAGGCCACTGAAATGGGCCTTTTCTCCTAGTAGAATTAGGCCAGAAAATAGCCTTTGAGTGTGTAGTTCTGAGTATCTCTGGCAGAAGATTAATTCAGAGGGAATCGTTGTGGCAGTAAAACACATTCTGAGCTGAAATCCTAAAAGAGTGGATGGCCAACAAGTGGGTTTAGTTCACTGCTATTACTATTACTCTGTTCGTACCCATAAAACAGTCTTTAACTGTAAGAGAGCTGCAGATTAAGGCCCAGATATTTTAAAACATGTCTCGTGACTAATATCTATGAAAAAAAAGTCTATTTTGAGCTGTTTGAAATGATGCCATGTCAGAATATTCACTTTTAAAGTGGGGCGAAATGTAACTGTATAAAATAGTTTGCCACATAGGTGTGATTTCTGGTGATATTTTATCTTCAAGGCATATCTTTCTTGGATATGGCTATGGAAAATACATTATGTTTAGGAAGAGGAAGAAAAAAAGAATAGATTTTCATGAAACCTGTAACTTCACCAGTATTGTGTATTTCATGGTCTTAAGAGGAGCTAATTTTAAAACTGATTCCATGCTGTAGAGTAAAATCCTGAGATCTAGATGCAAAAATGTCTGGTAAGTAAAACTCTAATTATAGTAGCTTGTGGTTATCTTATTTTTCTTTATCGCTACACCGTGATAAATTTAACTGAGTGTGAATTGTAATTTTATAATTTGAGATAATGAGCGCTGCAGACAAGGGTTCACCAAGTGTTGTGAAGGTGGAAACGCCAAAGAGGAACTTCACTGTCTGCACAGGTGTTTATGCAAAATGTGACCTTTGTTTGATCTTCAAGCTTAAGTTACAAAGCAAATGAAATGCAGTAGCTGTAGGTATAAAACTATATATATACAGTTATAAGGGGCTATCACTACTTTTGAAAGAAAAGGCTCTGGAAAAGGTAGCTGAAGATTCACAGATGTGTTCTAGAATCATGAGTTATTGTCAAATTGCAAAAATATTTGCTGAAAACATGTAGAAGTCTTTAAACCTTGTAAAATTATTTTGAAGTAGGGAATTAGCTAATCCTCCAGTAATTTGCCAGGAAAGTTGTATGGAGTTTTTTTGGTTAGTTGGTTGGTTGGTGGGGTTTTTTTATAATTTTTAGAAATTCCTAAGCAGCCAGGTAAGAAAAAGCTTATTACCTGTTTAATAAAATAGCTGGATGGAGAGAGCTGCTAATAATATGCAGTTCTCCTTCTGTGTTGCTTCTTCACGTTCCCACTGTTTGCTTGGCTGGAATGTAGTGGTGTTACATATTTGTAGATCTAACAGCTCTTCTTCAAGCCTTGCACTGTTAAATTGGGTCACTGCATATAATGCATGTTAAATAAGATAAGAGGGTTTGTTGTATTTACAGAAGAAGTTAGCAGTAGGATCTCACAGTATTTACAGGAAACATATTTCAGTTAAGAATAAGCACATTTCCTTTAAATACATTACTAGCCATTCACTAGTGTTGTGTTCTTCTGGAATACATCTTCCTCTGGATGTAAATGACACAGCTTTCAATGAAGTTGATCAAAGGTAGCAAAAAGCAGATGATAGCTCTGAGATCCAGTGGCTTGGTAGATCTTTGGTTAGGGTTTTGCAATAGCACATTTAAGTTTTGTATGTGAATAGTTGAGATAAATCTGTTTGTTTTTCAGAGACAGATTAAAATGAATTATTTTATATCAGTAGCCATACAGAGAAAATTATTTTAAAAGTTTCCAATGCTCCTTGCCTCAGCTGAAAAGCTGACTACAGGTCCTTAAGAGATCACATGACTTCTTTTAATGGGATTTAAGCTTCTAGGTCATATGAAGTACTTCTAAAAAGTTTATTCTTGTCCTGATGATTAAACTTCCAGATAAAATTGTAACTTCATTAATAGCCACGCTATAAAATCCTAATTCAAAACATTGATTCTATGTCTGAAAAAGTAGAGTTGCACATAAGTCCCAAACCCTTGTGTGTTGTCTGTTCTTCAGTACTTAGAAAAAAGAAACATTTTCCTAGCCCTCAGACGTGCCTGTTTAAAGCTGAACCTGCAGGCTTGTAGTCTTTGGGAAGCTATGGCAGATACTCCAGCATTCCCTTCCAATCCTTCCCATTCCGGGATCCTCTGGAACTGCTCTAAATCCATGTTGTCGTATGAATCCTGTGCTGGCCATTCATAGGGCTTGTACTGCTTTGTGAATAATGATCAGTCATGAAACAAAGTTTCTAAAACATTAATTTTGAGTACCTCTTAAAAAAATCCTTCAAATTAAATGCCCAAAGAATGGGCAAATGTACTGCTACTAACAAAATTTGCCTCAGTGTTAAGAGGACCAGGGCTTAAAAGCTACCTTTTTTATTTCAGAATGTAGTTTCTATGTATCAATGGGTAAATTCTTCAGAGACTTTGCATCTGTTGTGGTGATTTAGTATGATGATGGAGAGATGTCTAGGATGTGACACATTAGATTTCTGAGGCTGGTGGGACATTTATGAGGTTTTGTGGTCTGATCTCTTGAAATCACTCTAGGTATAGAACTCAGTGATGGAATTTCTTCTGTTGAACTATAGGATCCTTTTCAGAAAAGACTCTCACTGCTGATTTATAGACTCTTAATTCATTAGATGAATATCATGAATCCATAAAAAGTAGCAGCCTTGGACAGAGGTTGTACCTTTGTGGTTCAAAGAAGCCCTTTTGTATTACCTTTCTTGTGACTAAGAGGGAAGTTGAATGAACAGTCTGGGTTTAAAACACGACTAAAAGAAAAGGATCTGCTTTTGTATGGTAACTGAGCTGGTGTTTCAATTAAGCAGTAAGTGTATGCCGGTTTTAGAGTTGTCATGACTTCAACCATATAAAATAAACATCCTGTATTTGTAAAAGTGATCATAGAGTGTGAAATGTTCTTTGCTAGAACTTGCTTTCTGTCTACTCGCATTTTATAAGTTTATCCTCTGATGAAAAGCTCCTGTTGGCTTTACTGAGACCCAGTAACTTCAGAGGCCTGTAAGCATAAGTCAGGCTGCAGAATCAAGGCCAGGATGGAGAAGCTGCTACTGCCATTGCACATACTGGCACTTACAGTGTTTTATATGTCCAGAATAGTCCAGTGCCCAGGGTAGCAAGTGTTTGGGGAAAAAAGTCTTCTTTCTTTGCAGAATAAGCTGAGACAGCTGTTAAATTTCATGCTTAGCTGCAGAGCTCATATGTGATCACTGAAGATGAGTATCTGCCTTAAATAAAGGAGCAGGTCATTAATCTTTTGAGAGCTGTTCATGCAGTCTTTGCAAATACAGAGGCCTTGGGGATAACATAACTTCAGTGGCAGAGCCTGCTAGCTCGTGTGTGCCAGTGTGGTGTTAATTGGAAGAGAATTAGAGTAAACCTGCCTGCTTTCTAGCTGAATTGTCACCAATCTGTTTAAAATATTTTAGTTGCCTTTCTCAGATCTTTACTGTTAATGAAATTACCTCCTAAGATTTTATGCATCTAAAAAGATGCAATAACAGTGCCAAAAATGAAATTAATATGCCATGGGAGCTTTCCTAATGAAATTAATATGGTATTTATAACCTTTTTAAAGAGGCTTTTCACCAGTTACAGCATAAAATGAACTCCCAGGAGAATGAGATGCTCTTTCTTTGTCCAAGCTTTTATACTCCTGCCTGCTTCCTTCCATGATATAGGAAATAGAAATCTCAAAATAAAAATTAATTTTTCGATACCCTTCAATGGATTCCTAACTTTTTTATTATTAATTGTGAGCTTCAGTTTTAGATTAGTGTTTATTTTTTTAATCTGTTTGGCTGTGCTTTTCCATGAGGTAGTGGCAACTATCAGTATAAAATTAATTTTTCTTTGATTTGAGGGAGTTAGATATATAGATCTATCTATCTACTTTTTTTTTATTTTTTTACTTTTTATGTTTTTGTTTTGTAAATGGTGAATCAAATGTGCCTAAATGTCTATAAATAGGTAGTAATATTCCTAAGGTAGGCCACAGCTTGCTGAGGAGAACTAAGAGGAAACTGAGTATTGCTGCTGACAGAGGTGAGGCAAAGCTAAAACCAGCATGGAGTGGGTTTGTTCAAGAACCAACAAGAGTCAGGCTTTTATCACAACGGTCCCATTTGGGATATCACTCACCTGCTCTGCTGCCTGCACTACATTCAGGGGGTCTTTACTTCCCTTCCCAGCAGGCTGAGCACTGCTACCTTGGGAAGGTTGGGTAGGAAGTTGTGTTGATTTGTGCTGTGCTGCCAGGGTTCCTGGGCATCCCCTGGTGTTCACTTGTCTCCATTCATCTCTAGGATTTTCCCTTGTTGGCAGTCATGATCTTTGCTGCCTTCTTGCCTGGCCTCTTCTTCATTCTGAGACTGCTGCTGCTTTCAGGGAACAAGTCTTATTTTCAACACTCCAACTCCTGTTTTTCCCCAGTTGAAATTGTCAGTGTGCAGAAACACAAGGTGTGAGCAGCCTTTTTAATTGCATGTTCTTCCTCTGTGCTAGTAGAAGGATTCAGAATGTGACCCTCCTGTTTAATCCAGGTGTCTCCAAAGTTTACAAGCACCCAGCAAAGATTGCAGGGAGCAAGTACCAGTCTCTGCCTGGGAGTTCAGAATCCAGCTTCGCTCACCCACAGACCCACACGCATCCCCAGTTCTCTGCTGCCTGTTAGCATTTGCAATTGAAGCTGTTTTTTCAGTGATGTGCTTATGCCAAAAGCTATGTTTGCTGCCATTAGGGAAACCTTCATTCACCTTGTCATAGTCTCTGATCTTCACTAATGTGAATATCTTGCCTTTGCAGCATACTTTCACACAGAATTTCTAAGTTTACTTGGTACGAAAGGAATCCAAATGTGGATTGGTGCTAGAACAGGAGGGACAGCATATGACTGTCACTTTGCATCTCACATGACAATTTCAAGGTTTAATCCATGTGAAAGCTTTATATAATGTGAGAATGTTCGCATGCTGCAGTACTTGACATGATAAATTTCAGGTAGTGTTATAGTCCTTTAATGATGCAAAAGACTCCCCTATTGACTGTGAGTGCAGAAACATACAGGTAAAATTTTAAAAAATTAAGGTGACTTAATAGTAGCAAGAAAACATCTTTGTTCTTATTGCACATTTGGATTATTTCTTTATATCTTTTATTCTGACTTTCTATTGATTGCCTTTTCTCTGGTGCTTCTTCCTACATGGTTAATGTGGGGGTGTCTCTGCTGGACTGGGGAAGGGTCACGTTTCCCCTCACTTTTCAGAGTCCAGCTGGATGCTGTCTCATGCCTGGAGGCAGTTGACCTCAGAAACAGAAAGCATTTGGGGGCAGTTAAGGTCCAAAAGCATCACTTGTACATCTCACTGCTGGTTGTCCAAAATTGCTTTCAATTTTTAAGAAGCTTATATATTTGAAAGAAGTGTTAATGGACTTCCTTGAATTGCATTGTAGAAGCAGCAGAGCACTTTCTCTGGCTGTTATTTTTATGTTTCAGGATATTTTGGGGAGAAAGCATTTGCGATATGAAGAACAGCTTCAGAGATGAGGAAACTTCTTATTTTCTCGTGCCATAGGCCTTTCAAGGAGCAGATACTCATCTCCTGTTCTTTCCTTGCAGTGTTTCTGTAGCTTTTGGTTCTGCTGATCTGTTTGAATCAGAGCGTTATAAGCACGTCCAGTGTTCCCAAGAGAAAGCAATATGGAGCCTGATTGTTTCTTCTGTTGGTTTAGCATCCTTTCTGCTGCTGAGTGTCAAATTTTCTGGGAATGTTTCAGCCAGCTCCAAGAACTGTGCTGCTGACTGAAGCCAAAGGAATAGTAGCAAAATGTGTGCTTGCCACAGTTCTAATCAAAAGCACTTCTGCTGTTTGACTTGGAAGGAAATTACAAAGTACTTCTTGGGCAGTTTCCTCTCCTTCTGTGGCAGAACTGAAAGAGATGTCCTAATATTTTTATTTATTTATTTTTAATTTAATCAATTAGAGAAAAGGGGTCAGGAACACTTGGGGAAGTAAAATATCAACCTTTATAAAGATAAAAGACATTTTAGACAATAAGCCTTCCCTGCGTTTGTGGTGGAGAAAGATGTTTGCCACACAGGGGTTTATACACTGTTAGGGTAGAAGAAATATTTATACGTTGTGTATATATGTATGTATTTATGTGTGCATGTACATCTAGAACAGCACAGCTTCCGTTCCTCCTGGTCCGTGTAAGCTTTTTCCATGCACCCTTCCTTTCTCTTTCACCTGGCTGTCCCAGGCTTGCAGCAGGGAATGCAGAGGGATGTAGGGGCTAGTGGAGCTCTGGCCATGCTCACTTCCCAAGGGAGATGATTTGGGAGGCAGTGAGATTTTTAGGGAGTGAATGATGCAGGACGTTTTTTATGCTCTTCAGTATGGGTTTTCTTTGAATTTGGGTTTGTTCTAATGTTGTACTGGGGGTGGGTATTTTTGGTTTGGTGTTGTTTTACTTTTTTCTTCTCTCACATATGTGGTTTCATATAAATATCATTATCAGGAAGGATTTGCAATGTAATTGACAGATACCCCACCTCATTATTTCATTCATATATGACCTGGGATGAAAATAGGTTCCTCTCACAGGTGCAAGACATGATTGAACTGTTGCTACAAGACAGCAAATGTTATGTACAAACTGGGTGAGGTTTGTTGTTGCAAACCTGGCACAGAAAGGGAGGTTGGGTTCCTGTTGAGTAGCTATGTGGTTACTTGTTACCAAAATGTTTCCTGCCCCATGAAGAGCATTTGCAAAATGATGTTATGATAATCACCTTCTTGATGGATGCATCAGGTGCTGAAGTGCAGACATGGAATATTAACAGCATGTCCTTCCTCAGTGTGAGTTAGAGTCAGGTGCTGTAGCCAGGAGATGTAATAGCCCACTCCAAAGTATGTGTATTTTCTGGTTCTCACTTCTCAAAGGTGCAGAAGAAAGGAAGGTAAAAAAAAAAATGTTTTAAAAAATGACCCTTTAAAATCAAAGGCTTCTCAACTCCTATGAACCTCTCATTGTATCTTCTGTCAGAACAATTCTACAACTTCCAATCATTCTCAGCTATAGTTTACTAAATATTTGGAGGATTAACACTCAGATTCTGAATTGTACCTTCTTCCCTTAATAGATCACTTAACTGGGGGAGTAAGGGAGTGTATAGAAGATAATTGCCAAATCTATAAAAACTGAAGGGAGCAGCTGCTTAATACATGTGTTAATCATCTGTATTACTGCCCATGGCAAGTGAACAGGGTTTTTGATATTGAAAATACTATGAGCAAAGATACCCCTGTGTTTGAGGCAGAAGTTTTAACTTCAGGGAAAATCAATGCATAGAACACAGCAAATCATTGTATGTTAAACCTGGGCCCTTGAACTTAGGGCATGAGCTTTGCAATTTGGGTTGGTTTTTTTCTTCACACAACTGAGTAACTAGACAGTTTCTTAAATAAACTGGAAGATTACAGACTGTTGACCCCTTAGGCCATTTTAATTTTAGACACCTAAATTTAGAGTTTGAACTCTCATTTAGAGCATTGGATTTGAGAGATTTGGACTGGAACCCAAGAGCCTTCACCCTGTCCCTACTTACATTACTGTCATCTCTCTGAACTTCTCCCTAATACTGAAATTAATAGCACTTCTTGCTGTCTGGATACCTTCTCAAATTACTTTATTCATTTTTCACTCATTTTGCTTCAGAAGGTATGTATGTTGCAGTTCCTTTTATTAAAAGCAAAATATGAATAAGATATGGAACGCAGAGGGTTTTTTCACGTATAATTAGAAATTTACTACTGTCTGCTTTAGGTGAAGCTTACTGTGGAGCTCTTCAAATAGCTGTGCTATGTGTTGTATCATAAAATGGATTAATAGATTATCTAAAGAAACGTTGCTTATTATGGTTTTTTTGGTGTTAACTAATGTGTTCTCATCATTGCCTGGATTGTAAAGTAAAAGTTACAATATATAGTGAATCTTTTAGATTTCATAATCAAGAAAACGTTTTGAAATAAAAGAAGGTTGCTACATCTGTATGGAGGAGAGACTGACAGATGTTTGTGTTTTGGAAGGGAAAATAGTCTTTGATAACTCAGTTGTACCTGGTAGCTCAGCACAATTGCATATTCAACCTGTTAACTGCAGTTCAGCGTTGGAAGTCAGATCCAGCACATTCTGTGCCGGGAGGTATTAAAATCAGATCAGTGCAGCTTTACATGAAACCAGTGGTCTCCAACTATATAGAGAAATGCATACTATAGACAAATGAAGTCTATCAGCCAGATTTCTGGGTTGGGGTATACTGCAGACACATACTGGAGTTCCAAAATACATTAGGGATGCTAATCTATTGTACTGTTCTGGTATTCCACAAAACCAGTATTGGAAGTGACACTGTATTCCTTTAATCACTCTGCTTTATTCTCGGCAGCTCAGTGGAATTAAGCTTTGGGCCAGACAGTGACAGCTAGAAGCCATTTATGTGAGCTCTGCAGAAAGCAGCCATCGTGAAGGGTTCTTTATTTTGATGTGTAATTTGGGAAGAGAGTAGTGTTATTTTCCAGTGCTGTGGAGAAACTAATATACATTTCATGAACCATTTTTGTTTCATGTTTCAGTGCTATCCAAGTGCAAATGTCAGCAAAATCTGTCATCCCCTACGTCTCCGAAGCCATAAACAAGCTCAGCAGTCCCAGTTCTCTCAGAGATTTCTTACTAATACAGTCCTTTTTTTTTTTTTTAAATTATGCATATCAACAGCTGTACAATAATTCTGCATAGTCATTAAGATACAGAGATAAAAGTATGCGACTTTCATGAGCCCTCTCCTGGGCAAGGCCCCAGAAGGAAGCAGCAGTCTTGTGTCAGAAGAGTGAAAGGGTAAGGAAGCATGGCCAGGGTATCACTTGAGGCCTGTAGGCATGTGCTGATGAGCACAGTCACCCCACATTTCCCAAATTGTTGAGTAAGACAGTAGAAAATACGCTCACAGTTCATCAGGGGTAAAAGCTTGCTTTTTCCCTTAAATCACTGGTATAATTTTAATTTCTTCCAAATTATGAGAAGCAGTGGGGTTGTTAAAAGTTCCACCACGCTGCCTTTCACACCATTTTTTTTTATCATAGTTCTGATGAATACTTTTTTTGGCAGCAATATTTCACTTTTCTACATTTTAGAAAGTCCAAAGTAGCTTGACTTGGATGATTGGAAACAGCTTTATTTGAGGAATATGTACTTCTGTCTAATGAGAAATGCCATTAATGGTCTACATCTGTTAGATGGCAGATGTAATATCCAGTTTGGGTTGTGTTCCAGATAACAGAATAAATAGATTATGCAGAGAATTGTTTAGGACAAGATAAAATTAATGGCGTACGTTTCATAGATATTTCATGTTTTGGGTGGATACATTAAGACTCAGTTTGAATAGTTTATCTTTTTCAATAGGCCAGATTGTACAATCCAAAAGAATTTCAAATACTGAGAACAAAAGGTTTTCTAATTGTGTTGGTGTGTTTTTCCTTTAGAAAGAGCTGTTGAGTTTGATGAGATGCCTTTCTGTAAGGCAATCAACTTTAGTATAGGAGATTCCATGTACTGGAGAATGAAATGTGATAGTTAAAGCTAAGTGAGAATTGAATTCAACAGATATCCAAGGGAAAAATCTGTAAATCAAAGCAGCTACAGAATGCAAGCCCTAGTACTGAAGCTTTCTGAAAGGATGCTGTACAAAAATAGTTGTAAAATGTATTTGTAACAGTGGGAAACAAATATTTCAAATAAACAAGTGTAAATTTATGACTGAATACTTTACCATCCCCTTTTCTATAGGTTTCAAAACCTTCCATAGGTTTTGAAAATAAATTCTGGTTTGGTATGTCATACAGTTAATTTTAAAATTAATTTTATTATTCAAACAAGATTCATATTGTAATGTGACAGCTTAGGCTGGGAGTTTGAGACAGAATTTACTGAATTTTCAATCTTCTGTACTACAGCAATCTGTGCAACTGTGTAGTTAAACATGGTGTACAAATTCAGTAATTAAATGATAACAGATTTATTTTTCTAAAAAGCTTGCTCATCTGTCAGAAATCATTCTTTTATTTGTCTTGGTACACATATACATTTTCCCTAGAGTGTGTGGGGGTGGTTTTGCTGTGGGTGTCTGAGAATGTGCTTTTGATTGATGAGCTAAGCTGTTTCTTCAGGTACTGGAGCAAATAACTTTGGGTGCAGTTCTCCAGGAACTGCTGCTCTCCAAGAGAGAGGCAGAGAGAGATGCTGCTCCCGCAGTGCTCCTGCTCTCTGCCACTGGGGTGGCTTTGCTTTGGGAGCTGGTACTGAAAAAACATGTGCAGCTTTTCACTGCTGCACTTACAGTTGTCTCTCTCCAAAAGCTGAGCCATGACTGTGATCAGTGAAAGATGGATGTAATACAAAAGTAATAATTCTAAGCTTTGGGGACTCCAAAATGGGATCTTTTAGTAGGAGAGGGAATTTAGCAACTTACTAATAAAATACTTACATTACTGCAGTAGCTTTCTTTTAGTAGCTGTTGTGTTTTGTTTTTCTCTCTAGGAATTGGATGGAGGATTTCCTATAAATAATAATGTTATTTCTGTTAATTTTCATGTAATTTGACATAATCACCCCATCCCTGTTCTTTCATTTTCTGTGTCTCAGAAGGATATTCTGTCTTCTCAATAATTTGGTTGATGGAACAAAGGCCAAGAGGCTTTTGGGACTGTACGTTGGTGACTTGGTTTACCACCTTATCTTCAAGTAATATTTACACCTCTGGCAATATATTCTCTGATTCTATACATGTTACTGGTTCAGAAAGGCAGCAGCTTTCTTTCTCTGGCTATTTTACTGTTAATTTTAGAAGGTGTTTTCTTATCTTCAAGCTTGAAACATATTTTGGCAGCTGATACCACTCTAAATGAAAAAGCAGGAAAAATTGGAACGTGGCAAAGAACATAGCTGTAGCATGCTGTGTTAATTTTTGGAATATCAAAAGTCCAAACAGCTTTTGACATGTTTGCTTCCTGAAGTTGAGGGAAAAAAGGCTTCTGTTAGGGCTTAAAAATGAATGCTGTGTATTTCCAAGGTTTTCAGTAATGGAGCACATGAAGTATGTGAGTAGCCAGAAGACTCCTTGTGCCACCATCCAGTGTCTACGTGCTGGGGAGAGGGACTTTATTTGGTGCAAATTTTAACGGAGCTGGTTTTCCTTGCAGTCATCAATATATTCCTGTTTGTGGAATATTTGTCACATGGTCCTATTACCATTTAAAGGAAAAGAATTTAAATAATCCCTTCTATGAGCTATGATCACTACATTAATTTTACACTAAAATACAAGTTTCCCTCCAGGCTTAGAAACAGTTGACTTTGCAGCTTTCCCAGGCAGCCTTGTCCACTGTTAGAGACAACTGAATCTGCCAGATACAGTAGAGTACACTAAGTGTTTTGATATTTAGACGCTGGAAAATTCCTGTTAAACTTTCCTAAGTTTACTAAAAGGATGCCTACTTGCAAAAAATCTCATTGTTTCTACAGTGTCTGTGGTGTCACTTAAAGTTGCAGTTATTTTTCCCCATCATTCATTGAGTAAAAAGATCTCTGCAAAACAGGCATAAGCTGCTGTGCCTTTCACTTTGTTGATATCTGTGGGTATTGGGGTGGGTTTTTTTTTTTGTTGGTTGGTTGGTTTTTTTTGTTTTTTTTTTTTGGTTGGTTGGGTTTTGGGGGTTTTGTTTTTATTTTTTTTTTGCCTTTTTTTTCAGAGAGGCTGATGCTTTAAAGGATAGCCAGACTGGCAGTGGTAGGGACTCCCTGTTCCGTGTATATTCAGTGTCAGTGTCTTCAGTGACTGAAGTCCTCTTTCTGTTCTTGTCATTTGTTGATTTTTGAAAGCCAAGTAACTTGGGGAGTTCTGGGGTCTCACATCTTCTGGGTGCCAAAGCCTTTCTTTGCAAGATCAGTATTGCAGCACTTGTGCAGTTGTCCAAAGAGCTTTGCTTCTGACATTGAAGTATCTCATCTGAGGAGTGCTCCAATTCTTCAGAGGAGTGGCCAGGAAATAAATAGATTTTGTAAAAGGAATCAGTGCTTCTCTTCCTCTTTGCAGTAAATGGTAGATGAAATATGTAGGCTGATTTTGTGAGATGGGAAGATGCACGTGTGCTGAGGTACAACTCTGTCAACAAATGGCAACTAATAAAACATAGCAGGGGCTTTTGTTGCCATTTTGACTTCAGAGAGAGAAAACTATACTAGGATCCATTCCACTGCTTGCTGGATGCCATGCTAATGAACATATTAACTCTTTCTGGAATTAAAACCCACTAAGTGTACCCCAGTGTTGGATTACCTGCTTTTATCAACAGTTCTTATATATATATATATCATTCTAAATAAGGCATTCTAGGGGCTTGGTTGAATCCTTTTTGAGATACAGATTTTTCATGCAGTTTTGTTGAGCTTTATTCCAATAACACAAAGAAATTGCATATTTTCAGAACATACTTGATAATGACAATTCACCTTGTATTTCCAGCAATTTGACTCAAAAAGGCGTTGCCTGTTATCCACACAGCACAGGAAAAACTGTTTGTTGTTCTGAAAGTCTGCAGTTTATTTGCTTGTACGATAAGCAAACAATACAAAAATCCATACTGCAAGAGCTACATTAGCAGAAGACTATGCTTAAAAATCCAAAGACTAAGAAGTTAGGAGGTGATAAAAGAAAATTTATCTGGATTTGTAGCTCAGTGTCTTGTATTTACTTATTACAATGCAGCCTTTTGTAATAAATGCACTTATTCAGTCTCAATTTCAAGGTTATAACTTGAGCATTTCTGACATATCTGAAAAGAGTGACCCCAGAAGATTTTTCAAAATAGAACAATGTTTTTAAAGATTACCTGACTTCGTTTATTGGTTCCTCTTCCATATCAGTAGATGTGGGTTTTTTCTATTTTGCAGATAATCTTTGAAAGTTTTGCCTGGTACTGGTTTAAATAGGAAGGCCCTTCACAAACTTGTTGAGGTTTGTTTAGTAAAGGTTTCTGTGAGATCAGAGATCTGTGAAGGCTCGCAGCCCACCCACACAAGTGTGAGGGGCAACATTCTGCAGTTTGGAGAGCTCTGTATTTATAACTGGAATGTTTTCTAGTCAGCCCTTTATGAATGACAAGGAAATTTGTCTTCTTATGAGATGCACTGACTATTTCCAGACAAAGAAAATGTCTTAAGCTAAAAACCTATTGCCATGCCTGACAGTCCACATGCAAAAACGGGCAGGGTGAGCGTGTAACTCCATTTAATGGTGTCCTCGGCTGTCAGTGCACAAACTGCCAGTGAGCCCTTTGGAATGGAAAAGGAACGGCAGTGACTGTCAGGTGTGACTACCAGCTCCCTGTCCTGACTGCCCAAACGTCCTGTACTGTCATGTAGAATCCTGCTGGCTGCTTGTAGCACCAACGTGGGACTTTATTGAGCTGTAAAAGTCTCTTTTTAAAGCCTAAGGGTAAATCTCTTACTGTTTCTTTTTTGGAAGTGGGTTTTCAGTACTGTAGGAGCAGTAATTTGCCTATATGTGAGGTGAGAGCTGAAATTTCTACAATCTGTTCTTACAAAACAAGCTTTGTGAAAATAAAAATTAACTATTTATTTTATGGGGGAAAAAAAAGGATAGGAGGAGATTTAATTGTTGCCTAAAATACCAGAACAGAGAAAAAGACTAATGACAGTAGGAATATCTTTTCAAGCACAGTCATGATATAATGAGATCCATGACTTAGAAAATGGAGCTAAATGAAGCAAGTTCACCAAATTTTCAGTGGCAAGTTTAATTAACCATCTAGAATCTGATGGGTTTTCCACCAGCTGAAGTCTTTTAATAAGTGCCGATTGTCTTCCTAAAATCAATTTTGTACCTTAAATGAATAGAATCATAGAACTATTAATGTTGGGAAAGACCTCCAAGATTATCGAGTCCAACCGTTGACGAAACACCACCACGCTCACTAATTGTGTCGTGAAGTGCCACATCTACTCCTTTTCTAACTCTTGCAGAGATGGTGACTCCACCACTTCACTGAGGAGCCTCTTCCAGTGTTTAACCACTCTTTCAGTGAAGAAATTCTTCCTCATATCCAACCTGAACCTCAACTGGCACAAGTTGAGGCCGTTTCCCCTTGTCCTGTTGATTGTTACGTGAGAGAAGAGGCCAACTTGCTCTGGCACCTCGATGTCCTTCTTGTGACACTCCCACCCAACTTGGTGCCATTTGCAGCTGGATTGGCCCCAAAACTGAGCCCTGGGGGACACCTCTTGTGACTGACCAACTGGATTTAACTCCATTCAAATGGAAGTCATGGGCTTCATACAAACATGACAGAATTAATTTCTTTGGCTTGTCTTACACAGGAGCTAGGCATTCAGAGACCCTGAATTACACTGCTGTCTTCTAAGTTACTACTTTGACTTAAATTTTGTTCTCAAATTTATGAGGATAAAATATTAATTTTTTAAATTATATGTTCAGAACAAATTTGATTGGTTAAAACTCTGGTTTTAAAAATGTCTTGTTTAATTTTTTTGCCTTTGATCGTTACAAAACTCTGATGAACTTTTTAGTAATAATTTTCCTCAAAAAGTGATATCTTTACATCTCCAGTAAATGACAGATCTACTCACTTTTGAGAAAAATGCAGTGAAGAGGGAGGAAAAAACCCCATGTAAACACCTTTCTGTTACATTTTTTTAGCTGTCCGAGGTGTTGAAGAAACAGTAAATATTTCAGTTTATTTTTTTAATTAGTCCAGCTGTAACTTCAATTGTTCTGGTTTATGTTTGGTGAAATTTTCAATATTAGTTCAGGTTAAAAAAACAATGTTTGACCAAGTTTTCAGAGTGGGTTGACTGCAGCTCCCTGCTTATGATTTTTTGTATTACAGATCTTGACAACTGAAAGAACAGTTTTGCTGTTTTCTGGAAACTTAATATTCCTGTGGTCATTGCACTTAACGGAAAAATTAAGACAAAAGCTTTCTCAGTGTACACATCATTCCGTGTGCCTAACTGGATGAGTAAGGAAATTTGTGGATGTTCTTTTCAGAGGAAGTGTCTTATGGCAAGAGTTTGTTCGTGTTGTAAATCACGAGGTACTGCCCTTCAAGGCAGCCCATGGGCATAAAAAAGCCTGTGACCACAGCAAGCCTCTTGCAGGACATTGTGCAGCCTTCTGGTGTGTGCAGCTCTGTAATTGTTGACCCTTCTTTTCTTCTTCATTTTTGCACAGCATTGTATGAATGTTTCCTCACTTGCATGTTTCACCTTCCTTTTTCAATGTGGCCAATTATAGCTGCAATTGAAGAAAACCCAAGAAAGAAGAAAAATCCCTTCCCCTTCTGTTCATTAAAAAAATTAATTTATGAAAGTATATGGGAATATGCTAATGCATGCTTCCTTTATTTATACATGCTTGTAAATATACTTGCTTTTTCTAAGAGCTCGTTTTTGACGTAAACCTGGATACAATGGAAAAATATACGAGTTCCCTATCATGCAGCTGATCTGTGTCCATTACGTATTTTGTACCTTGCTGCCATCTGTCCACTGGCACATTGCATGGATAGAATAATAGGGGAAAATTCCAGTTAACTGTGAGCAGCCTACAGCAGATATTGGTGGTTTTCTGATCCATGGAACACCATCAGGTGCTCCTAAACTTCCTAAAGACCTTTTGACCTTTTCTTCATATGGTATTGTATTAGTTCTAAAATACGTTGCAATAACTAAACATTGTTTTAAACTGAATTTAAGAAATCTAGACTGAAAATTTGAGCAAATAATATAAAAATGTAAAGAATGAATGACTTTATATGTATAGAGAGAGAGGGTATCTACATTATGCTGATTATCTGGTTTTCTAAACTAGTTCAAGGGTTCAGCAGTGATCTTTGCTGAAAACTCACTCCAGCAGGACTCTTCCACAGGAAGCCTCATGTGTTTACGAGCAGCCAGCTGAATTGCACATTATCTGCAATTTTCAGTAACCTGTGCTACGTGACCTGCCCGAGTCAGGCAGCACTGCAGCATTTCTGGATGGGAGTGCTTACAGCCCTCAGCTGGATCTGACAAGTGCCTGCAAGGTCAAGAGAAGCATTGCTCAGGTAGATTTTGAATCTGCAAGCTGTTCCATTTGGCACCAATTGTCTGTGCATTTGGAATAGTCCATGGGGGACAGGATTACCAATGGAGTAAATCCTGGCCCTCTCCAAGTCCAAATTTCTGTGTTATTACTTTTTGCTATCTGCATTCATTCAGGGACAAATGTCTTCATCGAGCTCCCAGACAGTTCTTTGCTATTTTGTTTGGGAATAATTTGCAAACCTTTACTTTTTAGGAAAGCAAACTGAGACAGGAAATGTAGATAAAACCATGAGGGTGCAAGTACTGGGGTGGGTTGTAAAAGCCCTGCTTAGACAGCTGCTCTGGTGGAAATCCATAAGAATTTACACAAATTCAGCAAAAATCTTGTTTCAGGTTACATTTTAAAAGCTTTTTTCCTGGTCCTCTGGAAACATTCATATATTTTAGGGAAGAGCTGGTTGCTGTTTAGTTCAGTTTCTCCCCAGACATCTCTTCAATGTTTGTTCCTAAGATAACACCCTTCTGTTCAGGTTACAAGAGAGAGAGCTGGTGGTTTGGTGTCTTTGGTTAATATTATTCATAACGTTCGTTTTGTCCCTATAAGCAGGTCATAGGATTGGAATTATGATTTCTTCTTGATGTCTCAGATGGAACATGCAGTTACAGAAGCAGAATTTTGTTTTTACTGTGGCATTGACAGTATTCATAAAGTCTGTGGTACGCAGATGTACACCCTTAAGCTGATCTAGACAACAAATCCCTTATGAAAGATGGTAGGGTTTTTTTTCCCTTTCCAGCAAGAATTGCCCTCCTGCAGTTAGAAAATGTTCTTACAAGGGAGATGGAGATAATCTGAACAGGGAGCTCACTTTGCTTTGGAATATTGGTCAATATCTGCTTCAGCAATAAAATAACATTTAGCTAGAGTGAGAGTTTCCAAAGGATCTGGAGAATATTGACTGCATTGCATTATTTATTTTTGAGGATGAAGCTATAGAGGAAAAGTGGTTTTATTTTCATTTCTTGGTAAACACAGACAAAAGCTTCTAAATTTTAGGGAAATTAAAACCAATAAAAGTAGCATTGTAATATAGTGAATTTTGCCATTTGTGTTCTGAGGATTTTGATATCCCTAGAATGATAGTTGTTCCCTCCTGAAGCCAGTGTCAGAATGACCAGTTCTAAGGAAGTTCAGCCTCTGCCAAAGAAGGGCTTTCTGTCCTGCTTCAGTGGTTTGTTCTCTGGGCTTCTGTGGGTTTCTGTGTCTGGCACTTGTGTGAGGCTGGTTCTTGTCTGGGTGCTTTGTGAGGCCTTTGGATGATTGCCTGGGAATTCCTGTAGTGACTCTAATCAAGCCATGGGACATTCAGTTGGAGTCACAGTTCCTCTGGAGATGCAGAGAAATCCTAGATGTGTGGACAGCGTGTGTTCAGCTCAGATGTACCACGGATGTGCAGGAAGAGTGATTTGCACATGGCAGAGAAATCCAGCTTGCCTGAGACAGAACTTGGCGTCCTGTCTGACCTAAATACTCGGTTTGTTTTCTGACAGGAAAATTGTACATGGCAATGTAAGACGTAATTAAAGCTTTCTTCCCATATTCAATTTCCAGTGCATCAGCTTCTGGAGAACCTAACTAGAGATAATGGGGGTGGGGAAGGGACCACACTGCAGCAGGCAGCAGATGGACGAAGCCAGTCTTTACTCTGTTACATGAGTAATTGCAGAGATGTGATTTAGAGATGGAAAAAAAGTGCTTGTTAATCTAGAAACCTCTTTTATCTGGAAAAACCTCCACAGATTCTTGAAAAGCCCAGTGCAAATTGTGAGCACAATTTGGGATCCCTGTTCTTGGTTTCGTGTTCTGAAATACTTGGTCTGCCCTGAGCAGCACCAGACATCAGGAAAATCTGGCTATCCTGTACGAAGTGTATCTCAGCTGGCTCTTTGTTGAAGCTATTTATGACTTTTGTAAATGCTGTTGCAATCATGATCTACAGTGTGTCCTCAGGCCTGCTTGAGTGTTTATTAGTTTATTGTTTTGCGTAGTGTATTAAAAGCTTTTCTGTTCCATTTAAAGTTTGATCTGTAACTCAATGCTTAGGATGCCCCACGTGTAAGGCAGAGTTACGGAGCAGGAGGTTAGGCTGTGGTATCCCTTTCCTGCTGTGTTGCTGCCTTGGCATATTATCTGTCTGACAACTTTGGTAGATGAGTATCTGAAGAGAGAGTGAAAGACAACAATGAGATTTTGTTTTCTCATCTTCTGTATTAGGCATCTCATCCTCCTCTTATGGTGGGTTTTTCTGTTTCAGTTTATGTCTCAGTGGGAAATATTCCAATTAACTTACGTCACAGATGTACCTTGTTGAAGATCAGGGCTCATTTTGCCAGGCTCTGCTACAGTTTTGTTATGTGGAAGTTTTTTTTAAAACAGCAATGCCCTCTCTTTTATGGAATTTATTATAATAATGCTGTAACTCCATAGTACTTGAAGCTCTGTTTATGGTCAGTTGCGCTGTTTTGTCTCCAGCCTATTGCTCAATTCTCTTCCAGCTGTAACCCCCATTGTATTTTCTGACTGCTAAAATTGGGGCTGGTTTTCTCCTGTGCTATCCAGTGTCCTTCCAGTCAGTGACATGGTTGCTCAGTTGGAGATTTTAGGCAGGTACAGCTCCATTCTTGACTTTTTATTGAATGTTGGCCTGTGTGCACTCTGGATGCACTTCTGTTTTATTCATATGTAAAGATGCTCTGCCAATATCACTATGGAACATCTTTGGTTTTTCTAGAAGGATGGCCTATTTTGCTGAAGTTTACAAATCATATTTAAGTATATGTGATTCTTCATTACCCAGCTGACAACATAAAGGGTTAGTCTTCTAACTAACATACAGGGTATTTTTCTTTCAATGAAAGGTTGTGTTGATGAAACTTGTTCAGGTAAACCTTGTAAATGCTTTGTCCTTGAGCAGTATTCAGTCACTTGTAGTCAGGGTAAAGATACTTTCTTTTTCTATAGATTATGGTGAAGTATATTATGAGGTAATAGTTGTTTTGTATTGCACTTTCTGTTCTTTGTAAACGGCCCATAACTCATCATTCTCCAGCTGTCTTGCTCACAATATGCATTTCAGACAAAATGAAATCTAACAAATAAGTGCAAAAAGAGCTTAATTACTTACCTTTAAAGTTAATACTAACCAGCAGACTCAGTTTAGTTTCTGATAGATTTCTGCTATTGGCCATGTTGAAAAGTTGAGCTTCCTTAAATTACATGTTACTTACATCTTCTCGTTGTGTTTGAATCACTTTGATCTGTAGCTCTACTGAGGATTTTGTTCTCTGCTTTGACCTTTGTGCAGGGGTTCAGAGCTCTTTACTTTGTCTGACACTATAGCAAGTGAGTGTATTTTGAGATGTTGTCTTTAGTTATTTGACAGACTTCATGGGTGCAGTCTCAGGTGCTTCAAAAGCGCTTCTGTAAACGGCTGGTTCCCCTGATAGTAATTACACTCACTTTGGATGTGACTGGCAAAGGAACAAACCCGCGTGGGATGGAGTTCAGGACACCTGGCAGTGTCACCTCTCTCCCACTGCCAGCGGGACGTGTGACAGGTCCATCTGACCCTCTGCGAGGAGCGGGGGGAGCTGTGGCTGCTCCAGACTCTGCCTTTTGTCATCTCCACCTCTGTGTCCTGTCTGGGAAAAACCCTCTGAAGAGTTTCTCGAGATATTGCAGGTTAAATAAAGGCATGAACTCAATCCTTCTGGAAGGCTTGTGAGGCGAAATGGAACATAATCACCTTACAATCATTTTAGGGATTATTGTAATTTTTTCTCATTGCATGTTATTATATACTGCTTCATGCATGGGATATGACACTAGAAAGAACTGCTTGTCTTCTGTTGTAATTTGCCTTCTTTCTGCTAGAGGGAGAAGAATTGATATGATGATAAGTTTACGGGGATAATATGGAATGTTCTCTAGAAAATTTCCTACTGGTTTCTGCCGCATGTGGTGCCTTAACACACACAATAATAAAAAAAAAAAAAAAGAAAGAGACAAGCAAGCTAATGAACCAAGAATGGAGTACCACTTAGGATATTTTTTAATTTGTATTTTTTAAAATTAATGCCTCTTAACTTTTGATAGAAATTATTAAAGCAAGAGCCATTTGTTGTAAACAAGTTTCCCATCCCCCACCGTAAAAATGTGGAATGTCTTTCTCTTTCTTCTGCTAAAACATCTGGGGCTCAGTGAAATCAGCCTGTGGAGAAATTAAATGAAATGTTGCATTTCTGTGTTGTCAGATGTCTGTCAGCTGCTAGTAAGAAGAATATTAAATAAATCCTTTAGGCTCTAACTGCATGGCTTACCATAGGGTTAGGGATAAATCAAGTTCTCTGTTTTAAATTGACAGCTTCTCCCAAATGGGAAAAAAAAAATTGGTGGTAGTTGATGTTAGTTAAGAGATCTATATTATCTAGAGATAAAAGTATGCATGTTTATATGTATATAAATATATCCATAATACACAGGCATATAGATAACATAGATGCAGTATAGATACAATCTATCCATATGTTGCATATAGATTCTATAAACATGTAATATCTATGTACATTTTAATGTGTGCATAACATTTTCTTTCTGTCCATAAAAACTCACTTGTATTTTTTATATTTATAATGCCTTTATTCTAATGTATTTGACTTCTAGTTGTTAAAATATTTGCTCATTTCTTTGCATGTTACTTGGTAAAATGCTCAAAAAATATATCAGATGTGGGGTGATTGTGCTCCTTTTTATTAATGGGTAGGACAGTTGGTGAATAAAAATCAGTTCTAGAGATTGAAGTAGGCAGTTCAGCTACAGAGAATAATATTTTTCTTATTGTCTACATTTTATAATGGAAAATATGGAAATTATTTCTCTGATGTCAGCTGAAGAATATATGAAGGGGATCACAAAAGAAATCTGTGATAATCTTATGTACATAACTATCCAGCATGACATTTAATTTTTTCAGTCTATGGCAAGGTTACATTTATTGCAGTTTGCATTAGGGGCTCCATAATGTTGTCTTCCTTAAACCTTGCAAAAGATCTAATTCAGTGGAACCAACTATTTTCTCTTTATTGGTTTCTCCTAGTAGTTTAAAACATGGAAGAAGAAGTGGCGATCAGGTGATTGTTTGGTTAATAGGTAGGTTGGTTTGATGGTGGATATTTTTTCATCTTTTTAGATGAGTTTTGATACCAACTACTGTGCAGATACGTGTTTGTGTGCTATACGGCAGAGCAGATCCAAGAAAATTCTTAGTAGGAAAATTTAAAAACTGTACTTTGTGTTTGCTGGTAGGCTTCAGTAACAGATCACATTTCTCGCTAAGCCTTACAGTACTTTCCATGTGTAAATATATTTTCTTTAATGTATTCTGCCCTAGATGTTGTGTCTCAGATGAGAGAATTAATTAGATGGGGAATTCCAGGGCTGGATTATGTCAATGGCAAGTGAATCAACTTCTCTTCAGTTGCTGTTAAGTTCTTTTTAAGATTAGTATAATTACTCTCGTTTCACAGGCGTAGAAACTGATTCGGAAAAGCGGAGTTACTTGCATGGATTTGTAGGAGCCTTTTGAAGCACATCTGGCCCCATGCAAAGGAGGATGCTGGGAGCACCGAGCTGTTCCTGGAACTGCCGCGTGGGTGTCTGTGGGTGCCAATTAAACATCTCCGGTGCCATGGGGCAGACAAACAGCTCCAGAACCTTTGCAGGTCAGCTCTGTCCATGGCACAGTGTCTGCTGCACTTAACACGCGGCTGTTACTTGAACCGTGTGGGATCCACACTGTGAATCCATGGCCCACTTCACAGTGTTTAGATGTGCTTAGATGTGCCTGAGATTTCTCTTTCCCCTCTTTCCACTTTCTCAAGCCAAGTTTTCATGTTGTCTTCGACAGCTGGAAACACTGAAGAAAGGAGTGAGGAGAGGGATTTGAGGCAAGTGTTGTTTTGTGTCCCATTGAAATGCAAGTGGCTCTTTATGTGTCAGGATGTACAAGCAGGAGGAAAAGAATAGAGAAATGTGTGAGCAGAGGTGAAGAACTGTCATTGCTCTCCACTACTGAATAGGCCGAGTAGGCTGATGTCATTGTGACCATAGGAACAAAAAAACCCCAGAGAGATGCTGGGCTTGATTACATCAGTTCATAAAATGGGCTTTGCTTTCCTCTTTGCACTACCAGCTGTGATGCAAACGCTGATGTAATGCAAGAACACTTAGTAAAAGTGCAAAACAACCATGTTGTAATTTTTTTAGCATCAGAGAGGATTCTTTGTTACTGAAGGAATGGTGATTGTGCCACTCATTTCAGTAAGTACCTTTTATAACAGTTGACTAGATGATATTCAGCTGGACTGGCAGAGACATTTTCATCTTCTGATGCTCTTTCTAACACAATCCGTGGTTGAAATGGAAAATTTTACTTCTTCATCTTCTTTTACACATACACAGGAACTTGAATAGAGAAGAATGGAAGTCCTGCACTATTTTAATGCATTGAAATGTGCAAATATACTTCCTTTTTTTGTTATTGAACTTCCTGCTTATTCTGCCAATATATATGAGAATTTGAATGAGTCCTGCTAAGAATGCTTATTGAAGCAGGGTTCCCAGCTTGCTGCAGTGGGGGACTTGGGCTCAGTTCGAGCAGCTAGATTGGCCAATACTGAAACATCTGCTGTTTACCTTTTGCAGTTTGTTTCAGGAACATGGGGAAATAAGGCTCTGCACCCTTACAGGGCTATTTGCCAAATGAGAGCTTGAATGCGTTTTGATGTAGGGTAATGGTACATGAACATACAGGTATTGTAATGAAGTTATCTGGGGATTTAGTAAACGTGTAGTTGTGTTGCAGAACTTTTTACTGTCTCTGGTAAATGGGAGCTATCAGTGTAAGATTGGTTATCCTGTACATCACATCTGAATTTCATACTTTACCAGCATGGTTTGAGAAACGTTTAGAATGTGGCTTTCACAGGGACTTAGATGATGTGTACTGTGGAATGCCCTTAATAAAAGCGAACCATTAAGTGTATTTTGAAAATAATATTGATTTAGCACATGGGAAATAACAATAAGTATTCTATTTAGCATAATAAAAAACGTGGAAGAGGAGGGTCTTTTTTGGAGAGGAACTTGGCATTGTGAAGAAGTGAGTGCATCCTGGGTCATTTTGCCAATGCAACTCTATAACCATGTACGCATAAAACATCAGCTTGGAACACTTAATCTAAAATGTTGGGCATTTCTCCTTTAAAACTCTGTCTTGCCTGCTTTTGAAAAAAGGAGAGTTAGGCAGTTTAAAATTTTGTTTCTTATGCTATATAAATAGTTAAGGACTTTCTGTTAATATCATACTAAAATCATCAGCCAGTTCTTCAAATCAGATGTTGTTTACATGAGAAAATAATTTTTTGATGTATTTCATTCTCAAATTAGGAAAAAACCCATAGCTGCCCACAAAATTTACAGTTCTCCAAAGAGTATACGAAAATTATATTAAAAAAGAAAAGGGAGGAGGGGTGAGAAGCAAGCACTCAAATTTCCATGGAAGCTCTGTGTTTATGTAAAGTACAGCAGCTGCACTGCAAATTCCCCTCTCTGGATGACCTCAGTTCTGAACAAGACAGACTGTTCTGGGTGCAGGTGTGATTACTGAATTATTTGTTCTGTTTTAGTGTCAGTCAGTTACAGAGAAGTATTATGGGTAAAATTTGTATCCACTGAATAAAGTGAATTGGTAGATTTGGTATTCCACAGTTCACTATGTGCCTTCCTGCTATAGCAGAAATAGTTTATTTTATTCTCTTGAATTGCATTAGTTGAATAGGACAGACAAGAGGAAGTGACTCCAGCAACAACTTCTGAATACATCAGGCAGGCAGAAAGGCAGGATTGCACTGAAGATGGTGCTGGACATAAAAGACAGTTTTGACAGCTGAATTCGGATTTTTTTTTTTTTTTTAAGAGGTTTGTATATGTTGTTGGAATTGAGAATTTTGGGTTTCTTCTCTGTGCTTCATGAGAAATAGAGCTGTGAGAAATGCTCACTCCTAACACATGTGTATCCAGTCAGCCTTGGTTTGAATGTGATTATTCTTGTGAACTTGCCAGCGGTTTTCCAGCCTACCTTGGATCACATTGGTCTTTGCCAGGTGTCTGTACTTATTTATCTCCTGTGTGCCTTTTATCTCTTACCAGTTTATGCAAGTTTATAGGACAATCCTTTTCTTTCGTAAGTGTTTAGTGTAGACTGCCAGAGAGCAGGACTGACGTACTGAAACGTGGCTGCTTTTCTCACCCTTGTCTCCAACCAGACAGGTGCAGTCAGACTGGGGAACCCAGGTTCCTGAACACCTGATGGGCAGGATGTCGGCTTTTTGGGGTCTTGGAAGAATCAGCACAGATCTAGAACCCACAAAAGCGAGTCCTTGTAGAAAGAGGGGTGTAGTTTTCTCCGAATAATTAGCAAATTAAGTGTCTGCTTTGGCAACAATTTAAGAGAGAACTATTTACCATAAGATGCATGACTTCAGCAGCCAAGGCAAACTTGCACTTCTAGGAGGTCTCCCTTTATCATTCAAAGGGCAATAAAAAGACATGGCATTTCAGGTGAGTGGTAATCCTGTAAGGGTTAAAGGAGTGATGGCAATGGTGTCTTAATGCATCCACTCTTCTGATCCTTCTCTTCAAACATGGTCCTGACAGGGCTGGCTTCATGTGAGGCACAGGGCATTAGTACAGAAATGTGTCTGAGAATTTGGTAACATTTTTTAAAAGGAAAGGGGATCAATGTTAAGACTCATATTCAAACAGCAATGTACTCATAAACGCTTTTGTGTTTAATGAGTTTGCTATTGCACTGTGTGCTTTAAGTAAAAAATAGATGGAAAATGGAAGGAAGTTTCTGAGACTGATTTTAAATACTGGTCTTGTTTCTGATCCAGTGCAGTGTCTTTAAATGATCTGACTCTAATTGAAGACATATAGGGAAATGGCTCAGATATCGCTCAGGATTTAACAAGGGTTTTAGGTGAGTAATGAATGATAAACAGGTCAAAGGAACGTGTAGTCCAGTGTACTCATAGCATAGCATGATTCTCCAGGGCATGAGAATTGCCTATTTTTCTTTTAAACCATTTGAAGCAGACAGATCTTCCTCATGAAATTGGTAATGCACTCATGGTAGGACTTGGAAACACATCAACATTTCTAATGGTGGGAAGCAGTGGAAGAGGGATTTGGCAGGGTCAAGGACAGCTCAAACACCACCCACTGCTGTTGGTGTTGGGAGTAGTGAGACACTGTGGTAAACAGCTGGGATTTCTCTGAGTCATTCATTCTCAGTTCCCACCTCACCGCTCTGTCTACGTGTGTGGGTGGCCAGGTACGTTTCTAGGCAAGGAAGTCATTAAAATTGATGTCATATCTCACAGTCATGTTAGGGGGGAGAGGGGACGTGATTGCATCTTTCTCTTACCTGGTTTGGAGCCTTTGTGCACTCACCTACCTGATGTACGTGACCATCAGTAAAAAGGGCAGGGGAGCAACACAGAGATGGCCAGTTATTGTCCCTCCTGAGGATACCACAGCTTGTATCTTTAGTGTCACCCATCTGTGGCATGCCAGGCATTAGGCTGCACACCCCTCTTACGGTGCAGGAAGGGTCTTTTTCAGAAATAGAATTGTGAGTGTCTTTGTAGTATTGTATTCATTTGCCCATCTGCTTTCTGAGGGGTGGATGGTGGTTTTAGGTTAATAGCAGTTGATCTGATCAAGGGTATAAAGGTTAGGGGTGATACAATTAGGGGCATGTTAGCTTCAGCAGATAGCATGGCTTGTGCTTGAACCAGTTCTGCCTCCTGTTGAGAAAAACTGGTGCAATAATAAAGTGTCAAGGCTGGGTGTCTTGGAGCTTGCTGAAGGTCACAAGTCAGAGTTCATGGGGTGCTCACTGTCCAGCACTGAAAGCTTGTGTGTATGTTTACAGCAGGATTGGAGATTTTGCTTCAGAAAAGGCCCTCCCTGCAGAAACTTAGGGCAAGGTTGCTATCTCAGCATGAGGTTACAGTAACCTGGAATAGTATTTGGTGTGTATGTTCTTTTGTTGGTGTAGGGTAGAGCAGAGAGTCATCCTGCTCCTTTTGCTAACAAAATCTGACACACCTGAGCCCAGGGTGGCCAGCGGGAAGGAGATATTGAAACCCCCCAGTGAGTGAGGTAGTACTATCCAGCACTCAAACAAGTTATATATAAATTGAGATAAATAAGAATTGTTTCTTTATGATCTTTGAGTTCATTTGCATGTTTCTCTTTTGTTCTTTCAGGTAAGGCAGTGAAGTCTAACTGCTCCAAAAGAAGAAGGTCTGGAAAGAAAATGTCTCTGGCAAATAAGTATCAGGTAACACTGGTAGTGGGGAAGCTTCTTAATTTTTAAAATATTTATCTGAACCAGTCTTTATGAACTGAGTTACACCTAAATTTGAAGTTACAGATTCAGAGGAAGGAAATCTTGAGCTCTTAGTCACTGAAACCAGAAAAGTGCCTGCTTTTCATTTTTATGTAAAGTGCTACTGCTTTTGATATGCAAATGGTGCACTGTACTCTGTAACCTCAGTCTTTTAGATAGCAAAAGGAAGGGCAGAGAAAAATGTGTGTGGTGCAGGAATTCAAATGATACGGAGGCAGGGTTCCTACTCTTGTTCACAATGCAGCCCTAAATTCCAGTAAAGCACAAAGAGATCAAATCAGCTTGGACTCTGAGGGCAGGGATTGCCCAGTGTCGTAAAGGGCATTTGATAATTCCTACATGCCATGAGTATAAAAGGTAACTGAGATGGCTGAATGCTAAAGTAGCTGGAGCAAGCAGTAATAGAACTGAGTGGGTTGTAGCTGAGCGACAGCTCATCATATAATCATCATGTTTTCCACTTAGAGCATCTCTGAAAAACAAGAAGGATGGTTTAATTCTTTTCGGTTTTCCTCTAAAAAGAGATTTTGAGTAATTGTTTTTTTGGAAAACCTTCATTGACATGTGGGCTATAGGTACCTGTTTTGAGTGATAGAAGAGTTATTGCCTGTGATTCAAAATATATTCTCTCTCACATACACACCTCATTAAATCATAGGGAGAATTTCCCTTAGTCATTTTTCTTTTTCCTTAATTGCCTTCTCTTGCACGGAGGTCAGGCTGGCTCTGCTGGCATTTCACAGTGTAGAAGCAATCACCGAGGAAAGCACAGACTTGTGCATGTTTTGGTGTCTTTGATGCTCTCCATTCTTTCTCCTGCCCACGTCTCATCGCTGAGGAGCTGCCAGAAGGATCCCAGATGGGCACAGATGGCACCTGAGTGGCTCTCTGAGGGCAGCCCCCTGCCCTTCCCATGGCTCAGCTGTACCATGGTGGGGAGCCAGGCTGTTGTCCCCCCTTCTTCTCCCTTAGTCCTCAGCTCCAAGAAGCTGATAGAGGAGAAACAATGGTTCTGTGATTATATAAAGCAGTAGCAGGTTCCCATTTTTTACAGGAAGCTCTCACTAACCTCCAAGTCAGTCTTTTTTTTAGCATTATCAGGCTTTATTAGGTGGAATACGATTTAAAGGAAAATGGGTCTCATGAGATGAAGCTAAAATCAATAGGAGATTGCACTTTATGCTGTGAGTCTTTAGGAATCCATATGTACTGTGTGGTCTGCTTTTGGTTTGGGAGCTTGTCAGGTTTTGTATCCAGAGGTAAGCTTTGCAGTCAATAAAATATGATTCTTTTAAAAGTGAAATTGTATTTTTTATTTTTAAAAGTGAAGCTGTCCCTATGAAGTTGATGAGGTGTTGTAAGAATCTCTTGAAGGGTGAAGCTATGGCTGTGTTTCCCTGTGAAGTCAGCAAACTGGGTGGTTGGTGCAGAGTGTAAGAGAGTAACTTCAAGTGCTTGCTTTTGTGTTCTTTCAGAAGGGGTACCTCTGTGTGCAGCAGTGCACTCCACTGAATTGCTAAAGTTTGTGCAGCTCTCTAGCAATAGGTTTTCCTACTGCAACCCACCACTGAAGTGTCTACATGCCAGTAAATTGCTTTGCTGATGGCTTTCAGTTACTGTTGGGGTGGGGGGCGTTGTAAAAAGGTGTAAAAAGGTCAGTCAAACATTTGCTGTGTTTTCTGTGACTTCTTGCTGTTACTACAGGTGCTGACACATAACCAGACAGCTGCCTCAAAGTGCTCTGGGAGCTAAAGGGAATGTACAGAAAGCTTTCCAGTATCTTGGTGATACTGCTTCTGTCACCAAAAGCTTCATGAGTCATCAGAGATTGTCACATTTTGGTTATGCCATAAACAAGACGCAGGTTGAATTTTGAAAGTATTAATAACCTTTAAAGGAACTTACTGTAACTGTTTCATGTTCTTTCCGGAAGAATTTTCTTGTGGTTGTTTCAGCTTGACTCTAGTGCCATTTGTTTTTCTTTCATTATGGATGAATCATCAAATAGCTGAATGTAGAATTGAATACTGAGGTCAAATTCATTGCTTGTATTGGCAATTACAATTTCATTTAAATCTGTAGTTCACACTTAAAAGAAACTGTGGCTTTTGCTCTGGCCTCTGCATTGAAAGACACATTTGGTATCTGCTTGCCCATTGTTTGTGCTGTCATATGAATTAAACCCAATTAGGAAGACACCAATATACTTCCTTTCATTTTCCTCACCTCTGTTTTATTACCCAGTGGATGCATGCAAACATCCAGGGATGGTGTTAACAGGAGGCAGAGAAACCACGAGAGACCTTCCTCTGCAGTCCCTTCTGTATTCATTCTTTCCCTTCAGGTTTTTGCTATCTGGAGAGAGACTTGTTCTGGCTATTTTTTAACTTCTGCAGTTGAAACAGCTTTTAATGGACCTTCAGAGAGACCAAGGGGCACTTTGATGGACAGTGACACTCTGAGTAGTCCTTCCACGTGTGCTGTTTCTAACTGAGTGTTGTGAGTGTGCAGCAGCTGAGCAGGATGAGAGGGCACCAGGACAGCAGAGCAGCATTACTGATGCACCACTTGCTCTCAATGATTTATGGGTGTGACTGTAATGTGTGTGTGAAGGAAATGCTGCTATTGCAAAGGAATCAGATGAACTCACAGATCTTGAGCACCATTTTTCAGCTATGAGAATTTTGGCGTTATTATGTGTACTTGTACAGTCTGCACATAACAACAGAAACACTACAGTGAAACTGAGGTGAAGTTTGGGTAACGTTTCAGTCTAGAAGTTTGAAATAAAGGCTTTGGCAAAAGTGGAAAAAGTATCTGGACAATCTCTTTAAAATGTCTAAATTTAGCATTTTGGATTGTTTCCTATAATGCTGGGAATCAAAGGTGTGTTATATTTAGTCAAAAATATCAGTAAAATTTTGCATGTGAAGTTCAGTAGGAACTTGTTAAAGTGTGCATGTAAGGTCCCAACAGCATGGAGTTGTATCTTCATTTTCTAAACCTAAAATATGTTGGTTTTGTGACCACCACCACCACTTGGAAATACTCTGTGTATGAATATGGAGACTCCTTAGTTCTTTCTGGTCAGGTTACCATGGCTGTTTTCCCTTTTCAGTGCAGTTCCACAGAATAGTGAACGTAATATTCTAGGTGGCTGCCATGAGTTCACCAGGTGAGAGCTCAACTCAGCCTGTGGAGCAGGTAGTGTCTAAGGGCTTTAAATATGTCCAGCAAAGGTGTGTTATGTTGAAATACATTTGTGCAACAGCATATACTTGGAAAAAGTATAGCTGAGAGAGTGGAAAAGGAAAATAGAAAAGTTTCTTAGTCTGTCTTTTTTTGTAAAAGAAATACATTTAACAAATATGTGGCTTTCTTACATAAATACACAATTGCTTTCTCTTTTTCATAGAGGAGAAAGTGTAACTAGGAGGGATAAAACTTAAAAGAATTGCGAGAATTCACAATTCATATTCTTAGTATTTAAAAATTATAAGAATGAAAGCCCTAAAAACTTTACAAGATTATGTTTTAAGACTTAGATTAATGATGCATAGACTAATAGAGGAGCGGTATTAGTCAGCGTCGAAGAAAAAATGGTATTTGGTCACAGTATTGCTAAACAGGCTGTAAAAAATGAGTATGTGCAGGTCATTTTTGCTTTCTTAGCAGGTAACGCAGGTTAAAACTAGATAAACTATAAGATGCTCACATCCAGTCAGGATGCAAAACACTTGAGATAAAGCTCATTAAACCACTCAGGTCTATGCTTCATGGTTAATTTAATTAATATTGAGGATTCTTTTAGATCAGTCTGCAATGCTTGTTGGTTTTGGGGTTATTGGTTTTTTAAATCATATTAATTTTTTTGAACAAAATGAGTAGTTCTCAATCTGCAGGTGAATTTTTCATGAGTAGGAAGAAACTAAATGTATTGGATCTGCTGGAATAATTTACTCAGTTCTGCTACTGACAGAACTGGTCAAACTGGTGGAAAACCAGCCCTCCAAACTGGATTTTGAGGTGTATTTCCTTTGTTTATCTGAACCAAACAGGAAGGGGGCTGGATTCCCAAGAAGCTGTCATCTGATGTACATAGCATAGAATTATTTCTTCCATAATAGTGCTACAGATAAATATTCCAGGGTCAGAGTGTGTGGTGGGTGTGACAAATGGATGCAGAACAGTAAATTAGTGTCACTTTTGGAGTAAAAATGTAAAACTTGTTCTGCTCTTCTCTCCATCCTCACAGGCACATGATACAGCAGAGCTTCAAAATCAGCAGTAAATCAGCCAGACAGTTGCCTCCTACCTTCCTAAATAGACAAACGTATTAGAAACAGAAAGAGGGGCCTACCTACCTCATTCCTGTGAGTAGCTATAAACTTCCCCTGCACCCCTCAAATCAGCATCTGCCAAGTAGTTGTTTTGGAATGCTGAGCATAAGGATATGGCAAAGAAAACAAAAATTTTACTTTGTTTTCTTGTTGGCAACAATTAAGTGTAGCCAACCAAAGAAAACAACTAAAATTATTAACAGGCTACCAGCATGCCTATTGCCTGTGGCTACACAGAGCTGCTGGATGATGCGTTGTTACTCATTAACTGAACCTTTATCTGTGCTTCCTAAAGCTTGGATGCTGCATAAGTCCCTAAAACCATCCATATCGTAGCCATGTTAAACTGCTGCTGCAGTTGATGCAGTTCTGCAGTTGATGTGTCACTGCAGAAGCTGTTTTGGGCTTACTTCTTTGCTTTTATATTTCTTAGCAGTTCATTCTGTAATAACGTGGTGTAACCCATTGTGAGGCTTAAAGACCCCCAGAGTGACCCCCTTGGTCAGTGCAGTGAACAGAGCAAGGTTTGCTAAATAGCTGCTGTGTAGCTGATACTCACCTGCTCTGAACAGCCTTTTCCTTGCTGACTTCTCTGTCCTTTCTCCAGGGAGAAGGTGGGTTTGCTGCTGTGGATGCCTGCCTCGTTTGCTTCACCAAAATGCGTTAGGGCATGCAGGAGAGAGGGGAGACTTTAGCAAGTAGAACCTATCATGGTGAGTCAGATTTTGTCCCTGCTTTTGTTGTAGAGCTTCTCAGTGTCGCTACATTGCTTAAACCAAACAGTTCACACAGAAATACCTCTTCCCTGCAAGTATGTTACACGTAACACTTCCTTGGCAGCAGTGCTGGATTGAGAGGTTCTTCCCAACTGCTTTTGCCTCCCCTGCCACATGAGGTCCACAAAAGTGCTTGGTGGGGGGGGGGGGGGNAAATTAAAGCAGCAAATTGAATGGGGCTGAAAATAATTACTCTCTACCGTGTACACATGAAAAGTATGAGAAACTGTGGTCTGTAGTTTGGTTTGGAACCACAGCATCTGTCTTGAACATTACACTAAAATTAAGTATGTGGGAACTGTATTTTTAATTTTGAGTTGCTAAATACCCTCTAAAATACCTCGTAGAGATTAATTATCCATTACTACAGATTAAGTTTTCTGTCATCATTCGCTGGGATTGTGAAGGAGTCCCAGCAGAACTCCTGACAGTCCATGGCACTGCAGCATGGACATTGTATCTGCCCTGGTGTCTTCATTTAATGGATTTATTTCTAATTTTGAAGCTTAACCTTGGGTTTGAAATGCACTGCAAAGAACTTTCTCAACAGCAATAGAAAGTAATGAAACATAGTTTGCTATGGAAGCATTGCCCTTCTCCCTCCTCCTCCTCCTCATCATAATAATTCTGTCTGTCCCCTGTCTTGCCTTCTTTATTGCCTTCATTTCTCCAGGTTTTCCTAGCCTCCCACTTCTCTGTTATCTCAGTTTTCACATCATCTCAGTACCTTGTAAGGATGTGTCAGGTCAAGCTTCTGGGCAGAGGCTTCCCACATACTGCACTCAGATCAGCCTAAGCACTTGTGCATCTGCAAGTATGACAGTTTTGAATTAATTCAGGATTAGTTTAAACAAAAGCAAATGCAGCATCTTCCGCAAAAATGTATACTTACAAGCAAACCTTCATACCAACTACGTGTAAACAGACTGGATTGTGTGGATAAGCAAAAAAGCAAAGTTAGAAATCACAAATCTTTCTTTCCTACTTTCAAGCATGAATTTCTCCAGTTCCTGTGTTGTTTTGGGGTGTTTTTTATTTTGTCTTTTTTTTTTTGTCTCTGACTGCCAAAGGTCTCTGCTTGAACACAGATTCTTTGTCTCTTCCTTTCAGAAGTGGGACTTGATGTTCCAAAGTGTCTTAAGGCTCTTGAACTATTGCTGAGCTCATCAGTTCTCTCTATAGCTGATGCACAAAATTTTTCTAAGCTCCACCCTCCTCTATGCATACTGGATTTTATTTAAGCTGTTGAGGATTAAGTATGGTGTTAGTAAAACCTTTGGGATTCTTGCTGAGAATTGTATAAGTATCCATTTTGATCACGGAGAAGAAGATGTATCCATGTGTTGCATATAGAATTTTTCCTTCGGAACCATTGTCACTTCAGAAGTCCCTGTGAGTTTGGACACTGCACTCAGCATCTGTGAGTCCCTGTCTTTCTACTTGGGTGTCAGACTACTTTTTTTTTGTCCTTGCTGGATCACCAGCACTGAACAGATTGCATTGCTCTGTTCTGCTGGGACAAAGTCAATCCATGTTAATGGCTTCTTTAATCTTTTAAAAGTGATTATTTTATTTGGGGCAGTGGCTCCAGCCAATTCCATTCTCTTGCTAGTGATAGTAGTCAAGTAGAGATAAGCCCTGCCTGCATAAGACAAGTCAGACTCTAATCTTGCCTCATTTTGTGCCTAATTTAACTGAAAAAAGAATTCTAAACTTGGTTCTCAGAAGTCATAACATTGCACGGCTCATGTGGTTTACCTTCTCCAACCTTGATTTCAGGTAATACTGGTTAGCACTGTATACACTATTAACTCTTATATGTCTAATCTAAACCGAATTTATCTGATGCATCTTGTTTGTGCATCTGAATTGTCTAATTCTACTGTATACTTTTGTTAGATTTTGGTTTTTAAGATCCAGAAGAGTAGAAAATTAGAGTACACTGAGGAACCTGCAGAGCTGAAGGAAAAGGAGGAAATTCAATTATCTATTATTCCACCTTGCATCTAATTTTATTTTAATGGTAAAAGTCTCTTTTAAGCTATTAATTATTTTTGTAAAAATAGATCCTTCTTGGATATTCCTTTTACCATTTTTACAGAACTTATTTCTCTGGGTGTCCTCTGATGCCCTGGTTTAGATGGCTAAATCTTCAAGTCACGGGTGCCGTTGTGTTGCTGTCTTGAACTCTGGGAGCCATTCAGGTCCTACGAAGCTCAGTGTCTACTTGAGCAAGGTGGGGTTCTGGCTTGTAAATAAGCCCAAGTATCTCTCACCCTTCCTCCCAATGCCTCCCCTTTGCTCCTCCTTTGCAAAGGAATTTCCAGGTTCTAGTTGGTTTTACACATCTGCATCAGGCATCTGCTGTTTCCAGCAGGGCTGGTGCCAGCATCGCCCAAAGCACAACAAACTGCTGCCTACAAGTTGTTAGCAAACTGCCTTCTTTGGGATGTAGGCCATGTCCCAGAACTTTCCTGTAGTGAGGAGGTGGTTATCACTTTTAATTTTCTGATGCAGTTACTATAACTTGTAGTCAGAGTGATAAGACACAAATGTTATTCCATTTTATTTAAGTGCCATCTTGGTTGTTGCTGTGGTAGTATTTTTACAGAAGTTGGCTTATTATAGAGCAGTGGCATTTGGTTTTGCATGTAACTGGGACACATTACCTGCCACTACAGGCAGCTTACTCTTGAATTCATCATTTGGCACTTACTGTTCATTTTAGGCTGATTTAAGATGATGTACCATTTGATTATAGTCTGAATTTCAATATTGAATTTGCCCTAGGAATCCTCATTAAGATACAATTAATAAAGACTAACTGCTGCATTAGGATACTTGGGCAGCTCTGCCTAATGTGGGTGGAAGTAGAACTGTGTTTTAATTACAGGCAATGCTCTGTCATTTTGAGATTTAATTTCTAGTTGGATTGGTTATTTTAATAACTGTCTATTATCACTTACAATTATATTATATTATAGCAACAATATTGTTATAGCAAGAGGTACATACTGTCACTGAGTGCAAACATGGAGACTAGCAAACATAAACATTCCAGTCAGTGCTCTTTACCTCTGCTACATGCCTTTACAGCTTTCATCACTTATTTTGTCAGTGTGAACTCAACTAATTTACTCAGTTCCTGTGAAATCAAAATACTTTTGCTATATATTAGAAGCAGAGTAAACCACTTTTAAGTCATATTGCACAGTGAGAAATGAGATTCATTCTCTTTTGCAGAAACTGTTTAAATCCTGTTTTTTACCGCTGAACCCATGTCTTTAAAGCACAAACTTCACAGAGATTTTCAGGCTAGCGTATTTCTTCTCGTAGCCAGTACTGTCCAAGGTAGTTTCTCATGGAATTTCAGGAAATTTTTGTTTGTCTTGAAGATTTTTTTTTCACAGTAAAACTGTTTTTCTGAGGTAGGTAGTTCTAGACCTGGGTGAAAAGAATTAAATGTATCTTTTAAAAAAGCTGTTCTCCCTAGACTGTCTAACCATCAGGATGTAATTTAATTTAAAAATAAAGACTGGTTCAGTTCAGAGCAAGATCCTGACATTCTACAGAAATATATCTTAATCTAAGAAGGCCTTAAGATATTATACCTTGAAAATTACCAATATATAGAGCAGTAGAGGGATACAGTTTAAGTATTTGATGCAGTATTCTTTTATAGTATTTATACATTCCTTTTATAGTTATTTAGCATGAAGTCCATGAGAATTTCTCTTCCATTGGTTTTGCTGTTAATAATATGCTGTGTATATTAGCAGGGTGTCTGCAGACAAAAACAGAGACAGTGGCTGCATGACAAAAACATGATCTTTGTCTCTCTTGAGGTATTACTATTTTAGATAAGGTGGTTAGAATCTCTTTAATTTCTAATGTGTTAAACCTGTAAAATCAGAACAGTTCAAAATAAATGTGTCCATCTGTTCTGGATGCTGCATGGGTTCTGTAACAGAGTTTTAGCATTGCAGAACTAAATTATGGCCCAGCCTCAGTTCATTCAGAGTCATATTTGTGAGTAAATTCATGTGGTTTTGAATTACCTCTCTCGCAAAGCCAAAAAGGATTTCAGTAAATTAGACAAAAGCTATCCGTACCTGATCTCTTGGTGTTATTAATGAGGGCAGAGAGCATATGGATGGAGAAGCTGGCACTGTTTGTATTGCTAAAAGAAGAAAGAGCCAGTTGATGTGTTCATAGAGAAGACAGGGAGTAACTTGTTTCCAAGTAAATCATCTCCTCTCACAATTCTTTTGAGCTACCTCTGTATATTTAAAGCATGAAAAACTGACATAATTTTTTTCACATGGATGTTTAAAATCTTTGGAAACTTTACCCAGAGAGAATAAAGTTTTGAGTAACTACAGTAAGTTACAGCGTAAATTAGACAGTAGGATTCTAAAAGCATCACTTCTTGGAGCAGTTAGTTCTTTACAGAGGACTAGAGGAGCCTTAACACTCTTACAAGCTGAAATGACATTTGGCAAATAGTAAATTTCAAGACTGAGAAGGGTCAAACAAACACTGTGGTGAAGTTTCAGACACTTATTTCCTGGTCACATTTTGCTAAATTTGGAACTGAGTCTACATCCTTTGCAAAATGTGTACTGCATGTAATTACGTTCCAAATATTGTTTCACTGGAGGCTATGAGATTTGGCTGTTTCATTTGTGTTATTTATTGTTGCTGTGTTACAAAAATGAATTGTGCACTGGTGGTATAATAAACTAGCAAATGTCTTATTTGTCTTACTAAACAGGCAGGGATTAAAAGGATGTCTTATTAAAATGTCTTGGTTGAAAAGTTATGTGAGTAATTGGATAAATTTTTATGGTGAGGTATTTTATTTTGTGAGGGAATGATTTTTCCCTTTATGCAGAAATTAAGAGCGATTTACATTCTTCTCAGCAATTGTTGTTTAACCGAGATTTTATTGTGTACAAGAAATCATTTCAGTATTTTTTCATTGGTTCTGAAAGCATCTGCTGGGTTGCTCAATACTATGATGAGACAATTTGTTAGATACAATTTTGATTCTTGTGACAACTAAAGCATCACTGAGAGGAGGTGCCTCCCAAGAGGAAGCCACTTGTCTGTTTTGTGAAAGTTTGGCTGGTAGAGAAAAAAATCCCTGAAATTAGCACAGTACTTCTTTTCTACACAGTTTGCCAGAAGTTGTCTGGACAGTATAGTGCATACGTGTGTCTGGGCTGACTCTGGGATGTTCTGGTGGCTGCAGAAGTTTAGGGTATTAAAGGACAGAAATCCAAAGAAAATGATGCTTCCTTCGCTCTGCTGCTTGCAGAACAATTTCCTGCGAAGCTGATAGGATTTCCCAAATGAGTTTTCTACATGTGGAACTGGTTTATGTGAATTCATAGATATTAAGTGTGCCTTGAAGCATGCTGGTCTTTGTGTGTTGTTATTAACCAGAAGTAGATCGATAGGTCCAGACAAACTGAAGAGATTGGCACCCTCAGCATTGAGATCTGCCTTCTATTTCTGAAAAATGTTGGAGCTATTTATAAATTCGGAAGATCACAGGACTGTATGTGGCTTATCATGCTTATGCTTGTTAGTTCAGCTTCTGATGTACTATTGTAATTAACTTTATTCCTAGCTTTCACAATCACAAGGCTGTTTTTCTATTTTTAAGGCCTTCTGCAGGAATACTGGATATTTTATCTTCACTGAAGTGCTGTGGCACATTGCAAATGGTATATAAGGCTTAAGTGTTTCTCTTTATTTCTCTTCAGAGTACATAGTATACATTGTGCTGTTTGACTTCATAGCCAGCTTAGTAATGCCCAGGAGAAAGTTTCCAAGGCCTAGAAGGGAGAACAAAAGTACTATAAAAGCTAACCCCCAAATTTCATCTTTACGTCTCTACCCACAATGAGCAGGGGAGCTGCAAAAGATTTCAGTGTTTTTTGAGGCTGTTTAAAATATAGATGCAGGAGAAGGAAAAAGACTGCAGTTCCTCCCAGCTCTTCCTTAGCACATTATCACTCTTCAGAGCAATACATGCTCTGCATTTGTCCCGCTCAGCCAAGGCATGGTGAGTCTATCAACCTGTCTACAATCTTACCATTACAAACATGACTTCATTATTGCTTTTGCAAGTTAGCAAGACAAAGTGATATAATTCCAGCAGTTCAGGTATTTTTCTCAGCCAGGTTTCCCCAGTAAGAAACCTGATACACTACAGCTTCAGTCCTTACCTTTTTTGTCTCCACATGGAAAAAAAGGCCCTTGCTGAAGCCTTTGCTCCCATAGATGTGTGTGTTTTCATCTCATTGGTGTGTAACAGATGGATTAGTTCATGGAAAGAACTGAGAACAATGTGAGCAAATCTGTCCCTTAGTAAATTCTTGTAGTGGTTTGTAGAAGGCCTGATAGGACAGGAAGATTTCCAAGGTCAGCTTTCAGTGGTGACACTGGCTGGAGTGACATTCTATTAAGTGTCTGACTTTCCAGAGGTAAAGTATTATGGGAAAGTTTACTGCTTATCTCTAAGTAGCAATGGCAATTATAATATAAATTCTCTGAATGTCTTTCTGTTTGAGAGCTTAAATTCTATCATTTGAATTACAGAGAAGGTACAGAGCCAGATTTTCAACCTCCTGCTGCTGATTGTTTATATAACTTTGGGCCTTTTGACTGTGGCTTTACTTCAGGAGACTGACAGTCTAATTTAATCAAGCAGATGTGGATTTGTATATGTGGAGTAGATATTCAGTCACATAAGCTGTGTAAAAATTCACAGGTCAGATTCAGGACTGTTTGAATTTGCCCAAGAAGTTCTTTGCAACTAAGTCCCTTTTGGAGGAAATCTATTTATGGGAGTGGTATTTTTTTTCTTCCTTTTAGTTAAAGTCTCTAATCTTTGGAGATAATCATCATTAATGTTATGCATAAGAAAACAGTAGTTGATGTATAGTTTCTGAGTTGCATATATTACATTACACATAAGCAGATCCATTTCTATATTAATTAAAATACAAATACTAGTGGCATGAACGTACTTCTGATCCAAGTTCAAATATTTGACTATTTGGTGGTAGTGACCTCCCTCTTTTCTTGACATACCACTTTTACTTTGCAGCTAGTGCTTAAAAAACCAAATTATTATCGACTGGGTAGCTTGTACCTTTTTACATTTTCATGTGTCATGAACTCCCCACAGATAGTTTGCTTTTCAGTGTGTACTGACTGCAGCTCCGAGAAATGAGCTCATTCTGTCTGTCATGAAATGGAGAACACTGCTGTTAATTGACTGGTTCAGCAAACGGAAAAGCAAGCGGTTTTTCCCAAACATTTGTACATAAGAGAAAAGCTGACTCAAATGAGTGAATATTGCACATCTGCTGGTTTTGGCTGGGGTAGAGTTAATTTTCTTCACAGTGTCTGGTGTGGGGCTGTGCTTTGCATTCATGCTGAACACGGGGTTAATGATACAGAGATGTTTTTGTCATTGCCGAGCCAAGGCCTTTCCTGCTTTTCCTACTTCTAGGCTGGGGAGGGATCTGGGGGTGCCTGGGACGTTGTGAGGAGATGCAGCCAGGACAGGTGACTCCAACTGAGCACAGGGCTGTTCCAGACCCTGTGACATCCATGCCCTGTGTGTAAAGTGGAGCAAGAAGGAGGGACATCTGGAGTGATGGCGTTTGTGTTCCCCAGTCACCGTTCTGTGTGATGGGGCCCTGCCCTCCTGGGGATCGCTGAACACCTGCCCAACCATGGGAAGCACTGAACTGATTCCTTGTTTTGTTTGGCTTTTCCTATTGAACTATCTTAATCTCAGCCCAGGAGTTTTCCATCTTTTACCCCTCCAGTTCTCATCCCGGGTCCTGCTGGAGGGGGAGTGACCGAGGGGCTGCCTGGGGCTGGGCTGCTGCCTGGGGTCAAACACAACAGCACATACTCCCTGTCTGGCAGACTGACTGATTTAGTGCAAAGTGACTGACATCAAAAACAAAGCCATCATTTTTTCAAATAGGTTTCTGCAAAGCTAAACAGGGGAAATGAGAGTTCTGCTTCTTGCACTGTGGTTGGTCATTCCTTAAGGCACCAATCCGAAAAGCTCATATAGTTGGGTTTTTTGCAGGTGATGGAAGAACATGTTTCAAGCAAACTTTTTTTTTGTCAGTGGTTTGTTTTGGTTTTTTTGGTTTGTGTTTTTTTGGGTTGTGTTTTTTGTTTTGGGTTTGTACATTTGTTTTGTTTTGTGTGTTTTTGTTTTGTTGTTTGTGTTTGGTGGGGTTTCTTGTGGGTTTTTTAATTCCTTTTATGTGGTTTCTGTCCATTGAGCATCTGTCTTACGAAACACTACTGCCCTGTTGTTGGGGGACCAACTCCCTTCATCAAATCATCATTTTCTCTTTTTCCCTCCCTCCCACCTAGCCATTTGTGTTTCATACAAAACCTAAATGAACTTAAAGATCTTCATTGAAATCGTTCCTGCTCCACATCCACAACTTTATATTTTGAACCAACAGTAACAGAATTCTCTCTCTTCCTTGCATTTCTGGCTAATAAGCATCCCTGCTAGTCAGGCAGAGCCATTTTCTGCCATGAGTTTTTGAATAATTCCTAATAAATTGACAGTGGGTATTGTCCAAAGTGCTGAAACATTTGTTTCTAAAAATAATCAGCAACAACTCCCAATCAGCTCTGCTATGCATCTGGCTTCTGATCAGCAGCAAAGCAGAGGAGTTTGATCAATGCCTTTAAAATAAAGAAAAAAAAAAATTAAATGTATGAAAGAAAACAGTTTTTTGGATAGCTTAAAGGATTTTTTTTTAATGTATCTGTCGACTTTCCAAAGCTTTTATGACAAAAAGCAGAGAAAAATACAGGTATTTCTGAAATCCTTTCAGAATCCAATTTAAGATGTTTAAAAAATATATAAATATTTTTCTCTGCAGCAGATTAAATTGAAAGATATTTATATGCTGAAGCTTGCAGTAAGCTCTACAAACATGTCCTAATTCCTCAGAGTGATGTTGTCATCACGTTTGTCAGCTAAGGCTCAAGGAGACTGCAAATTCTTTTGTATTTTCCTCTCTTTTTCCTGTCTGGGAGTTTGTGATGAGCTGTTTGTTTCAGAAGAGATTGTTCTTCATTTAGTTTACAGGTGCTCTTTTCATATGTGAATTTGGCACATAAGTTAAAAAAATGCAGGCACTGTTGTTATTTTTTTTTTTTTTAGCTGTTGCCTGTAGACATTAATATTCAGTGTGGTGAAGGGTTTTATTCCCCCACCCCCAGGCTCTATTTTGCAATCAATAGCATTTTCCATATGTTTTTTCCTGGCATTATGAATTTCCTAGTTTGTACAGTGCTATTTAATTCCATGTCCTGCTTTCCCATAGAATGCAATAATAGATGATGACGACAGTGGCAATTAGAACTAATGGTCTGCTTCTTAGAGATGCTGAATATCCATTAATCCTGTTGATCTTGGTCAGAAATTAGGCTATTTTAACATCAAACTTGGAATATCTGTTAGTTGCTGTTGCTTTTTTTGCGTGTACAATTCTGCTGTGTGTTTCCTTATAACACTTTCCTTGATTCATCAGCTTTCAGTTCTCCTTGTTGAGCCTGAGTATGTCCTATTAATTATTTTTTTTCATATTGCCTGAATTAGAGGAAAAATCACAATGGTAGAGGTAGTTACAGCTTATTTATAGTGAGAAAAAGCTTAGTCTGTGTTACCAAATTGATTTGACTAAATAAAAGAAGGATTTTTCTTACCGTTTAAGGCTTTTTAAAAAATATTTTTGATGAACAGCCATTCTTAATACTAGATAATTTCACATTTACTTCACTACATGACTTTCCTACTGCAGGACTTTCAATTACTTCCATAGTTTAAGTGAAACACACAGTTGCTATACTTATGCATCTGCAAAATGTTGTGAAATGAATCATTCATTTCTCAAATCTTTATTTTCTCATTTGTATCTCTAGCTGTTTTAAAATCTTGGAGATTATATTAAATTATAGTTTTTTTAGGACAAAAAGGAATTAAGTTTGCTATTCTTCTTAGTTTCATTTTCTAAACTAAATGCAACAACTGAGGAACATCATGTTTCACAAAAATAAGGGTGGAAGTCACAGGGTTGGGGGGAAATTACCCAGTTCTGGTTTGCTGCATTGTGTGTGTGTTCTTCCCTGCTGGAGCTCATTTAGCTCAGCACACACGGAGCTGATGTTCCAGCTCCTGCTGAATTCCAGCACGTTACACGTATGCCTGGCATGCTCGTAGCTTGCTATGCTTTCTATCTTATGTGCACCTAAGGACTTACAAGGACTTGCTTTTTGTACATAATCTGAATTTCAGAAGTTCAATCCTGCTGCTATTTTTAGGGTACTTGTAAGAGAGAGAACTTTCTCCTCAGTCTGTCACTGAAGCTGTGGGATGAACCAATTGAGGGGATCAGTATTTTTAAGAGGAACGTGGAAAAATCACCATTGTGTGTTTTGCCTTGATGTGAGGAACAATGTAATGTGCAGAGTAACAGACAGTCAAGCCTTGTGTTTAAAATAGCAGCTGAATTGTCTCCGTCAAGGCATGGATGTGCTGCAGACTCCATTTTTAAAGACTATACTGAACCCTTAATCGCTGACTGTGCACTTGACATACAATTAAGCATTTGAGCTTTTCCCTAATCTCTGTGTACAAGGAGATAAAGGATGCTTGGAGACTTGTATCAGTAAGACTATTTATACAGAGCTCATACTGCTAACACTTTTGATGTCCTTTAAGCTTCTGCCTTCATATCCCTGTCAGCTCAATCCACTGCACACATTTTCTGAGTCAAACTGGCATAAGCCAGAAAGAGGAGAAATGTGTTCACATGCAAGAAGACTGGCCACAGTAAGACTTTTTTCTAGCTAGAGGAGAAATCCTTTCCTTCATCAGTAACTTGTACAGACTCTACAGACTTAGAACATAGATAAAGCAATAGGTGTTTCTCATGCAGTGATCATAAAGAGATTTCAAGTGATGAAGGTTCAGAAGAAAAAGAAACTGAGTTTGTGCCAGTACTTCAGACTGTGCTCAAGAACTTGTCTTCGAAAATTTAGATCATTGAGGTGCTGCCTTACTCTGGGCATGAAAACCCCTTCCTTCAGGTAATCTTATTACTATTTCTTGAATATTACTGCTTCCCTATTATTAGAGATATCTTTTCCCTCATATGTTCCTTGAGCTACATTAAATAATTGCAAAGAACCAATGAGCAGTGAGCAAGGCCTTGTACTGAATGTAGAACTTGCACTGAAGAAGCCAAGTCTTGACAGAATCTAGCGCAAAGCTGATCTTACAGAAGGTGATGTTTTACGTCTGGACTTACAGCTAGTTCCGTGTTCATGTATGTAACAAAAATAATGGAAGGAAGCACACGCTTGAGGTGTGCTCACACTTGGGGAGATGCTGATCCACATTCAACGGAGTATTGGCAGAGGTTTTCAGCAGTGTGCAGCTGATCCTAAGCTTCTGATAAAACTGTAGGAAGTATTTCAGTCCTGTGTCAGAAGCAGAAGTGGAAAATGGAGCCCCTTTTGAGTTCAGAACAAGCAGTGCATGAGAGTCTTGGAAGAGAATTGAGGTATTTCTAAAAACTGAGTGGAGGAAGCTTCTTCATCTCCTTGTTAGTGACTACTTTGAAATGTCAAGTAAAAGTAGGGGAAAATGAGAGAGTTACTGTGGATATTCATTCTTAACAAAGAACATCTCTGCTCTCTGGCCTCAGCTGATTTTGTCTGCCTCTTACCTTCAAAAGACCTGTTGGAGATTGAGCTCTTTGGTTTGCAATATGTGTGCAGCATCTTCAGTCTGTGTTTCATTTTCTTTGCTAACTTCACACAGAAGCTGTTGCAGGGACCGTGCAAAGGTAAAAAGATAAATTCAAAATTTGTGCTCAGAATGATGAAAGAATTGCAACTGAAATTCCATCCTGAACTTTTTCATATCTCATGATAATTTTATTCAGAGCTTTTATATCTCTGTGTAGTTTATCACAGACCAAGCTGGGGTCATATAGGGAGCATTCTTCAGTTTCTAGGCCTACTATGCTGGGGAATACAGCAGAGTAAGCAGTGTTTAGGGTTGATCTTAAACTGGTGAAGCTCCAGTGTATGTGTGAGAAAGGCTGAAAAGGGCTGAGCTATGTGCATGTCCTTGTGCCCTGACCATCGCAGTATCCATGGGAATCATTTAGATAACTTATGTACAACAGCAAGCTAAATGGAATAATTTTTATTTTAGTTTAAATGGTATATTGTGATATAATACAAACAAATATCTACTGCAAGCACATTGGTTGAGTCCTCTTTCAACAGAAGAAGTAGGCTGAGTGTTGGAAAGCGTTTATTATTCTGTGCAGCAGATGTGTTGAACAAAACTATAAAAATGTTTCAATCGTTGTTTGTTAGCATGTAGTTGAGAAAAAGGAATATACTTTGCTTGTTTATTTCCAGGGCAGTGAAAAAAGTTACATTTCCTTAGCAGAAGCATCATCATTTGGCTTTGAGGGCTGGATATCAGAGTTTTTAGTTATTTCCCTGTAGCTAATGGGAGTTTCATAGTGTAGATATTTCAGTTTCTTAATATTGTATAGCTGGAAATGTGGAGGCATTATTCACACTCGATGGTTATTTCTATACCCTGCAGTCCAAGTATCTTGAAAGTGTTAAGAGTTATTAAAGGTTGCTTCTGTAAGTTGAGGGTTTTACAGCTGGTTTTTTTAGGCTCCCTGAGGGTGATAGAGGGTCACAGGTGAATGTGGTTTGACTGCATTTCCTTTGCAGTGTATGAAATGATGTTTTTTATGCTGTTATGAACTTTGAAATAATCTGCTTCAGTGTGAGGGTATCTGTGGTGTGCTACATTCATAAGTGAGTTTCAACAAAGAACTGAAGATAATACTTCAGTCAGATTTATGGTTCTTGCATGAAAATATGTCACGGTGAAGAAAAATAAAGGTAGGAATCTTATGAAGTCCTATATATTATTTCACATACACCTGAGTCAGAGCTGGGTAAGTTAACACTTGTTAATTGAGGGACTTAACTCATGTTACAGTTGAGTTGTCACACAGACGACTGGGAGGTTTTGCATAAGAACCATTATCTACTGAGATTTGGTTACTTCTGTATGTATTCTAGGAAATAATGAGAAATAATGTTGTGTTCTGCTTTTGTATCCTAATTCTCACAAACTTGTAAAAATTGTGGACCTTGTTATAGTTTTACCTGTTTTAAAAGCATTAGCAGAAGGAATGTTTTGCATGATAAAAAGATTTGGGCAGATATCTGTTAAATCCTGGTTTTGGTGGAGTTAGGCCCAGCTATGACTGTATGAGTTTTGTGAATGGATTAAAAAACCAGAAACAGTAAAACTGATTGTAAGTGCCTTTTAGAATAATAAGGTGAAGCTTATAGTAATTGGATTATGTATTTGCAAGCAGCAGGATTTATTCTTAAGATATAGGAGTAGATTATATGTAAAGGGAACTGCTCTATGTTTAAAAAATAAATAAACCCCATGAAATGGTGTTCCTTCTTTCTTCATGTGCTTGTCTCTTTTTTTCATCAAAAAGAATGGCTATCCTGAGTGAGTCTTCTCCTGGATATCTCTTTATTAGTTCATTGCCTTAGATTTTGGAAGCTTATGAGAAGAAAACTTTCAAAGCTGTATTTGATGAATCTTAGGACACAAAACTGTTAGAGGAAATTCCAAGTGCAAATTGCCGTTTTCATGTAAGAGAGCCATAAGGATATTTTTGTATATTCATAATTCTTCTTTTATTAATTGTCTGGGTTGTACCCAAGTAACATTCTTAATGCAAATTACTGTATGTGCTAATTTATCTGCATTAAGAGTAGTGTCCATTAGGCTTCTGAGGTCAAAGGTAAAGTCGATTTTGGCAGTTATTATTATTCAAATAGCAGAAGTGTAATGATTAATATACTACTTCTTTTTCTTTTTTCTTCCAGATTTCTCAGGGGACAAAATTTTGCTTATTCATACCTTCTACTGTGGCAAAAATGGATTATTTTCCTCACCAAAAACCAGCAGCATAACACCCATCCAACACCTGTCTCAAGGAACTCTTATTTAAAGTCTATTGTAAGTCAAATTAACCACTTGCTTAAAGGTAGCTTTAATCAGCTGTGCATCTATTTACAGCTCAGGACCCAGCAGCCTTCCCAGGAGCGCTAATCTGAGCAGGGTGGCTTTGCTGCAGCAGCTGTTTGTTCTTGAGGGACAGCACCTCGAGGAGCGGGCTGCGGGGCAGGGCTTGGCCTGAGCTGCTGCCGGGTCCACGGGGCGGCCCCTCCCGATGGGGCT
>VWZT01007442.1:1331817-1352038 GCA_013397055.1 Pachycephala philippinensis
CACCGGGTGTCCCCTCAGGAGCGGGCTGCGGGGCAGGGCTTGGCCTGAGCTGCTGCCTGCCCTCGGCCCCGGTGTCACCGGGTGTCCCTCAGGAGCGGGCTCGGAGCAGTGCAAACCCAGCCCGTGGGGTCAGGCCCCGGTGACAGCGGTTGATCAGGAAGCTGATCTGCATTGCAAATGACGGCTCAGCCTCCTGTTGCTATGACAATTGATTTCAGACGTCGAAGTGTAGAAACGGGGAGTAAAGGGCTCAAAATGTAGGGAACTGCGAGGGGTTCAGCTGCTGGTGTTGGCTGTGGAGCCGAAGGCTTCTCGTGGTGCCCACAGGCCCAAGTCGGTCATTCCTAATGCAAGGCCGACTTGAAGAAAAGTAATGAAGCTCCACATTATAGATATCCAAAAATGGGTGCTCAGAATTCATGCTTTACATGCACTGAAGTTAATTTTATGCAGGCAGAGTATATGATAGATGTTTTTGGGAGAGAAAGCTGTGTAAAGATTAGAGTTTTGGCCAGCATACCTTCTTTATTTGAAAGAAGGATGGTGTTTGGAGAAATATATTCAACATTTCTATATAATATCTTCTTGCTGTATCAGGACAAATTCATGAACGAGGAAAATGAGGAGAAAAAATCCCAAATGAGGAAGAAATCTAGTTTGTTTATGTTACTTCTTTGGAGATATATTCTAGTAAAGGAGATGTATGTTACCTAATGAAACTGCATTTAATAAGAGGGCTCAGATTAACATCTGAAAGCCTAATTGTCATCTTTCCAGTGCAGTCTTTATCACTCCTTCTTCTTTATCACTGCATACTTCTTTATCACTCTCATAGATAAAAGAATGATTAATATTTGAATTTGTTTTAAAATTAAGGTATTTGTTTTAGAGAAATTCCAACTTTATCAGTGGCATTACATTTATCCTTTGCACAGCTGCTTTCTGTTAGAACACAACACACTATGAGGGCCCTTGTGACTAAAGTAAGGGAAACATTGTAATTGACTTACATTCATTCTCCATGTCTAGTTTTATCTTGTTATCTATATAATGTTTTCTTGTTTGAAAAAATATACTATAGCAATGGTGGTGTTTTATCCTTAAAAAATACAGATGCAGAGATGTAGAAGATCCTTACCTGAAAAAGCTCTGTCTCTTGCTTGGTTTATTCCAGTTCAGGACCCCCATTTCTATGGACTTCTTGTTTATCTGTGATATTTTTTCCTTCTGAGAATGTAATCACTCTTAAGTAAGAAAAATAGTGTTATGAAACCCCTCTGAAGTTCCATGAAAATACAGTTGTAAAAATCTCCTCTAAAGAAAATTTAGTTGTGTCCTTTATTATAATTCTAGCTTGAAATAATTCAAATATGTAAGCAAATAGTAGACGCTTTAAATAGCATTTCTGAAAACTGAAATGTAGCTGCGTTTTTAAAATACACCCCAGCTGGTCCCCAAACCTTGATGGTATTTATCCTAGAACTGGACTTAAAATACTTGAACAGTTCTCTTGGATAGCTCTTCTTTGATGGTTCCCACAGAGCAAAGGATTCTTCAGCATAGCTTCTTTCTTTCTTTCTCTATTTTTTCTGCTTCTGTGTCTCATGTATCTGCTCAGGACTTGTCTACACAAGGTACCAGGGAAAATTTATGCAAATCAACTAAATGTAGGAATTTGAAGAGGGTAGCTTAAATCCCACCAAGTCCCTGTGTGCACTATCCCATTCATAATTAAAGTGGCCTCCAGAGAATTCAGTTTAATTCACTTCGAAGGCAAGATGAGCCAAACCAAATTAAGGCCAGCATTTTATTCACAGATGAAAGTGTTTGCAAAGGAATTTAATGGACATAGACAAATCCAGTTAAATTAATTGAGTTAATTTTCCTGAGTTCCATTGTGTAACTCAGGAAACCTTGGTAATAATGTCTGATTTGAGCTTTTACTTTTCTTCTTTCTTGCTCTTCTCCTTTTGTTCCTATTACTCTGATATTTTAGACTTGAGAAGGTAGATGACCCTCACCAAATGCTGTCTTGTAATTTTACTGGGTTTTGAGAGTCCATGTTTTAACATATGAATGCCCCACTTTGCCATCAGGTCTAGTTCACAGTTACCTTTTGTTTAGGTAATTACCATCGATCTGTCTTCTTCAACTAATGCCTTTTAATCCAGTTAGCAGAAAAAATACCATCTCCACTTTCTTAAGTGACCTGCATTAACTACCACTTCCCTTAAAGCTGCTGTTCTCCTCCTAAACAAATCTTCTCTACCGAACTTGATTGTTTATTATAGATTTTTGCTTAATAGTTTAACCTAATAAGGAGTGGTTTAATTTCATAATATTGTCAAGATTGTAGAATTATGGCATTTCCCATCAATTGTGGCCTGTCAGAAAGAATTACTTTCAAAGTCTCAAACTGTGCACGAAGAGGGTCTTTCTGCCTTCACAGCCAGTCCAAGCAGCAGGGACATTGCACGCAGGAGTGGCTGCACCTTTGTCCATTGCCAGACCCGCTGAGAGCCAGCAGTGATGTTAAACAGGCCCTGAGCTCTGTCACGCTGCAGGGACATAAACACAGCCTGGGGGGAGCTGATTTAATGCAATTGCTGTGTGTCTCTCCATTGGTTTCCCAGAGCACCAAGCACCAAGACTCTGCTTCTTATTGATGGTGCTTATTTCATTCTTTCTTTGAAAATTAGGAAAGTGAAAGATCTTAGGTGCAGCTTAGTCATTCTGTCTTCCTGAGGATTTGTCCAGTGTGTGCTGTTTTCTCTCTGTTCCTCACTTCGGATTTGTCAGCTGTGTCTGTTCTGGATGCATGGGATTTGTTTTAACATGGTTGCTTTTGCTTCATTAGTTAGCCCTGTGCATCTCTTTAAGCTTCTTTAGAAAAAAAAAATAGTTCATATCATTTAACTGGGTGAAGCTGTTTGATTTTGAAGAAGTTAAATTTAGATTCAGGTGAAGACTGTTTACTTCCAAGTATGGCTCAGCTTTGAGAGAGAGGTACTTTAAGGAGAAGAGAAGATCAAATATAACTGAGATTGTACTAAACTGATTTCAAGTCCTATTAGCCCATCTTAACATTTCAAAGTAATCAGTATCTTCTCTTTAAATACTTTTTAAATGCTTTTTCTTATAATATACAACAAATTATTCGATTTCACTGCCTCTCTTATTTGCACTGTATAAGTAAGAAATTATTTAGGGAAGAAGTTTGGCCAGAAAGTGAGTGAAAATCAAGGTCTTGCTGTATTTTGATGGCCAAGATGTTTCAATTTCCATTCAGTTAAAGCTTGTGTGTTGTGCGTGACCCATCTGAAATGAAAACTGCAGGTGTCTGTGTGTGTCTGTGGTGTTACCCACAGGAAGAGTGGTGCTCGTGGACAGGTGTGAGGTGAATGATTGTGTTAGATCTGCTCCATGTGTATTTAAAGTGTAAGTGGTGTTACTGCTTTGACAAGCCATCGAGAGCAAAGGTGGTGCTTGATAGTTCCTTAGGTGAGGAGAGACCAAATCCATCTGGGGAGAACAGTGGGTCTGAGAGCCACCTGCCTTCTGAGTCAGTGCCTCCTTTAGAATTTATAATTTATTTTCTTTTTTGCTTACTTTTTATGCTTCCATCTGGGTGGGTTTTCACAGCTAATAGTAGTTTTCTGGTAAAGATAATATTTTTAAGACTTCTTCTATTGGATTTTGTTCTTGTTGGTTTGTTTGCTTGTTTTAATCTAAGTTCTAGAGGGCTGAGCAAACAACTTCCGTGGGGAAAAGCCAATGTTAGTTCAAATGTATGCAGAGAGGATCCTGCAAACTCTGCTCTTTGCTTACAGATTGTGGATTCTATGAGGTAATTTTGAGGTGATGGTGACATCATAAACACAGAGATTGGTCTTGTCTTTTGCTCTTAGAAGGATGTCTTTTTTTACTGTTGAAAATACTGAAGTAATGCTGATCCTGAGACAGCTCATGAATTGGCTTCTCCAAGCTGATATGCACTTCAGCTCCCCAAACTTATGAGCACTCCAGCCCCCACACAGTGACTGTACTTGAGTGCCCAGCTGGTGCATTTTAAATTACCACTCATTATACTACTGAGTCACTTCTGGTGGTGATCTGAAATGCACCAATGCTTTGTATCATCCCTGGCAGGTTCCTTTTCTTTGATCCATATGTTTCCATCCTGCTGGCTAAGATTAACTTCATTCTTTCTTGTAGTCACTAAAGAAATTAGTTTTATTCAGTTTCTGGTGATCTTTTTGTACAGATTAGTACTGTTGAGTACAGTGCATCTAAGTATGAGTGTTTGTTAAAAATAAAAGTAGCATTTTTGTCCCGCATTTGCATTGGAACAGATTCAGTTGAGACACAGCTTAGATGTCAAATTTGGCCAGAATCCATTAAGGTAGTTCTCTTCCCAAAATGTCTGCATTCCTTTTTAACTAGTCTCCTCAATATTTCCAGCTTTCCCTCTGTTTCTGTATCTTCATTAGGATTACATTTTAGAAGTGTTTCCCTTGCGTAGGGGTGATCCAGTGCAGTTTGTGGTCCTTCACTGGACTCACTCCAATATGTCCACGTCTTTCTTGTGTTGCGGATCCAGAAATGGACATAATATTCCAGACGAGTCTCACCAGGGCTGAATAGAGAGGAAAAGATCACCTCCCCTGCTATCCTTGTGTGGCCCAAACATAATGATACAGCTGTATAAACAGTATAAAAGCATAAATATACGAGTGGTGTGAAACATGCAGTGGTATAATGTAGAGGCCAGAAGAGTGTGAAGTGGGTAGGATTAGCAACAGTGTAATCTGCCTTCATCCTGAAAAACATGGACTTGTGTAACCACAGAGCACAGGTTTGATGAGGAGCTGTGAGGGAGCTCAAGCTGTTTAGCCTGGAGAAAAAGGGGCTGAGGGGCACCTTATTGCTCTGGCCTGAAAGGTTGTGGTGAGATGGGTGTCAGTCTCTTCTCCCAGGTGTCAGTGACAGGATGAGAGGAAATGGCCTCAAGTAGCACCAGGGGAGATTTAGATTGGATATTAGGAAAATATTCTTTTTCGAAGGGTTGTAAAACACTAGAGCAGACTGCTCAGGGAAGTGGTGGAGTTACCACCCTTAGAAGTGTTCGAAAAATGTGTGGATATGGCATTTGAGGACATGGTTCAGTGATGAACATGATGTTGGTGCTGGGCTGACCATTGGACTTGATGGTCTTGTCAATCAATTTGGAGCTTTTGGATGGCTGGGCTGAAGCCACTTGTATGAGGTTCAACAAGGCCAGGTGCTGGGTCCTGCCCTTAGCTCACACCAAGCCCTGCAGTGCCACAGGCTGGGGCAGAGGGGCTGGAAGCTGCAAAAGGCCCTCAGGGTGCTGGTCAGCAGCAGCTGAACATGAGCCAGGTGTGCCCAGGTGGCCAGGAAGGCCAACGGCACCTGGCCTGGACCAGCCATGGTGTGTCCAGCAGGACCAGGGCAGTGATTGTCCTGCAGTACTGGGCCCGGTGAGGCCACACCTCGAGTGCTGTGTCCAGTTCTGGGCCTCTCATAACAAGAAGTACACTGAGGTGCTGGAGCAGGTCCAGAGAAGGGCGATGAAGCTGGGGAAGGGTGTAGACAGTAAGTCCTGCAAGAAATGGCTGGGGGAGCTGGGGGTGGTGAACTGGAGGAGGCTCAGGGGTGACCTTATCACTCTCTACACCTCCCTTACAGGATGGTGTAGCCAGGTGGAGGTCAGGCTCTTCTCCCAAGCAACAGTGATGGGATGAGAGCACATGGCTTTAACCAGGGGAGGTTCTAGTTGGACATCAGGAGGAATTTCTTCATGAAAATTGGAATAGGCTGCCCAGGGAGGTGGTGGAGTCACTGTCCCTGAAGTGNGTGGAGTCACCGTCCCTGAAGTGTTTAAGGAAAGACTGGATTTGGCACTTACTGCCATGGTCTGGTTGACAAGGTAGTGTTAGGTCATAGGTTGGATTTGATCATCTCAGAGGTCTTTTCCAGCCCAATTGATTCTGTGGTTTTGTGATCTTAAAGGTCTCTTCCAACTGTAACAATTCTATGATTCTGTGATTTTATATCCTGCAAACTTCTGGTGTGTTGGACTAAGTTGGGTTCAGTGGCCTCATGGATGAGGCTGAGAAGGACCCAACCCTCCTGGGGCAGAAGGTAAATCATGCTTGTGTTGTAGCAGGGATAAGAAAACGGCAGAAAAAGGCAATTCCTAAGAAAACAAAGGCATTCCACTTTTAAGGCTAAGTATAACCAGGTAATTACACATGAAGTAGGAAAGGACTATTTGTCATATGGGGGACAGTGAAATTAATTGGTTTCCAATTTCTTTCACAGTTTATTTCCCTGTAGCTGTGGTGCAACCAAGAGCCAACCAACATCATCTGCTGCCAATAGAAAATCTCCATGCCAGTCCTTACCCTTGGCACGAGGTAAAGTTGCAACTGAGCCTGTGAGGAATCAACAAGAAAAATCCAATTCATGCTCAAAGGTAAACTTTGACCAATGAATAACAAGCATGAAAGTAAAACATATGCTTTTCCTTACATTGTGTATTGTTTAATTTCATCCTGTTTTCTTTGCTTTGCACTATTTCTGCAGCAGTGCAGGCAGGGTTGCAGTATGGAAATACCCTTAGGGTAACTGTGGTTTAAGTTTCAGCTGTTTTAATAGCTTGCCTGGCATCAACTCCTCTTGTAGTGCCTGCTTTAATTTCTATTTTATGTTTATAAAGAGCATTGCTTAGAAGGAGGAGGTTCCTGTTTTCAGGAACAAAATGTAGATGCAAAATGCAGTAGAGCAGATATATTTTTATTAGCCGTGGATTTGGTAAGAAAAATTCCCATGCCAGACATTGTCACATTTCACTTGGGGCAAAACATGATCTGCTTCCTAACAGGTCCCTGGGTGATCCTGCCCGCAGGAGAGCACCCTGGTAAGATTGTTCCCCACAGACGGCTCATAAACACAGTAAAAACTGTTCAGCAGCTACCGCATTGGTCACCAATAAAGGAAAATAAAATAAATAAACCTTGTAAATTACTGTAACATCAGCTCTGTCCCCTCCCAGCCTCTTGCCCACCCCAGCCTATTCACTGTGGGGGCAGAGTAGGAAACTGAGGCAGCCTGTTTGTTTGGCTATGTAAGCTCTGCTCACTGATAATAAAATACTGATGTATTATCAACACTGGGTTAGCCACAGTTCTGGAAAGGGAACAAAGAAAATTAGCTCCATCCCAACCAGACCCAGCACAGCAGAGAATCTATAAATTACAGAAGCTGTATTGACGAGGCAAATAAAAGAACAGATCCTAAGCTCTGCTCTGTGTGTGTTAGTATTAGTAAGGCAAAAGAGCTGTAGACGTTTAAATCCTCGCTAAACTTCAGTTTATGAGCAGTACAATGATATGGTGATTGTGGTTTTAATAAACCGATCTTGTGTTTAGCTGAATTGGAGTCAAGTTGCAAAGCTATTTATGAGCTGCACATAAGAAAAATCAATAAAAACATGAAATATTAAGATAGAGAAAACCTTCCAGTATGAGTGATCAGCAGCTCTAGGCTAAGGCAGAGATGGATGACAAATGCTGTTTATTTTAATATGCTGTAATTTGTATGGTTTAGCTTTTTTTAATATGGTTGTAGGGTTTGTATGTTTAGCTTTGTATGGTTTAGCTTTTTTTAATAGCCTTCTGTGGGGAATAGAGGAAAAATGTGGTTTACGTCACCTGGGAGTACATTCTAAACCCTGTTCCTTTTTCTCCTTTGCAGATGGAGACCTTTTAGCCAGCCAGTGAATCCAACTGCTGCTGCATGTCTGGCAGCACCTCTGAATGATCACATGACTCTTGATATGGATGCAGTCCTGTCAGACTTTGTTCGGTCCACAGGGGCAGAACCAGGTCTGGCAAGAGACTTACTAGAAGGTAAACTTTCGGGATACAACCATTTCCTGTGTTCACTGCTTGCTTAAACCAAGAACCAGTCATAACAAGGAAGCTCTGGTCTATGGAAACAGATATTTCTTGGTATTTTTACCAAGTCCACTCTTGTAGTAAGCTGACCGTAGATTAAACTAAGGCAGGTGTTTTTAACAAAAGTCTTAAAAACTTCTTAGTATTAGATTACTGTGTTTTAAGTTATTAAGAGTCAAGCCCCAAATGTTTATGTGCCAGGGAAAGAAGGGAGGTGACTTTAGAATTTTCATATTCAGCTGCCTGAAAGTAGTTGTAAAAGTTTCTCAGGTCACTGTGTTTAGTCTGAAGTTGAGTCTGAAAGGGACTTACTGTACAATGATAGACACAACAGAGGTATTTTTGGGTCCCAGTGGTTAATGTGCATACCTGAACTTCACAGCGTAGGAGTCAAGTGGCTGGGTTGAAAAACAACTACAAAAAGCTGTATCAGAAAAATAACTGTCTATTTATTTATTTTGTTGTAGTTGTTTTAGATTTATAGGCTTAAAAGTGGAAAGACGCCATTGATATTTGAGGCCATTTTGTAGTAGTCAGGTTTGTTCATTTCTTCTCATGTGGGCTGACAATAATTGTGAAGATGGGAGGCTGGAAATAAGTAGATGGTATCTGTAAATTGCAAGGTGCTTCTGTGGGCTTGAAACTTCCATACTGGACTTGCTGTCTGAGAGGTTTGGGGTTTGGTTTATTTTTTTATCTTAATGTGCTCTAAGAAATTGTGTTAAATCAAAATAACTACTGCACAGCTACAGCAGACCTAAAAGTATACCTCATGTTATGTACCTGCTTTTTGCAAGAGCTGTTTCATTTTATGTATGCTGAAAGCTTTTCGTTTTGTGGTAAGCTCTTTCTTCACTCTGGGCTTTTCAGTAATAAGGCATGATAGATTATTAACACAGAGATGCACACGCTTTGCAGCATTTCCCAAGTCATCTGATACGTGAAATAAAACCTTGGAATACCTAGCAAGGAATATTAGCATACGCTTGCTATATTTAAGAGCCCTCTGTTTTGTCTGACTGATTTGATCAACCTGTCATTCTTGCCTAGAGTCTTGTCTTAGTCTGATGGTCTTCTAGAAAAAGAACATGAGAAGACTTTTCTCAGCTGTATCAGGACAGATTGTCAGTTATTCTGCTGATAGAGCATTGCCAAAATTTGAAAGGGTTCCTACATATCAGTGGTCTTTCAGAAGAGTTACTTACCTTGCTTTCCTTTCTATAAAGAGCAATGCTTTCAAATAAATATCGAATAGAGTTTCTCTGTGTTGTACTTTTCATTTCTCTAGATGAATAGATTCACATGGAACGTACTAACAAAGAAATAAGCAATAAACAATCTAATTATTCTGACAGGCTAATAGACATATGCATCTGCCCCAAATTATTTCCTCCTACACAGGAATTTCTCAAAGTAAAAGGAATTGTTGCTAGTTCTGAACAGGATGTGCTCAGAGAAACATTTCAGCACTTGTAGCTGTAGCTACATTTGGTGTAACAGTTTCTAACGCTGGTCATGTCTTATGCTGGGAGACAGTAATTGATGGAGTGGTTTCTCATTTGTTTAAAAAAGACAAACCAGGGACTGCCACCCTCACAGCATTTTGACTGTCTTTTGTAGTTGTCACAGTGTGTCAGTTCTCTGTGAGCAGCACCGAAAGCTGTGAAGTAGCTTCTTAACAATAATATAAACAGTATTCAGAAGAGCAGCCCCCAGCCCATGGTGCACAGGCTGTAGTCAGTGCCTTGCACCTGGCCTTGGAAGGGTGATGTCCACAATTACAGTCAAACTTTGAAAACAGCTGTGTGCAAATACTTCCCAGAAATTTCAAGGTTTGGTTGTTCGTAGCCCTAAAAATGACTGTCATAGTGAACTTGGAGCCAAAAAAAGCTTGTGTAGACCCTAATTTCCTTGTAATCACAAGTTTTGGTTAGATCTTCTATGACCCCATAGCCCTTTGCACTTCCTGACCCGCTCAAAAATTCTATTTTTATAACTTGCTCAGAATTTTCACATTTTGCTCCTATGGAGTAACACCTTTTCAAAGCCAGTGCTGTTTCTTTTGTTCATCTTTGGGGGAAATTTCTTCAATTTCACTATCCTGTAGATAATCAAGGATACCAATTTCTGGTTTCTTATCCAATTATTTTAACATGTTAATTGTTTTGCTTTGATTGCGTCCTGCTATGCCCACAGCACAATACATGTTGTTTGTCCTGGCAACAAATGGGTGAGTTAAACACACACGGACTGTTGTGCAAATAGCTAAAAATCTGTACATTGCAAATAGATTTTCTGCATTGCCAGAAGCTGTCCTAAATGTTGGCTCAGTGGATGTTTCTATACTCTGCCTATCCTGCTGGTAAAATCCCTGCAGTTTTCTTTTGCTGAGCTTTTTATTGAGCACAGCTGGTTGTCTCTCTATCTCAGAAAACATTCTGCTGGTTGTGCTTGACATCTATCTTTCAGAAAGTGCCAATTCTCCTTTTGAAATGAAGAAGCAAAGAGTTTTAAAAAAATAGTAGTTATATAACATTTTCATGGCTGATATCTGGTATAAAAGTCTAATATTGGACTTCCATATTTATTAAGATGCTTACAGCTATTTAAAATTAATTATAAATTAATATTCATAAATTTCAATTACATATCATTAGCTGTGCCAATTCTATGTTAGTGGATTATACACACACACTAAACCATTTGTTCCTTAGAAATGATATTTTCCAGCTTTGCCTTCATTTTTGGGTGATTACTTACGAAATCTTTCATGTTTAGCTTCCTGTCTCTGAGATGTTTGCCACTTCCTGAGGTTTTTACCTTGTTTATGTGCTCTCAAGAACTGAAAGCACTCTTGTGTATGTGAGGTGATGGCGAGTAGAAATTACATTTTCTGAACCTTCACTGGGTCTCCCTTTTCAACCTTTCATTCTCAGCCTTTGCTGGGTTATATAAAAACAGGCTAAAATAAAAGCCCTCAGTTGAGTGGTGAATATTGACAGAGCAATTTGACAATAAATGTGACCCAGGTGAAAGAAACAACAGTATCAGCAAAACAGTTTGAAAAGCAGCCCATGCTGGCAGACATGTGTATCCCTGCTCTGGGCAGGAGTGAATTCAGAAATGGATCAGCCTCGTGTCCCAGGGAAACAGGGAATCAGCTGCAAGACTCTCCAGATGTCACCTCTATGTGTGCGAGGCACCTTCCAGTCACTGGGAAAACTCCTTTCCCTCAGTAAGCTTTGGGAATGTTCTGAAGCATAAAGTGAGAGCTCTGTGTGGTGGAGAATTGATTTCTCTTCAGCTGTGAGCTCCAACTTCCCCAATGTCCCGGAATGAGGAGGGCATGTCCCTTCCCTCATGGATATTCTGCGCTGGCACCTGGATTCTCTCACAAATAGAATAGCAGTAGTGCTGGTGGGTTTATGTATAATCTACTTAAAATGTGGCCTAAGACAGAAAGAAAACCTTTAAAGAAAATAGTTTAATCTTTAAAACAAGTTGTGCTGTATGTGGTTTACAGTGCCAGGGCTGTAGGTGTGGATGAACTCAGAGATTACTGATAAATCAGGTAGACAACAGGTCAGTTTTCAGGGAGCAGCAGGTGTGCAGGCAGTAACCCCTGGAGTAGAGGGGGAAGGCATAGGATGAAATACTTTAAAATGCTAACAGTGTAGGCAGCCATCAGGTACTGGCGGATTTGTGAAATAATAATACAGACTGATTCAAAAATAATATATTTAACTGAGAAGTTGCCCTTTGACTTGTATAAAAGGTTTCATTTATTTATATAAATCATGTAGTATTTCACCATTGTATAAAAATAACTGCTGTCTATTTCCAGCTGCAAACAGCACTTAATTGAGGGATACATAGCTGAACATGAACTCAGGAACTGGGAGATTGGCTTTCCAGTCGTGAAGTGTGAGCAGTAAAGGTGACTGACCCCATGGAACAAGACAGAACTGCAGTACAGAGACATCTCCTCAAAGAAGAACGTATACAAGCAGAATTCAAAGAAAAGCATGTAATTTATAGAGAGGGAGAGAGACATTTACAGTGCTGTCATGTGATTGAGTGTACAAAACTAACTCCCCAAAAATAGTCTCTTATTCTCCTCTCCCTCAGATGGTTCCTTTTTTAGTTCTCTTGTGGAAGGCTTGGCAATGGGAAGAGGAAGCTGAGCTGCTACCAATGTCTCATTAAACAGGGAGCAAAACTGTCATTTCCAGCTGCCTGTTCAGTTTGGAGTGACTTTGCATTCTAGCAGAAAACGAGGCATGTGTTAACAAAATGGCCTTGCTGTATTATTTTCCTTTGACAACATGGACCAAAATTAAACCTTGTTTTAAAGCATATGGTCTAATTTGATCCTAGTTTTATATATTAGTTTTTCAGAAGAAAAAAAGCTGGTCTGGAGTTCTTCTTACCTTTTGCCTGTAAATATTTGTTAATCTACTTCATGCCAGACAGGAAGAAGTGCCTGCATTTAAACTGAACTTGAGGATTGCTTTATTAGCAGTTGGTTTGTAAAAACAGACTTCTTTGCATTAGCCTGGGGTGATCCTGTGCTGCCTTCAAGTTGCACCTGCAACATTTCATAGGTACTGTCTGGATACTCAGTACCTTCCTCAGATTATTCTTCTCCAGCTGAAGTTAACTTGTTGCCCACTCCGTTGATGTTGTCCTGTAATGGCTGTATTTCTTTGGGTCCATTGGTCCTGTTTCACTCTAGGCAGCGTTTCCTGTCCCTTTTAACGTTTCCTTTGCTGAAGTCCTGTCTATACATGTTGTTGCTGCAAGCTGCCTTTCACTGTGGTTCTTATTATTTAGATCTTTCCTAGTTCCCCATCTTGAATTGCATCCTTTCCAGCATTTTATTTATCATTAAATCAGGAATTTCTGGTGACCTTTCAAATGTTCTTTTTAACATATTGGAGTAGGTGGATATTTGAAAGCTTGGGGTGGGGGGGGGACTGTATAATAGTTGTGTATTTGCTCTTCCTACTAATTAATGATAAAATCCTCTTGGTTTTCATTATATCTGATTTAAGAAGTGGAAGATGATAGGTTTATTAACTGTTACAACCCCACTAAGCTATAGTGTTTTAGCCAAAACCATACAAAGAAAAAAACCCAAAGACTAAATAATGTCACATTGCTCTGGGGTTACAGCACTGGAGAATGCTCGTGTGAGACCCCACCTGGAGTGCTGCATCCAGCTTTGCTCCCCCAATGGACCTCTCAGGACACGTCCAGAGGAGGCCATGAAGATGCTCAGAGGGCTGGAGCACCTTTGCTCTGACACCTCTGGGCTGTTGGGGAAGAGAAGGCTCTGGGAAGACCTTAGAGCACCTTCCAATACCTAAAGGGGCTCCAAGAGAGCTGGAGAGGGGCTTTTGACAAGAGCATGAGAGTGATAGCACAAGGGGAAATGGCTTCAAACTGAAAGAGGACTGAGTTAGATGAGATATTGGGAAGAAACTCTTCCCTGTGAGGGTGGTGAGGCCCTGGCACAGGATGCCCAGAGAAGTTGTGGATGCCCCATCCCTGGAAGTGTCCAGGGCCAGGTTGGATGGGGCTTAGAGCAACCTGGTCCTGTGGGAGGTGTTCCTGCCCATGGCAGGGGGTTGGAGTGGGATGATCTTTAAGGTCCCTTCCAACTTAAACCATTCTTTGAGTCTATAATTTTATGAATGCTTCCAAGGTGAATTCTAGTTGTGCTGTTCTTTAGCATTTTATTAACCCTCTGCTAATCTAGTTTGAGGTGGTAAGGCAGAAATGGGTAAGTGGCTTCTTAGACCATATATTGTTTTATCTAAATCTTTGAGTTTTCTTCAGGTTCATGATGCCTCCTGTTGTTATTCAAGCAACCATTATTTAGGGCAGAAACTTCACAGTGTAGCTGTGTTTATTTTTGAATTTCCTTTTTATGTAGGCGTCTGCTATCTCTGACATTAAAACATCAGTACCAGCCTTCAGCCATGGTGTATCTTCTATTCCTTACTCAGCTGCACTTATTTTTTTGGTGTTTTGTTGTTTTTCCTCCAAACAAGAAGGACTTGGTTTCAAAGTAGAGACCTTTGAGTGCTGTTAGATTTCACACCTGCTGACTCCTGTAGCACATGTAGCTTTCAGGAAGCAATTCCTCAGTAAGAGTGTTCTTTCTGTTCAGTCAGTGAATTGATTTGGTTCCAGCACCCTGATCAGGATTTCACTACCTGTGTTTTCTAACCAGCTTTGTGCTGCTCTAGCTTTTTTGCTGACTGATGTTCTCTGGCCATTCAAAACTGGAAGCCTTTCCTGCAAACCGACTGTGTTGGTGCTGGTTTGGAGCAATCAAGTTGTTACTGATACAGAGCTGCCAGTGACTTGTCATCTGACGTGATTGTGTGCACTGAAATAACGTTGTTATGCCTCTGAAATTCCTTTTTAAATACAGTAATATGTCATATAAACAAAGAAGCAGTCGGTGACCGAGGTGCATCAGATAAGTAACAGTGAAACAAAAATAGCAGGCAGTCTGAAAAATAGTCTTGTGTTGGTTTTGTCTGTCAAATTACAACAAAAGCTTTTACTTGACTTAATTGATGAAACTATGCAAAATAAAGTAATTGCCTGTTACTTATCCTTCAGGCATAACCTCTGTGGGGGTAGGAAAGATTGGCCCTTTCTCTTGGGTGCCTGTGCAGGAGATGGTAAAGAAAATGAGAGATGTGACAGAGAAGGGAATTGTGTGAGGAGCAGGGTCTGGGAGATGGCAGAGAAGAGCATGGGAGACACATACAAACAGAACTTAGGAGAAGAAGAATTCTTTCCCTTCCCTAGGGGCCAGAGGGACTCTGTGCAGTTTGCTCCAAAGCAGGAGGCCAATGCCACTTGTTGGACAAGGGGCAAGACTGGAAGGAGGGACCTGCCCTTCAGGCTTTGGGTGGGAGGATGTGTGTTTTCCATGTTATGTGAATTTATTTTTGTCATTTCTAAACCAGCATAACTCAGGGTTTTTTTTGTCTCTCAAAACTTAGTTTGTAATGTAATAAGATACAGTTTTAGAAAGAAAAGCTTTTAGTATGCAAAGTTTAAAGGAGGAGAGCTAGGCAGTGTTAGTTCTGTTAATCTCCACAACCACAAGCCCCACTAATTTCCTCAGCAACTTCCAGCTGAAACTTTCTCACCTACGCTGTCACCCTGATAGAAATCCTTGTTCAGATCATCTGCTCTGGACATCTCTGAATTTAATAATCTTCCTGATTTGTTCTCAATTTGCCTCTTGCTTCTGCACTCTGCTCCTGTGGTCCCAGTCACATCATATTTTTTATTAGATTTGTTAATTCTTTAAAATTTATTTTGCACTGAATTAAATTTTTGTACCTATTTGTATTTCTTCACTCAGTGTCTTTCATAAAACCCTTAGTTTTGTTCTCTCTTCCTTTCTTTTAATTGTCTTTGCTGCCTCAAGTTCCATTTGCTTTCACTTAGGATTTTTTTTTACTAATTCTCCCAAACTGATGAATTCTCCTCTTTTTTTATGGGCAATGGGGAAAACAAAAGGTTTGTCATTTGTATTTCCTTGTGAAAGTGTAAACCAAATGGAGAGGGGCAAAGGGGGAAGGAAACCTTCCATCTTCCCAGTGGAGAGGGTAGCTGGGAACACTTACGCTGGTCAGTGAGGGTGGCTAATTTTCAAAAACACTACTTCGTGGAGATGGAAAGGTCCTTAATATGTTCTTTAATTTGGTTGAATGTTTTTCTTGCATTTCAATGCTTGGAGGCTCCAGCAAATTTAGGGAAAGTGAGTCCAATAATAATTTCCTGTGTTAGTTCTTTGAAGTTTAGGGCTTTGGTGCTGACTTGGTGCTTCTGTTCTGGAGATGGGGACAACTCCAGGGACATGGAGAGATTTGAAAATAAAATATTTCTGTGTTAGATATAGAAATTTTAATTTTTGTAAGGTTTCAAGTCTGTATTAGAAGTTCAGTTGCTACAATGTACCATGGAGCGTAAGTCAAGAGCTGCTGTGCAATCCAGTTTTAAATGCAACACACTGAGCCTGCTTTCTGAAGGCTCAATGTAATTTTTATGACAGAGCTTTTATATAAGATGATTGCATTTGGCTTAAAACTGAGGCCAGCGGGATTTCTGTGAGTCTGCTCATTTTCTGCTTTCCTCTTACATACATCAAAGCCCTGTCACACAGCAGCCACTACAGCACAGGCATTGGGATTTTTGTTAGCTTCAGAATTGAAACGTGAAAAAATCTTGAGCAGGTGACCTGCAGGGAATGCCCTGGGAAATGCTGTGTTCCACTGCTACAGGTCTGGCACCCAGGGATCTGTGCTCAATGGACCCAGGCTGTTCCTGGGGGTCACATAGTCCTGGGTTTGTAGCATTGCCAATACTAGATCTGCAGGAGCACCTCAATAATGTTTTGTTTAAAGCTACATTTCCTAGAACTATATTTATTGCCACCTTCACTTTTTAAAAAAAAACTTACTTCATTGTTTTTATGGTTGAGAAGAAGAACTAAAAAATATGTTTAAAGTGCCTCTTAAAACCAGGAGCAAAGAAAAGCAATTGTTGCTCCAAACACTGATAGGTTTTGGGAACACACTCACGGCTCTGCCTGTTTGGGTTGTGTAACTTGGTTGGGATGTATGAAAAGTTAGGGCAGAGCCCTGACTGGATTGCAGCCATTCACTCTACGTGGGATCTTTAGTGAAAAAATGCTGGCAGTGACTGAAGTGTTTGTTCCAGGATCTGTGACAATTTTCACTGAATTTACATTTTGTCCTACAGACTTTCTAATAGGAGATTACAGCATTACAGAACAATTCTGTATGGCTTACATGGTGGTTTATATTGTGGTCTGCTCAGGATCTAGATAACATTCTTGCTCAGTGATACCAATTCTCCTTTCACAATTTTGTTAGTACTTCAAAAGCTGAGGTAGTTTAGCTCAACCCTGTAGGTAACAGCTGTTTGTGCTATTTTTTTCCTTCTTCAGTTAGGTTTTTGTTCTTCACAAATATGACTGTAACAGTAAAAGGCTTTCTTTTATCTGTTTAAAACTGCTTTGTACTATATTTAGCTCATCTCCTTCGTGTAAGCAAGTAAATTATCTTTAACTGCTGCTCAGGTAATGTAGCTTCTGAAAGTACATTAAATGACAACCTTCTATGGTGTTATAAATCATGTATTAGTCAGAATCAGGTTACTTTTGAATTCCCAGGAAAAATGATTGTGGAATGCTCTGAAAGTCTCATGTAATTTGTAGGGTCTCTCCTCTTGTTATTATATATTTTTAATTTTTCAAATAGAAACAAGTACTTGGAGAATGGTGGACATCTCTGTATCTTAGCAGGATTGTTTTGAAAGTAGCAAGCAGACATCTTAACATGTTTTTCATGATTTTTTGAGAATGACAAGTGCCATTTCACCACCTGTACTACACAGACTTGTGCATCTCTGGATATTGGCCTGCATTCTGTGATTGCTGGCCAGAGCCGTATGCTGAAGTGGAGGGTGGAAGCAAATCCTTCAGAGGATTCTATGCTGACAGGTTCCATGAGCAGCTCACACAGACATGGAACCACACTGGCTGAGTCTCTCACTGCAGGCTGTGTTACAGAACACTGTCCTGTATTACCTGCTTTCTAAAAGGCTGTTAAAATCTCAGAGAGCAAGTTCTCTCTCATGTATGAGATAAAGGGACCGAAAGTATTTTGTGTTTGCGTTCTAGCTGTTCTGCAAGATAAGGAAATTTCTCACTCCTTTGGGCTATGACACTATCACTCTTGTCTTTCCATCATTGCTCCTAATTGTTATTTATTATTAATTCAACCACACAGATGTAAATTATTGCTCCCTCTCAGTGGGATCTAGAGTGCATCTTAAATTGCTGATTTCTGGAGCCATTTGATTGGAATCTGAGCAAGGGAAGTCAGAAGTCCTGGCCTTGATCGCCTCCTGTGATACAATGTCATAGATTTTGGGTTTGTGGATGGGAGGACAGCCGTGGATGAAGGCTTTTACTTGACAGTAGCAGGCTTTGACACTGTTTCCCACAGTCCTGCTGTGTTGGGATGCTGCAGGCTGGATGGGTGGGCCCCCAGGAGGGTGCTGGGGGTTGCTGCTCCCCAGACAGAGGTGAGCAGATGGTTCCTTTGCTGTTTTGCAGGCAAGAACTGGGACCTGACAGCAGCTTTGAACGACTATGAGCAGCTGCGGCAGGTGCACACGGCCAACCTGCCCCAGGTGTTCAACGAGGGCAGGTTCTACAAGCAGCAGGAGCCAGAGCAGCCTCCCCAGGTGACCAAGGCTGAGAGGCCCTGCCTGCAGAGGCAGGATGACATCGCCCAAGGTAAGAGCTCCTCTGCGGGGTTTCAGGGCACGGGCAGGTCTCTGAAGTGTCTGCCTGGGAGCTGTGCTTGGCTGCAGACAGTGGGAGGCCATGTGCCAGCAGCCTGTGATTGTCACGGGGCTCAGAGATGCTCCTGGACCCCGTTTTTCATGTTTTAGTGGTCGTGAGCTCTGCCTCACTTCTGCAAGTAGTTTTTTTAATGTGTGATTAAAGTACAAAATATATTGTCCCCCAGTAGTCCTGTGATACTTCTGAAAGGAGTTAATTAGAGGGTGTCACAGACCACTATTGTATGTAGTTTTCCATGCTTATTGAAACAAACAAACAAAAAGGTTTAAAAATCTCTATTTCACTCTTTGCATTCTTACTCACAGTATGTGAATAGGATGTATGAAGACTATGAATAACTTTCAGCTTTAAAATTTCATTCTTTTTTGGTTCCACAGAAACTGCCTCCTATCCCCTGCTGAATAGAAATTGAAACTTTAAGAAAAATTAGTCAACTACCTCTAACGGTTAATTTCCAGTACAAGATGATAAGCATTAGAATTTGCTTTTTTGTTTGCAGACCTCTTAGGGGTTTTATTTCAGCTTTCTCTCTGACTGTTGGATTGCAGTTTTTTTCTGAGTTTCACAAGAAGCTGTAGTTTGCACCAGAATAAATCTGTAGGTCTGACAGCTTGTCATGTAGGCAGGTAATAACAGTGGCCTGGTGATGGCTTTCTATGCAGTCATTAAAAGGAACAGAAGGGCTTCCCTTCTCCTGCTGGCTCTTCCCTCCTATTAAACAGGAAATAGCATCAGTACTTCGGAGTTTCAGTAAAGCTTTTCAAAAATTGCTGACTTCCATCATAAGAAAAGCAACTATAATGCTTCGTATGACTCCTTAAAGCACTGAATACAAATAAAGGGAGGAGGAGCAGCACAGTTGATAAAACCATGTCCCTTCATCCTCTTTGGGATACGGTTTGCACTGAAATGTCCGTTTGATGTTTAGTGGGTGCAGTGTGGGGTATATCTGGCTTTGACCACCTGGACTGACAGGAACTTGGCTCAGTGTGTAGCTGAGGATCTCATGGTCAGAGAGCCACCACTGACAGACATGTAGAACTAGAGGTGTTCAGGAGGAGCAGAGAAGGGAAAGAAACACCTTGGTTTGCACCAAGGAGTGGAGGATGCAGCCAGAAGGGGAGGACTGGGCTGTGCTGGGAGGGGTGATGGAGTGGTATCATCTGCCTGTCAGTAATTTTTTTTCCAATGAATCTTTGAAAATGTAAGATACATCAAGAAAATATTTTATAGGAATACTTGTCTTTTATATCTTGTTACTTTTACTGCTGGTCTATTTTGCTAGAAGGAGAGTCAAGATCCTCTGACTTGCCGAAGGGATCTGTAATAGGAAAAAGCAATCTCTTACAGTAGAGAAATAACCTGAAAAAGATAGCAAACAAGAAATGGAATAAATTCCTACTGAAAGGAATGTGCATTCACCAGCCTTGGCATTGCTGGCCCTTTATGCAGTGGCACAGGCTGTAACTTCCCTTTGCTTTCTCTACAGAAAAGCGCCTTTCCAGAGGGATTTCCCATGCCAGCTCAGCCATAGTCTCCCTTGCTCGCTCACATGTAGCAAATGACTGCAGCAATGAGCAGTTCCCTTTGGAGATGCCCATCTACACATTCCAGCTGCCAGACCTGAGCGTGTACAGCGAGGACTTCAGGAGCTTCATTGAGCGCGACTTAATCGAGCAGGCCACCATGGTTGCGTTGGAGCAAGCAGGTGGGTGACACCATGGGTGTCTGGCAGCAGGTGGGTGACACCGTGGGTATGTGACAGCAGGTGGGTGACACCATGGGTGTCTGGCAGCAGGTGGGTGACACC